>CM060854.1:13440616-13656606 GCA_030737835.1 Acorus gramineus | reverse complement strand
TATACCGACCTCTCCTGGGGCACCATGGATAGATATTGCATGTGTAATATGTATATCATGCGAGCATGATTTAATTGTAGAATGCATGTTACCCTAGACTTTGCATGTTAGGGACTTGCACCCTTAGGATATGGGTATGAGCCATGCACCATGTCCCCTGTTTCCATGTTAGGAAGCCCGACCGATGAATGTGCCCTACTAGTTTATTTATTAAATTAAATGCTATTTAAATTGCATGTTATAGTGAATATTATAGGGGAGGGGCCTTGCGAGGACAGCGGTGAGACCCGGGTTAGGGTACACCGTGTTCCTTGTTTGGTTGTCGGGGTGTCCTATAACGGGAACTCACGCTGCCCTCCCGAGTTTCTTTCCCCAATGATATTCCACCCTTGTTATAACCTTATGCATGTTCCCCGCATCGTAGTTATGCGCCCTGGTGGGTTCTGAGGAATTCAGAACATTAGTGTTGTTATGATGTGCTGTCTGCGGATCCGAGTGGATCATATGCGATGGATAGGCTGTTCTGTTCCCTTCGTTGGATCCGTGTAGAGACTACCTCAGCGTTAGACAGGTTGTCCCGTGCAGGGGCTCCCAGTAGTAGGCGCCCCCTGATTTGGTAGAAGGACTGTGCTGAACGTGGGAGTGGCCAAACGACCTACGGAGTGAGGAGAGACTATCGGTGGACCAAGGGTGACCAACAGCCTAGTCAGTCCCAAGAGCCTAGGTCACCTGTTGAGGGTGAGGGTGAGGGTATGTAGTGGGTGGCGATGGCGACCCACTGGATTGTAAGTCCCAATATCCTTGGTCACCCTTGAGGGTGAGGGTGAGGGTGTAGCGGGTTGGCGGAAGCGACCCGCTGGTTTTGTGATTAGTCCCAATATCCTTGGTCACCCATTGAGGGTGAGGGTGAGGGTGTAGTGGGTTGGCGTTAGCGACCCACTAGTTTGAGGAATTGTTGTTATTTGTGGCTATGGTAATGTGGTTGTGGATGTTAAGATTATCTGGTTGTGGTCAATATTGTCTGTGATGCATGGGTTGTGCCGTTCACTGAGCGTGTGGCTCACCCCTCGCATAATATTTTCTCTTCAGTGTCATCTGAGTCGGATCTGGAGGAGGAGCTCCCCGAGGGACTTCATCAGTAGCGGAGTAGCGCCACGTCCCGCGAGTATCAGAGGCTATCAGCATCCCTTGTGCCTGTATGTATTATTTTCCGTGCTTGGGCACGCGTTTGTGTTGTATTTGGATGTCTTTGTATGTATATTGGCTCTCACAGGACATGTGATTATGTATGGAGTCTGTAGTGTGTTTTGATTACAGATTCAGTCTTTAGCTTCCGCATTTGGTGTATATATCATGTCAGCCCTGCTTTTGTTGTCTGTGTGTCATTCTGGTTGCTTGTGTATGATATTATTGACCTCCTGTGTAGATTCTGATATTTTATATACACTTGCCGCGTCTCGGGGACGCCCGGGGCGTGACAAAAAGGTGGTATCAGAGCCTGGTCCTGTCAGAGCCAATGGTCTTCTTTCGTAGAGATGAGTCCTAGGATTTTGATATGAGTATTCTGATCCTAGTGTCTGGTTTTCTTAGGATTGCTGATATGTCTCCTCGTGGAGGACGGCGCGGACATGGTCCCTCTCGACCTTTGGAGGTTTCCGGACCTACCGGAGGCGAGGATGCTACTGGAGAGTCCACGGCTGTGAGGCCAGGATCGGCGCAGGAGCCTCCCGCACGGGAACGTGCGTTCGCTCGGATAGCGGATTCGGTGGAGACTCAGATCAAGGCACTGGAGGCCCAGACCAGAGTGTTGGTACAGCAGACGTGGGAGATCCGGGAGCTGAGGGCGGCCCGTGATGCAGTTCCACAGGTCCCCTTGGTAGCAGATCCGTCTGTGGTACCCGAAGTACCCCCAGTCCCCGTGGTGATTCCAGCGGCGAGGGTTCAGGATCCCCTGGCGAGGGAGGTGGGGCTAGAGGCTGCAGCGCGGGTGCAGCAGAGTGGCCTCGCAGCCTTTCTGAAGCTCCATCCTCCCGAGTTCTATGGCCAGTTGGCGGATCCCCTTGCCCCAGAGCGATGGTTGATGGAGGTGGAGGTGATCTTCTCGACCATGCTTTGCACCGATCGCCAGCGAGTCTCTCTGGCCACCTTCATGCTGAAGGGTAGCGCTGCCGACTGGTGGGCTACCCGAGTGGTGGACATTCCAGAGGGAGTGGAGCAGCTTTCTTGGGCAGGATTCCGGAGGTATTTCCTGGAGGAGTACTTCCCGTTCTCGGCGCAGCAGATCGTGGTGCAGGAGTTTGTGCGGTTGACGCAGGGCTCTATGTCTGTCGCCGACTACTCCACGCGCTTCACGAGGCTATCCCGATTCGCTCCAGCTTTGGTGATGGACGAAGAGGCGCGGTGCCGCCGTTTCGAGCTTGGTCTCTGCAGCGCCATTCGGGTGCATGTCTCCTCCCAGGCTTTCTCGAGGTTCTCGAACGAAGACAGTCGAGCGAGACCTCGGGATCATCGGTGGGGTTCCGACCTCTTCTGCAGATCAGGGTCCTTCCGGGAGTCGGGACCAGGGGCAGCGCAAGAGGAAGAGGCCCCGCTTCGAGCAGTCAGCGGCTGCCTCTCCTCCAGCAGATGCGGTGCCAGAGTGGGATCCAGCACCCATTGCAGCAGTGCCCATCCAGTCCATGCAGCCGGAGAAGCGGCGCTGTTTCCATTGTCAGCGCATCGGGCATATCAGATACAATTGCCCTGATGCTGGCCGACCCTGTGTGCTACCTCAGCAGCGGCAGCCGACGAGGCGTGCTCCTGCTCCTCTGCCGCAGTTTGCTCAAGGCAGGGTTGCAGCGCTTTCGGCTGAGGAGGCGCAGGTTTCGGGCGTCATGGTTCGAGGTAATGTTTTGTTCCCAGCTCCCTATGAATATATGTGTGTTGATTGCTGTTAAGCATGTGTGTATTATCTCGATGAGCGGGTAATGAGTGTGGTTGTTCGAGTTAAAGAGGCCGGGTTGTAGCCGTCCTGGCAGGAGGCTCTCATCCGTAGGTACCGCCGATGCAGTCGGAGGGGTACTGATCGTGGGAGTGTGTCAGGTAGGGGCTAACCCGGAAATGGATTAATGGATGGTGTCGCGAGCGTGGAATCGCTCTCCCCTTCGTTGGATCCGCGTAGTACAGCCCCGGCGTCAGACAGGCTCCCGGTCAGAGGACCAGGCGAGCTACGGAGCGGGGAGAGGCTACCGGTGGACCAGGGGTAGAGAGCAGTCTAAGTCTCTCCCAAAGTCCCAATATGTCTCCTGATGGGAGTGAGGGTGTGGATGAGACAAAGACGCGTCACCTCGTGACCCAAATTGCTGTTCGACCATTCCCACGGAGGTTGGGTCCGGTCTTGAGATGGATGTTGAAGGATATCGGTGGGTGATTATCTAGATGTAGATGATCAAGGGGTTAGTGGTGTTCTTTAAATGATGTCTTCTTCTAGTGTTCCTTTATGGATTAAGGGGCCTTGTGAGGTCAGCGTTGAACCCTGGGCTAGGGTACTTCGTGTTCCTTGTTTGGTTGTCGGGGTATCCTATATCGGGATTTCATGGTGCCCTCCCGAGGTTTCTTTTCCCAGGCAAGGGATACCATGGAAGCATCAGATGGATGGTAGATCAAGTATGAGTTTTGGTTGGTGGTTAAGGCCTTTTGGGCTGAGTGTTTTCTGGTAAAGGCATATCTGTGGACCCGGGCAAGACGCTTGCTATGTCGAATTGGCGTAGGCCGTCGAACCCCGCAAGGATTCGGAGCTTCCCGAGTTGGCGGGTTATTGCAGGAAGCTTGACGAGGGACTCTCGAAGATAGCTGTTCCTCTTAACCGCCTTACTTGGAAGGATGTCCGGTTCGAGTGGTCCCCTTCTTGCGAGGAGAGCTTCCTGGAGTTTTATCGGAGGCTCACCTCAGCGCCAATTCTTACCTCTCCGTCTTGGAGTGGTGGGTTCGCAGTTGGGTAAAGGTGTGTCCACGATCCTGCTCACGTCATCCCGTTCGAGCCGCTCGTCTCTGAGCCGGACAGTCATTCGTGGAGCAGTCGATTGAGATCATGGACCGCCGCGTGAGGAGGCTCTGCACCAAGACCGTCCAGTTGGTCGAGGTGCGATGGCAGCACCGTTCCGGTGTCGAGGACACTTGGGAGCTCAAGGATGCCAGGTGTGACGCATCTTTTCCCCTCCTAGATGTTTTTGCATATTTTGAGGACAAAATTTCCTAAGGGGGGAAGAATGTTATATATGTGTCACTTTTAGCCTGCTGGTAACCGTTGGAGCGTTCTGGCAGTTTTTCATTTTTTTTCGGTTTTCGATCGGTACCGCTAATTTTTGGACTGTTAGCTATCGTCCTGAGTTAGAGGACTCCGATTGGAAATCTAACTGCATATTTGGTGTCCTGGTGCCATTTTAGGCCTCTCACGAAAATTTCATTGAATTCCGGCAACGTTTCCGAAATTTCGCAGTTCCGGGGCGTATCCGGGTTTTTAAGTCGCCCGCTATATAAGTGTAAAAATATCTGGCACTATTCATCATCCCTACCTTGAGCCCTCTCTCTCCTCTCCTCCGTTTTTCTTCCGTTTGAGGCCCTTAGACCCCTCAAAGCTTAAAAGTTAAAACCTAGGAAGTGTAGATCGGGTCCCGATCTACACCCCGGTGGTTTCAAATCCCAATTCCGGCGAGTTTTGCCCGTCCGTCCGCCCTCTCTTCTCCTCTGTTTTGAGCCATCTCGGTGGTGGAGGTAGATCCGGGCGTTGGAAACCTTTTGGGAGAGGTTTCGGTGCGCGGAGAGCAACCGGATTTCCTTTCCTCCCCTTGGTAAGCCTCTTTTTCCTCTCTTTCTTGCTAGATGTATGCTAGGAGGGTGGAAATGGGGTTGGGTGGAGGTTGGCGGCGGTGGGTGGCCGTCGGAGGGCTGTGGGAGGCGGTCGGAGGCTGTGGTGGTGGTCGGAGGTGGGTGGTAGAGGAGCTCGGGCTGGCAGGCTGCTGTCTCGGGCAGGGCAGCAGCGCGCGCAGTGGTTGGCGCGGGCGTGCGCGCGTGCGTGCGCTCGGGCGGTGCTGGGGGCCAGCAGGGCTGGGCGTGCGGGCGCTCGGCTGGCGCTGGGGCCAGCAGGGCTGGGCGTGCGCGCTGGGCAGGCTGGCAGGGCTAGCTCGGGTAGGCTGGGAGCAGGTGCACCAGTTTGCTGGGCGCGCGAGCGTGCGCGCGGGTGCGCGCGCGGGCGTGCGCTCGGGGGGTGCAGGGAGGTGCGGTGCAGGCTGGCTGCGGGCAGTGGCTGTGCGCGCTGGCAGGCCGGGCGAGCAGGCTGGGCGCGCAGGCGAGCAGGGCAGGGGCGCTCGGGCATCAGGCGGGCAGTGCCCCGGGCGTGCAGGCGAGCGGTGCTCGGGCCACTCGGCGACGCGCGCAGGCAGGCAACGCGGGCAGCAGCGCGGGCAGGCTGGCAGGCGCGCTGGGCGCGTGCTGCCAGGCGCGCTGGGCGCGTGTTGCCGGGCGTGCGCATGGGCGCTGGGTGAGGGTCCCGGGTGCTGGGCGCTGGGTCGCGGGTGCCGGGTGCTGGGCGAGGGTGCTGGGCGCTGGGCCTGGGCACCGCTGCGGGGCGCGTGCGGGTGCGCGCGGGGCGGTGCGCGCGGGGCGCGGGGGCGGCTGTGGTGCGCGGGGTGCGGCGGGGCGGAGCTGGCGGTGCGCGCGGGGTGCGCGCGGGGCGGAGCTGGCGGTGCGCGCGGGGCGTGCGGCGTGCTCGCGTGGTGTGCGCGGGGAGCGCGGGGGTGCGCGCGGGCTGCTGCGGCGGGGCGCAGTGGGCGCGGCGCACCGGGTGGCTCGGCTGCGGGTCCAGGGCGGCGGGCAGGGGCCCGGCGGCGCCTGGGCGCGCGGGCTGAGGTGCGGCGGCGCACCCGAAGGGTCGGGTGGCCGTGCGGGAGGTTGCCGGTGGTGCGGGAGTGAGCCGGAGTGCTCGGGCTAGCGTGCGTACGTGCCGTATGTACGTTTGCCCGAGTATGGGGTATTTTTGGGTAGTTTAATGTATTGTTGGGTATTTTTGTATGTTTGTGGATTTTACTCACCGTATAAATACCTGTCTTGCAGATCTAGACGGACGGTCGCGCGACGACCCGGACTTCGGTGAGTGGGACAATCCAACCCAGTAGAGAGGTGTTATACGCACTTGGGCGTATACCGACCTCTCCTGGGGCACCATGGATGAATATTGACCATGTGTAATATGTATATCATGCGAGCATGATTTAATTGTAGAATGCATGTTACCCTAGACTGCGCATGTTAGGGACTTGCACCCTTAGGATATGGGTATGAGCCATGCACCATGTCCCCTGTTTCCATGTTAGGAAGCCCGACCGATGAATGTGCCCTACTAGTTTATTTATTAAATTAAATGCTAGTATTTGTTAAATTGCATGTTATAGTGAATATTATAGGGGAGGGGCCTTGCGAGGACAGCGGTGAGACCCGGGTTAGGGTACACCGTGTTCCTTGTTTGGTTGTCGGGGTGGCCTATAACGGGAACTCACGCTGCCCTCCCGAGTTTCTTTCCCCCAATGATATTCCACCCTTGTTATAACCTTATGCATGTTCCCCGCATCGTAGTTATGCGCCCTGGTGGGTTCTGAGGAATTCAGAACAGTAGTGTTGTTATGATGTGTTGGCTGCGGATCCGAGTGGATCATATGCGATGGATAGGCTGTTCTGTTCCCTTCGTTGGATCCGTGTAGAGACTACCCAGCGTTAGACAGGATGTCCCGTGCAGGGGCTCCCAGTAGTAGGCGCCTCCTGATTTGGTTTCGGACTGTGCTGAACGTTGTGGGAGTGGCCAAACGACCTACGGAGTGGAGGAGAGACTATCGGTGGACCAAGGGTGACCAACAGCCTAGTCAGTCCCAAGAGCCTATGTCACCCGTTGTAGGGTGAGGGTGAGGGTGTAGTGGGTGGCGATGAGCGACCCGCTGGATTTGTCTATGGATGATTGTCAGTCCCAATATCCTATGTCACTCCTGTTGAGGGGTGAGGGTGAGGGTGTAGCGGGTTGGCGGAAGCGACCCGCTGGTTCTGTGCAGTTAGTCCCAATATCCTTGGTCACCCATTGAGGGTGATGGTGAGGGTGTAGTGGGTTGGCGTTAGCGACCCACTAGTTTGAGGAATTGTTGTTATTTGTGGCTATGGTAATGTGGTTGTGGATGTTAAGAATTATCTGGTTGTGGTCAATATTGTCTGTGATGCATGGGTTGTGCCGTTCACTGAGCGTGTGGCTCACCCCTCGCACAATATTTTTCTTCAGTGTCATCTGAGTCGGATCCAGAGGAGGAGCTCCCCGAGGGACTTCATCAGTAGCGGAGTAGCGCCACGTCCCGCGAGTATCAGAGGCTATCAGCATCCCTTGTACCAGTATGTATTATTTTCCGTGCTTGGGCACGCGATTGTGTTGTATTTGGATGTCTTTGTATGTATATTGGCTCTCACAGGACATGTGATTATGTATGGAGTCTATAGTGTGTTTTATTACAGATTCAGTCTTAGCTTCCGCATTTGGTGTATATATCATGTCAGCCCTGCTTTTGTTGTCTGTGTGTCATTCGGGTGCTTGTGTATGATTATTATTGACCTCCTGTGTAGATTCTGATATTTTATATACACTTGCCGCGTCTCGAGGACGCCCGGGGCGTGACAGGCGGGTGGCGAGTGCGAGGCTGTCAGCATTCCTAGAGTCATTTTATGTTTTGTAAATCGTGCATGTGGCACAGGTTGTATTTTCTTTGGTCTAGACTTGGCTCTCACAGGACATTGATTGTGTATTCGAGTCTGTAATAATGTTTTTGATTTACAGACATTGTTTATATTTTATGCTTCCGCTTTTCAGTCAGTTATCATTATCTTGCTTTGCCGCCTTGTGTATTGTTGTTGGTGTCTTTATTGACCTCAGGTATTGATAGCTGATATTTATTATTTTGCCACGTCTCGGGGACGCCTGGGGCGTGACAGTAGAAGAATTCTTTGATGCTTGTTCCTTAACAGTTAAGATATGTAGGGAGATGTGTTGGCATTGGGTAGATCTCCTACCAATGCTAGCTTGGCATTCTCCTTTTATTTATGTTTTATTTGGTTATGTCTACATATCTAGGGCATGTACTTCTTTTCTTTCTAATACAAAGAAGTGGCAAACTCTACCAAATTCATTTAAAAAAAGAGAAGAAATGAATGTAGGTTGATATACGTAATAAGATTTATGTCCCTTCCGGCTTTGTCAAAGCGGATGAGGACAACCCTTCCCATGTGAAAGGCCAGTGTACAAGCCTTCACGGCTATGAAAAAAATGGGGATTCATTTAGTTATGTAATTTGAATGCAAGAAATAAAGGGGATTCGGTTTCATTTTCTAATTTCATACTGGGATTTTAAAATGTTTATGAACTTTATATGCATTATATGTTGTAAGGAAGTTATATTTCAAAATATATCTAAATTTCAAAACAAAAAAGTGGAAGTGGATGTCGAAGGAGGTAGAGACTTGAGGAGGGCTGTAAAGATAGTCAAATTACATCTCTTATGATAGAGGACGGCGAGAAAAATACGTGGTGACGTTGGTCGCCAGAGATGAATAGGCTGACCACATGATTTTTTTAAGTGGCGGATGTCAAAAAAAATAACGATTAATTATTTCCAAAAAAAGTAGGAATACAGTTTCCGGGTAGAAACATGGGATATTAATTAAAGGGTAGTATTTAGGGGCGACGCCACCTTCCAAGTGATGGGGTCAATTTTTTTTTTTTTATAAATAAAACAGGCCCGCCCAAAATTTATACCACCATATCAAATTCATGTACTCATTAAAAATCATATCAATTTAACCGCGCCCAAAGTTTCACCCATTAAAAACCTTACACCCCACATAGTAAACAGTAAAATAATACCTTAAAACGCTATCCCATTTTAATAAAAAAATTTGTGGGGCAGGGACCCCTTTGTGGATTCGCCAATCAACTACATCAAGACAGACACACCCATCACCTAGACGTGTGCCGGCATGGCCCATGTACAAGTAACTGCAAACATGGCACAGCCCGTTAGCCAGTTACTTGTAGACAGGAATCACCAGCGGACGGATGGACAGACACGTCGATCACCGCTGGTTACGTTACCGATCTTCTCTTCTAACTCTGTTTTAGTATCTAATCATGGATTTGTTTTTGATTTGTTTTTCCTTTTTTTGTTATTTTTTTCCTTCACCATTTTTGTATATTAATTTTAATCTCTCCCATCACTACATAATAATGTATAAAAAATAAACAAAACCCCTCAACATTACACCCTTCTTTTCTTCACCTCTCTTTGTATTGAAAGCCCCTTTCTTTGATGGTTTTTTTTTTTAATGTAAGTTGTTTTATTTTCAGAAGAAAAATTTATGTTTTTGATAAATATATGTTAAGAGTAGATTTTTTGAAAGTTCTGTGAAATATATATATTTTTGAATGACTCCATTTATGTGAATTTCTGGAGCCGCCATTGGTAGTATTGTATTTTGACTTTTTAACTTTTGAAAATGTCAAACAAATTAAATCACCAATGAGAAATGACACATAATAATGCTTCTGGCCAAAACTTTAGGGTCCAGGTATTAGGACTATTTTACTTTTTATAGAGATTATTCTTTAACTTCTTTTCCAGATAATTAATCTTCTAATAAATGATTTTTTATTTACATAATTTTAGGAGATTTATATTAAATATTAATTAAGATAAAATCTTAAGTAATGAATCAATAGTATGTTTATCCTAATTCCTAAATGACTTCATCATGATCATCTGATAAGGGAATATCTGATATGAGATATAACCCTAACAGAAAGGAAACTTCTTGATTTAGTTGAGCATGTTGAAGTTGATTAAATTTTGCACACTTAATTTTATTTTTTCCCATCAATTTTATGTTTTCCCATTCCCCTAGGTTTCATCGCAAGCTTATGTTTAATATAAGGGCACGTGAAGACTTCACAAACAGGTTTATATATATACTAGTTACTATGCACATGCCAATGCATGTGATTTAACATTCTAAACATGTATAAAAAATAAAAATAATAATTACATAACAATTATAATTATTCAATAAATCAATAGAAACACAAGTTTATATATTTTATTTTAATATATTTATAAAAAAATAACATCTATACATCTAAAAAAAAAAAATTAAGTTTCTACATAAAGAAAATAAATATGTCTTATTTGAGGAGTATTAAAAAAATCTTGTTATCATTTCTTTTAAGAAGTATTAATCAAATCAAAAGATTATTTTAAAATATATACCCTAACAATTAAAAAATATAAAGAATTTACAATTCCATCAATTCATTAATATATTTGATGTAGATATTGAAAATTTTAGTTTCATCTTTTTCTATATTTTTTTCCAAAAAAAATAATAATTATATTCTTGAAAATATTAAAATCATTAATTAGATAAAATAAAATTAAAATTAAATAACAACTTGAAGAGAACTTTTGTATGCATATTCAATTCTCCTTTAATAACAAAAATATTCAATAGAATATCCAATTAAAAATGTTCAGAAATATTAAATACAAAACACATTTATCATCATTAAAATAATTATTAAAAACTAAGAAAAACACCTAATATTTGAATCTAAATATTATTTAAAAGATCAAACACAAACAATAAAAAATAAATAAAACATATAAAATCATCTTTCAAAGATATAAAGAACTAAAAAAACCCAAAAATTGAATTGAATAGGAGTGGCAGAGCATTTATAAATTATTTGTTTTGGGATCAGTTTGAGTTTTTTCATCCTAAAAAAATGGTTATTATTTTTATTTATTGGAATATCAAATTATATTATCTAATTTGAATTTTTTATAATTTGATATGTATGAAAATGAATGGTAAAAATTGCTTTACTATGCATTTAATTATCTATCATGTATATTAAATATAAAAATAAGAAATTGATTTTATAAGCACTATATATATAATTTTAAATTATCTATAATGTACATGAAATTTTAAAAAATTTAAAACCGATTTTTAATTATTTTGTTACTTGATCCATTTTGATCCATTTCATATATATCAAATTTAAAAATCAACAAACAAAAAAAAAAAAATTTAAAAATCAACAATTGATTATTATATGCATCATATATTCAAATTTAGATTGTTATTTATTTTAAAAGAAATAAAATAAAGAATTTTATTTTATTTATTTATTAAATATAAGATCATTTATTTTCATAAATAAATCCCTATACAATAGGGATTAGATAAAAAAGAAAACAAAGAAAAAAAAACGAGCAAACAATACGGTAAAAATTTAAAATGTAGATAAATAAATAAATATCTAAAAATAAGGATTGGACAAAATATACAAACAACGAATAAGGACAATTCAGTAAAAAAAAATAAATTATTTTCATTATAAATCCCTATAAAGTAGGGATTGATAAAAAAAAATGTAATAAATGAAGTAAAAAAAAAGGAGGCGAATAAACTTTGAAAAATTAGAAAAAAAAATTGTTTTTCATTGATTATGATACATTTTAAATGAATAAAAATTATAATAAAAAAACAAAATAAATAGGGGATTTTGTTAAAGTTTGAAGAAAAAATAATATATCAAAAGTTTTTTCTATTATCATCATTCTTTTTATGAGATTTTCAAGGAAAAAAATGTAAAAATGAAATGAAATATATTTTATTTATCATGAATTTTAATTGAAATTAAAATAAAAGCACACTATTGTAGCTTATCTATTTATAAATAAACAAATCTATCTCTATATAATAATAGGGATTAGATAAAAATATACAAATAAAACCAAATTTCAAAAAATAAGAAAAAGTTTAAATTATTCTACATGAAACATGTTAATTATGATAACAAATAAAAATGAATTCTTATAAAATATGGAATAGGTAAAAATTATAACTAATTGAGGAGGATATTTTTCCCCCTTCAGTAAGATTTGTAAGTGTACTGAGAAAAAGAACTCAAGCAATACGAATTCTCGCAGCTATGCTTCGATTATCTCCACGACTGAATAGGAAATAACATAAACAGAGCTCAACGATTGGGTTTGACTCAATGGGTAACTCTCTTCACCTATTCTGACTGTGTTTTTGACTTAATGAATGACTGTGCCTTTAGAGTGCTATCTCGCGACCTCTTTATAGGCTGCCTACGTACCCCTTGTGGATCAAGTCACACGTAGTTCCTTTAACGCCCTTGTAATCGCCTTGCCACTAAGTGCTTAGTGGGCCCTTTTTCCAGGGAAACGTTCCCGGTATTCATGTTTCACGTTGGTCCTTGACCACCCACGTTCTGTGGGTAATAGGCCTTAAATGATACCTTGGCAGTTATAGGCGTTAGTGATCTTCTGACCGTTTCTTCTTCTTGCTCGGGATCTTTTGATGTGCTCGTCCGTACGCTACACATCATGCCTTCGAGGAGTAAGGTCGACCGACCAGTCCTCAAGCCTGGTCGTGCCTTAGACTACTCGCCTTCGACGAGTAAGGTCGACCGACCAGACCTCATGTATGGTCGTGCCTTAGACTACTCGCCTTCGAGGAGTAAGGTCGACCGACCAGATCTCATGTCTGGTCGTGCTTTAGACTACTCGCTTTCGAGGAGTAAGGTCGACCGACCAGACCTCATGTCTGGTCATGCTTTAGACTACTCGCCTTCTAGGAGTAAGGTCGACCGACCAGACCTCATGTCTGGTCATGCTTTAGACTACTCGCCTTTGGGTGCCCAACCGCCCAACTAGACACTGGATCTAGTCACGTCGGCACATCTGGGAGAGTCATCATGACCAAGGATTGGAACTCGGATTTGCCGGGCCCACGGTAGGCCCACATTCGTTCTAGTGTGACGCATTACCCCTTGAGGTGACATGTGTCGCGGTGAGGATTTTTACCTCCACAGATGCCCCCTCTTCTGCTCTTTTGGCTTGTCGAGAGAGCAGGAGATCATGATAAGTCACCTCGCCCCCATTCCTCTTTGGGGGTCAAAGATCCGGTCGTCTGCCTTCTTGGGATTCTCTGATCGCCCAGGATTTGACAGCGGATTTTGCTGTGTCAGCCTTAATGGCGCGTGGCCTCCAAATGGTGTATGGGGAATCCAAACGTCAGCATCCCTTCGGACTTTGTGAATCCCCTTTTTATTGGCATTGATGATTATTCCTCGATACTCGCAGCGAAATAAGTGCGGCTGTCTTCTCGAGGCGCCGCTTCAATGGATATAAAAAGGGGGGGGTGAGAGGGAGGAGCCCCTCATCCCATCTCACGCCTTCCTTCATTATCATGGAGGAAACTGCCACTGTCGTAGCCCTCCACAGAGAGTTGGGCCTCTCGTTTGACTTCGTGGTTGACGAGTTGGCCAAAGATGAGGTCCCCACCCTTTACCTTGATTCCGTTCTCCTCCGTCCCAGCTATTCACAGATGGGGGTCTTTCTCTCCCTCTGTCACACCTGGTGGCAGAGTTTCTTGATTTCTTTGGCCTCCATCCCGTTCTGGTCGCTCCAAATGTATACAGCGTCTTGATGTGCGTGGTCACGTTGGGGAAGAAGACAGGAGTTGAGCTGGGCCTGAATGAGGTCTGTTGGATCTATCAGGTCAAGGCATTATCCTCCGGGTGATCCCCACCCTTCTACGTCTCTCGTTGGGCCAGAGCGCCAGAGCTGGTCCTCGGCATGGCATGAGGTGACATCCACGACTGGGAGAGTCACCGGATTCAGGTCCGGGGCTCTTGGATGCCAGACGGTTGGGATTCATCCCATCGCCATTTGTGTCACCCCCGGAGGCCGATGGGGGATGCCCTCAAGCTGGAGGTCGAGGAGGTGAAGATGAGCGAAATCTCTCGGGTGATGGACTATCCGGACCAATCATGGTGAGAGCTCCTTGAATTGGAGGAACCGCGACACGCTCCACCCGTTACAACTTTTATTGACGGTGTGGTTGAGTTGGCGGGTGGCTCTGGTCGTGTTCCTCCTACCACCGCCCTGTACAACGGGGCGAGGCGGCGCTCCTCGAGGCTCCTCCGACTGGGCTCTGGATCAAATTCCATTGCTGTGCCGGTGGACTTAACCTTGTCATCTTCGCATTCTGTTCCACCATCTCCACCCGCAGTTCGACCATCTTCCTCTTCTTCTTCATTTTCTTCATCGTTTGTTCCTTTTGAGGAACCTATTCCTCCCACCCGTGACATGGATGCTGACGCCCTGCCGGCGGTGCCCCCAGTGACCTCGGGCGCTGGGGTTGGTGCTGTTCCTACTCCTGGAGACCGTCTACAGAGTGTCCTCCTCCCCTCCAGCTGCTCTTCAAGGAATTTGCAAGCCTCCGTTCATGATGCCTCCCTCTCCATTACTCATCAGTTGCGGTCGCTCCGCGAAGCCTGCGAGGGTGATGAGGAAGATCTCCTTGTGGACTTCATAAGCAGATACCGCTTGGGCTATGCTGACCATTCTCGTGGTTTTCGAGAGATGAGCAAAAAGCTTCCCGACTGCACCAAGCTGTGAGGGAGAGGAGACTTCGTGGGAGGGAACGAGTAGAAGACCGAGCAGAGAGTTGAAACCCCCCCTTTTTTTTGTAACCTTTATCCAATTAATGAATAAAAAATTACTTTCTTTGCTCAACCTTGATCGTCTTTTATCTACTCGCTATACAATTCTATTGGTGGGTCGTGGAGTCCCAAAAACTTATCGTATCTGCGATCTCCTGCGAACAGGGTCTACGAACCAGGTTCATGAATAGGATTTCTCTGGTCCACGTGTCCGTAGGGGCTTTCTAGTCATTCCGTCTCTTCTTCATGCCACATGGTAAATTCGTTGATAATAAATTCACCACGTAGGCTGCACATTTATCGAAACTGGCGCCTCGTTTCTCCCGCCAGCTGTCCCTTGATATTTGCAGAAGATTTCAGTGACAAATCTTCCATGATTTTGATCTTTGCGCTCCTGTCATGATTGCGGGGATTCTTCAAGGGAGGAGCGCTCTATAAGTTTCCATCATTTGGCGAGGAGAGGAGAGAGAATTCAGAAATCGAATCCCCTGTTCATTTTGAAACTTCACCACTTCTCGAATTTCTCCTCGCGCCACCATGTCGATAGACATTGTCTAGAAGCTGAGGTCCTCTCTGTCGATTCCTGATTCCATCGCCATCACACCTACTCCTTTCAGATGCATTTATGATCTTAAAGGCAGTAGCTCTGAGAAGCTCTTCATGTATCCTTCTCAGATGCTGAGGAGCTCCCTTTCTTTTCCTTTCCCCAAGCTGGTCAGGGACTTCATGCGCCGATTCAATCTTCACCCGGTGCAATGCTCCCCTAACCTGTTATGGGTTTTGATGTGCGTCGTCACGATTAACCACAAGCTGTAGCTTTAGCTCGGAGTGGACGACATCCACCATCTGTATGACTTGAGGAAGTTGAAGCACGCCTACTATCTTCGGGCGAGACCTGGCGCGGTCCCTCTCGTGGAAAAGCTTCCCTCATCCAACAACGGATGGAGGGATGGATACCTTGTGCAACTGACCGGCCTATGGGGGTTCCTGCCACTGCTTCGGGTGACGCGCCGTGGGTGCCATGTCGCCTTCGCCAGGCGAAATTGGGTGAGCACGAAATCATTGGATTTTATACACCTTATCTGCCCTTGCCTTCTTTCTTTAGCCAATAGGCCTCGTTACGCTTCATGCAAATGATTCAGAGCACGCGCCCCCGGACCCATCGGTGGTGAAGCTGGATCAGATTGCCAGGGCTCAAAAGCTGGAGGAAAAGGATTTCCGCAAAATCCTTAACCTCCCCGCATCTAGGGCTGCTGGCTCTTCTTCGACGGTAGCCGGGCTCGTCTTCGGTGCTCGACGCATCTCCTGCCCTTGCTGAGGCTGCCGCTTCCGAAGAAGTGAGAAAACGGTCCGCTGCCTCTAGAGGCAAGTTGGCTATGAAGAAGAGGCCTAGACTACCACTTCCTTCGAAATGGCGGACCAAAGCTGCTCGCTTGTCCTCATCGGTTGAGGGGGCGAACTCTGAAGGCAGAGTCGAAGCCCTACCGGCTGTTTCCCCTGTATCCCCCACGGGGAGCGAACTACCTTCGAGTGATGTCGGTGTGGCTACCACTGTGCTTTCTTTGCCCTCCACCGAAGAGGGATGCCCACCAAGCTCTCTAGTCATTCGAGTACCAGAGACGGTGGAGGTTCCCTCTTCCCCGGAAGTCGATCCCTCCTTTGTCAAGGAGGTAGTGGCCACAACTTCATCAGCTTCTCAGCATGGGATTGTCCCAGTTACCGCGGTAGGCTCAGTGCCTGCGGTCGCTGCTTCGTCGGAGGTGCCCCCAACCACGATGCCGGAGGGTACTTTCAACATGACTACTCCTTTGAAGGTGCCACCAATCGTCCCGGCTCCTGCTGGGATGCCCCCAGTCGCTTTGGCCGTGGTGGACGCTCCTCCTGTCACGACGTTCACGGTTTCACCTGGCACTGCCATGGAGGCTGGGGCCCCGTGCTCTGCTCCCTCGAACACCCCCTTGGCCTCTGCTTCTGTAGCTGCACTTGGTACCCATTCAGGAGGACCCTTTGATGATGGCGCCAGCAAGGAGTTAGCCAGTGCACAGCTCAGGGGCTGTCTCCTTGAGGGCGACTTGAATTGTGCACGCCGGGCTATGACGGAAGCGCTTTTCACCCGGCTTAGATGGAGTTTTTACAACATACGTGTTCGACCCCTATCTTCAAAGTTTCTTCCTCAAGCCTTTAACCATCTTCTTTTCAGAATTCTGTTATCTGGTAGGTACTCAACGAGCGAAGCCTGGATGCGATGAAGTCTGAAGACATCCTGAAGTCGCCCCAAGAGCTTGCTTACCGCAGAGAAGCACAGCTTAAGTCGGCTGAGGAACAGACTGCGATCGCAAAGCGAGGGCGTCTTGCCACGGAACTTGTCGAATCCTTCGCTCATCAGGACTTGTTTGCTACTCAGGTTCGGGCTGTTGCTGCTGAAGATCATGTGAGAGAGCTCCTTGAGATGAAGCTCTCTCAGTCGTTCGATCAGGATTCCTTTTCCTTGTGGACGCACAACGCGGAGAAGCGAGTCAAGGCCATGCGTGCGTGAGTCGCAGGAGCAACAAGTTAAGCTTTGCGAACTTCGAACCGACTGTTCAGTCGCTTACGAGGACGGTCTATCGAAGGGTCGAGCAAAAGCCTTCATGACTACGAGGGACCAGATGAAGGAACTTTTGAAATCCTTGACGACTTGTGCCAAGAAGAACTACAATTGTGGATATCGTCAAGGTTATGAAGATAGATCCAACAACGTCTCTCCTCGTATCGCCGCTGATCCCCCTTCTGTTCATGATTCTGGCCCTAGTGACGGGTCTCAGACCTAGACATTTTGTAAAATAAACAATGTTTTCATAAACGACTTATCTTTTACATGTCTGCTACTTTCGGATAGTCTGAGTGTTTGGAGTGCTTATTGTCGTGATAATAGAGTTTTGCGTCCACTCGATGGACTAACTCTGACTTATCCCGTCATCGCGACCTCCGTAGGGTGGGGGCCCCTAGAATGGCAAGGGAAGGTTATCCCTTTTTTCATCCTCGTCGTGCGAGTGAGTCTTGTGCGTCCCTGCTTGCGGATTTTGTAGATGGAGTGCTTTGGATGAGAGGGAGGTATCCTTTCAGAATTAAGTCCTGGGACTAATCCTGCTCGTCCTTTCCTAGCGACCTCCAAGGGTTGGTCGTAGAGCCTGGGCTCTAGGCGACCGTGTGAGCATAGGGGGAAGCTTGTACTTCCGAACGACCTCATCGTTTGAGTGTAACCTATGTGTCTCACTTTTGCAAACCTTTTACTCGAGTGCTTATCGATGGATGGGGCGTCCCCCGCGCGACCTCTTACAAAGAGTGCTCATCCAATCGACCTGAACTGGATCAACGCGCGACCTCCGTGGAGTGCTATACTCGCGACCTCCGTGGAGTGCTATATTTGAAACCAAGTTCACGCGCGACCTCGAACGGGCTCTTATTCACATGAAATATTTCTCACGAATAAATAAAAACTTTTTTATTTCAGAAGTGGTACTTTTTCAAATGCATTACATTGCGAGGTCTCATGAGTGCCTCTCCATTCATTCGTTCCAGATAATAAGCTCCTTTGGGGCCCAGTCCGATGACCTTGTACGGGCCTTCCCAACTGGGCCCGAGCTTACCATCAGATCTTTTTCGGGATTCGGGGAATACCTCTTGAAGGACCAGGTCCCCTACTCGGAAGCTTCGTCGCGACACCCTCTTGTTGTAGCTTCGTGCGATCTGGTTCCGGTAGTTCGCCATTCTGATGGAAGCTGTTTCCCTCCGCTCGTCCCTCAGGTCGAGATCAGACGCGAGATTTTCTTCGTTGATCCGTGGCTCAAAGTTCTCGGTCCGAAATGTCGGGATCCCGAGCTCTATGGGGATTACAGCCTCGACGCCAAAAGCCAAGGAAAAGGGGGTCTCCCCTGTGGCCCTTCGCGCCGTGGTGCGGTACGCCCATAACACCGAGGGAAGCTCGTCCACCCAGTTGCCTTTGGCCGCGTTGAGCCGTTTCTTGATCCCGTCCAGGATGGTACGATTGGTGATTTCTGCCTGACCATTTCCTTGGGGGTAGCGCGGAGAGGAGAAAAGGTGCTTTATGCCCAACTCTTCGCAGAACTCCCTCATGGTGGCATTATCGAATTGTGTCCCATTGTCGGAGATTATGGTGTTCGGCACTCCGAATCGACACACGATCTCCTTCCAAAGGAAACTTCGTACTTCGATGTCGCGGATTCTGGCCAGGGCCACAGCCTCCACCCACTTGGTGAAATAGTCAGTGGCGACCAGGAGGAATCGCTTCTGGGATGGCGCCAAGGGCATGGGCCCGACTATATCGAATCCCCATTGAGCGAATGGCCAGGGACTTGACAGTGTATTCAAATCCCCAGCTGGTCGGTGAATTAGGGGACCGAATCGTTGGCACTGGTCGCATTTCCTCACCAGGTCGAGCGAGTCCTTTGCAAGGGTCGGCCAGAAGTACTTGGCTGTCAACGCGTGCCTCGCCAAGGACCTCGAGGCCGTGTGGCTTCCGCACACCCCCGAATGCATTTCTTCTAATACTTCTTTAGCTTCTTCGGGATTAACACACCTGAGGAGAGGGCCTTGAAAGCTTTGCTTATACAATACGCCCTAATCAGAGATTAAGAACCGAGTGGATCGGCTCTTGATTTTTCTGGCCTCTTCCTTATCTGCTGGGAGGAAGTCGTCTTTCAAGTAAGACAGAACGGGGTCCATCCAGGTCGGTTCCCGGGTTGTTGACTCCACTGCCATAACCTGTTTGGGATGGGTTATGCTTGGCTCCCTCAAGAACTTGACCTGGATCTCCCGGATGGTTCTCCCTCCAGCGTACTTGCCAGATTTGCTAGAGCGTCAGCATGAGTATTCCGCTCGCGATCGATTGCGTGGATTTCCCACTCACCGATTCGTTCAAGCAAAGTACGGGTGTAGCCCTGATAAGCCGCCATTCGGTCATCCTTCGTCTGATATTCTCCAGTGCTCTGACAAACCACGAGCTGGGAATCGCTGTAGATCACCAATTTATGGACGGCGAGATCTACGGTGAATTCCAAGCCTGCGATGAGTGCCTCGTACTCGGCTTCGTTGTTAGAAGCGTTGAATCCTAGTTTGATTGCGTGTTCAAACAGGAAACCGTCTTCATTGCGTAGGATCATCCCTGCTCCTGCCCCTTTTCGGTTGGACACCCCGTCGACATGGAGTGTCCAGGAAATTGGCCTGCAGTCGGAGATTAAACAGACCTGCTGCTGGGCAGGTGTAAGGTCGGCGATGATGTCTGCGATGACCTGTCCTTTAATTGCACTCTTGGGCCGATAGTGGATATCAAAAGCTGAGAGCTCCACCGCCCATTTGAGCAATCGTCCTGCGACGTCCGCCTTTCGCAATACAGCCTTGAGCGGCGAGTCGGTGATGACATGGATCGTATGGGCATGGAAGTAATGGCGCAGTTTCTGGGCGAAACGAGCAAGGCAAACGCAAGCTTTTCGATGTGGGAACACCTGGTCTCCGCCCCACTGAGCGCCTTACTTGCATAGTAGATTGCCCTCTGCCCTTGGTTGATATCCTTCAATAGCGCGGAGCTAACAGCGTGCTCGGAGGCTGCAATGTAGAGGAGCAAAGTGTCTCCTAAGGAAGGACATACCAGAAGTGGCGGCGTGCTGAGGTACTTTTTGATTTCTTCAAATGCCCTTTGACATTCTGGCGTCCATTCGAATCTCTGAGCTTTCTGCAGCAACTGGAAGAATGGCTGGCATCGATCAGTGGCCCTAGAGATGAATCGATTGAGAGCGGCCAACCTCCCCGCCAGCTTCTGTACCTCCTTTTTGTTCCGTGGGGGCTCCATATCCAATATCGCCTTGATTTGGTCAGGGTTGGCTTCGATTCCTCGCTGCGTCGTTAGGTACCCCAGAAACTTGCCCGAGGTGACTCTGAAAGAGCATTTTGTCGCGTTTAGTTTGAGGCGGTACTTACGCAGCACAGCGAAGATTTCTTCCATGTGGGCCAAGTGGTCAACTCGGCGCTCACTTTTTACCATCATGTCGTCGATGTAAACCTCAACAGTCTTACCGATCTGATGTTGGAAGATTTTAGTCACCAACCTCTGATAAGTGGCCCCTGCGTTCTTTAACCCGAACGGCATCACTTTATAGCAGTAAATGCCCGTAGGGGTTATGAACGCTGTCCTCTCCTGGTCGGGCTCGTGCATTGGGATTTGGTGGTAGCCTGAATAAGCATCCATAAAACTCATTAGTTCATTACCCGATGAGGAGTCCACCAGTTGGTCGATCTTCGGAAGTGGGAAGCTGTCCTTCGGACAGGCGCTGTTCAGGTCGGTGAAGTCCACGCAGACCTGCCACTTCTTGTTTTTTTCTGGAACCACCACGGTGTTGGCCAGCCACTCGGGGTGTCGCACTTCTTGTATGAACCCTGCGGCCAGGAGTTTATTCACCTCGTCCCGTACCGCCTCGGCGTGTGTGGTGGCCATTCGTCGCTGCTTCTGTCAGACTGGACGGATGATCGGCGATATGGACAGCCGATGGCTTGCCACCTCAGGATCAATTCCCGGCATGTCTTGAGGCTTCCAGGCGAAGATGTCCCTGTTCTCGATGAGGAGGTCGAGTATCGCCTTTCTCTCTTCTGCGGAGAGTAAACCCCCGACAAGAAAGTATTTCTCGGGGTCGAAGGGGTCTATCGGGACCTTCTCGAGGTCTTCAAGGACCCTGTTTTTGGGACCGGGTTGGTGCTCATCGGCCTTGACTCGGTTCTTCAGTAATTGCTACCTTTTTGGATGAATTTCTCCGTCCTCAGGCTGCTCCTTGAAGTCTGGTAGGGCCGACTTCCCTGCCATTGCCGCCATGTAGCACCGCTTTGCGGCAACCTGGTCTCCTTGAATCTCCATTATCCCCTCGGCCGTGGGGAAACGGAGCCGTTGATGGTACGTAGACGGAATCGCCTTCATCGCCACCAACCAGGTGCGTCCGATGATGGCATTGTATGGAGACAGGAGGTCCATGATAATGAACTCCGTCATAGTGGTTCGATTCCCTGCTCGAACCAGTAGTGTGATTCGTCTAGCGGGGACGACTTGTGCTCCGTTGAATGCGACCAGAGGGTCCTTCGTGGGAGTGAGGTCAGCGTATTTTAACCCCATCCGAAGAAAGGGCTTTATGAAGAGGATGTTGGCCAAGCTTCCTGTATCAACAAGAATTCTCTTACCGTTGAAATTAGAGATACTAATGGTGATTACCAAGGCGTCCGAGGGCGGGGCTTGGACCCCTTCCAGGTCGGCATCAGAGAAAGTGATGGCTCCTTCATCACCACTTCTTTGTCTCTTCACGACCAGCTTCGACTCCTGGTCGATGTGCATCATTTCGAAGGAGACCTGCATTGTCTTCGAGTCTCAACGGGCACTTTTTGGCAAGATATAATGCGGTACACCTCCAAAAATGACATCAATGACCCCTGCCGATGTATTAGGGCCAATGTTCGTCACATGCCGCTCACTGGAAGCCGTGGGTTTCTCGACAGAACCGTATTCCTTTAAGCGCCCCTTCTGGAATTGGGTCTCCAAGAAGCCCCGGAGAATTCGGCATTGGTTGGTAGTATGGCCCACGCTCTTGTGGTAGTCGCGGCGGAGAGCTTGGTCCCGCTTTGATTCATCGCTCCTCATGGGTGCGGGCCATCAGAACCACGGCTCCCCCTAGATTTTGGACAGGATCTGTGACGGAGGGACCTTGAAGAACATCCCCCGTCCTTCTCGTACCTCGTTTGTTGAGGCACCAAGCTTCTTGACCTTCTCGCTCCGCTGGTTGTTCTTATGCGGCTCCTGCGGACGTTTGACTACTGGTGACGAGGCGACAATCGTTGGTGGAGACCGGGACGCAATCATCTCTTGCTTAAGGGTCTTTGATTCTTCTTCCACCTTGGCGTACTTTTCAGCACGCCCCATTAAATCACTCAAGTCGTACGGGGTACGCTTGATAAGGGACTCCTTGAGGCCGTTTTCGGACGGCAAGCCATTCTGGAAAGCCATTATTGCTGCGTCCTCGTTGCAGTCTTCCACTTCAAATTTAAGGATGCGGAAGCGATCGACATACTGCTGAATTGTCTCTCATGATAGCATCTGGATCTTCATGAGATCGCCGAGGTCCTTCTTCCTCTGCCGACTACAGATGAAGTGCTCGGTGAACATACTGCCGAGCTCCTCGAAAGTTTTGATTGTCGCAGGGGGAAGGAGGTGGAACCATGTCAAAGCAGCCTCTTCCAGGCTAGAAGAGGCGGCACATAAGCCCATCATAGAGCTCATACAAGGCCATCGAATGTCAGAATGCCAAGATGTGATCATAGGGATCCGTCGTGCCATTGTACATCTTGAATTTGGACTGGATGAACTTCCAGGGAAGTCATTCCCTGAGAATCTCTGTGCAAAATGGGGAGGCGAATCCCCGTATTGCATACTCCACCATCTCGTGATTCAGAACGCGCCGTACCTTGGAGCGCAAAGCGTAACGCGGCTGCGCGACCGCTTCCCCTGCTCGAGGGCGGGGTGGGGAATCATACCGACGCCCTTCTGAAACCTCACGTAGGATTGATCTCCTCTGGTGCATTTGCCTCCGAGAGGCCTCCCGTCCCGCGGAGCGTTCTCCATGAGGTGAGCGCCCGCGCCTTTGTCCTTCGTGAGGCCGTCGTCCCGCTCGAGGGGTGCGCGAGCGTCGACGAGACCATTGCCTCTGATTGGAGGAAGAGGTACTTCCTTCCGAACCTCCAGCGTTGATGGTAAGGGGGTTGGGCCGTACAGGAGGTGGCTGCCGGATTTCTTCCTCGACTGGCTGTTGTCGATCCACGTTCGTATAGAATTGTTGCATCGAGGCTTCGATCATCCGCTGCATTGACTCTTGCAGACGAGTAAATAGAGTTTCCTGCATGAACTCCATTACTCGCCTGAGGCCCTGGACTTGACTAGCCAAGGTTTCCGGGGAGCCGTCGGCAGCATTGGATGGGAGAACGTCTTGTTCCTTTCGTTCTCCTACATTAGTGTCACTCGGACCTGACATTGCGGACACTGACTTTTTGTTTTAGTATCCCACAGACGGCGCCAAACTGAGGAGGATATTTTTCCCCCTTCAGTTAGATTTGTAAGTGTACTGAGAAAAAGAATTCAAGCAATACGAATTCTCGCAGCAATGCTTCGATTATCTCCACGACTGAATAGGAAATAACATAAACAAAGCTCAACGACTGGGTTTGACTCAATGGGTAACTCTCTTCACCTATTCTGACTGTGTTTTTGACTTAATGAATGACTGGGCCTTTAGAGTGCTATCTCGCGGCCTCTTTATAGGCTGCCTATATACCCCTTGGGGATCAAGTCACACATTGTTCCTTTAACGCCCTTGTAACCGCCTTGCCACTAAGTGCTTAGTGGGCATTTTTTCAGGGAAACATTCCCGGTATTCATGTTTCACGTTGGTCCTTGACCACCCACGTTCTTTGGGTAATGGGCCTTAAATGCTACCTTGGCAGTTATAGGCGTTAGTGGTCTTCTGATCGTTTCTTCTTCTTGCTCGGGGTCTCTTGATGTGCTCGCCCGTACGCTACACATCATGCCTTCGAGGAGTAAGGTTGACCGACCAGACCTCATGTCTGATCGTGCCTTAGACTACTCGCCTTTGAGGAGTAAGGTAGACCGACCAGACCTCATGTCTGGTCTTGCCTTAGACTACTCGCCTTCGAGAAGTAATGTCGACCGACCAGATCTCATGTCTTGTCGTGCCTTAGACTACTCGCCTTCGAGGAGTAAGGTCGACCGACCAGACCTCATGTCTGGTCGTGCTTTAGACTACTCGCCTTCGGGTGCCCAACCGCCCAACTAGACACTGGATCTAGTCGCGTCGGCACTTCTGGGAGAGTCATCATGACCAAGGATTGGAACTCAGATTTGCGGGTCCCACGGTAGGCCCATGTTCGTCCTGGTGTGACGCATTACCCTTTGAGGTGACACGTGTCGCGGTGAGGATTTTACCTCCACACTAATAAAACCACATTTTATCATACAAATAGAAATTATCATACAAATAAAATAGGCAAATTATTATTCTATATATTGTGTGAATTCAAAATGCTTCATTTAATAAATCATGTATAAGGATATCATGATTCTAACATGTATTTAAATTCAATATATAATAAGAAATTAAAAAAATAGTAAAAAAAATATTATAAATCGATGAACATATAAATGCTTTATGTAATGAACATCAAAGAATCCAACATACTATATATATATATATATATATATATATATATATATATATATATATATATATATATATATATATATATGAAAAAAATTATGTAATTATTAAAATTAATTAATAATGCATTTTGACAAGGGAAGGAACTGAATATCTATGTAACTCACATATGCAATTAACATTTTGATAACAAATTACAAAAATGCTCTTAGCACATACAATCATACAAGCCCTCACTCCATCTCTACAAACTTAAACAAAGTAAAAGATAAAAATATTCATGGTTCAACAATCATACAATTAATTTGCTAAAAGCAACTATCACCCCAAAAAAAAAAAAATTGCTAAAAGCAACTTGATAAGAGTGGAAGGCTGATGTCTACCAAACAAATCAAGGCAGAAAATTTTATCTTACTTGTTCTTAAATGCATCCAGACCTAGGCTGAGAAATTAATCAAATCCATAGGAATCTCTAACTGAAAAACCACTTAAAAGAAGCTCCAAAAAAACCTTTTGGACAAATATTTTCCAAGAGAGAAAACCTGTTTCTTGCAACAAATTACAAGATGTGTTTAAGAACCATAAGAACATTTTTCAATTGTAAATTATATAAAAGCCCTAAGAACATTAATTCTATTATTGACTAAAATAATTAATAGATAAAAAAAAAATCAAAATATTGAAAAGAACAACTTACTCTTTTTGTGTGTCGAACTCCTGTATGCATTAATCAATTCTCCTGTGATATAAAAACATCAACCAAGCAAATGATTAGGACTTATTTTATCGTTAATCATTCCCCAACAAAAATATTAAAAAATATAAAAACAAATCACATTCATCATCTCTAAAACAGTAATCTAAAAATAAATTAAAAAAAAACTAATTTTTTTAATCAAACTATCATTGAAACATAACTAATAAATCATATAATATAAAAATAAAAAAGTACAATCATTTTCTAAATAGATAAAGACCTAAAAACAAAACAAAAAAATGTAATGAAATAAATAGGATAGGTGGGGAATTTATAAGATTTTTTAAGATGGATTTTATCCTAAAATCACTTGAGGGTGGATTAGAGTATTTATCCTAAAATAAAAAATTGATTATGATACTTATCATTTATTTAAATTTAAATTTAAAAACATTAAAACCGATTTCTCATCAACATGATTTACTCAAATCTGATTTTGATTTGAAATTTTAAAATATATTTATGATTTTGATTATATATATATATATATATATATATTATTAATTAGTCAATTGTTTAAAGGATAAAAAGGGAAATGAAAGTACTTATATAATCCATGTATATCTATCATGTATTTATCTATTAATTCATGTATATCTATCATGTATTTAAATTTTAAAATTGAAATAAATAGATATATATTAGCAAATTAATTAATTAATTAAAGGATAAAAATGGAAATGAAAATTCTTATAATCCATGTATATCTAAAATGTATTTATCCATTATATATTTTAAAATTTAAAATTTTAAATAATTACATATATTAGTAATTAATTAATTGTTTTGATAAAAACGGGAATGAAAATATGGGTCAGAATCCTTTTAATAAGTAATAATAGATATGAATTTTATCTGTTTATCAAAATAGCACGTGCGTAACGGAAATGTGATCCATCATATCTAAGTTGTCGAATACATTACAATGAAAATCAGAATAGCATGTGATCACAACATGTAACAATGAATTATTTAGACATCTATACCAAACACATTTAATTAGGAGCATCTTTTTTGAAAAAAATTAAAAATAATAAAAACAAGAGTGCATAAATCTTTTTTTTTTTTTTTGGGGGAGGGGGGGGGGGGGGGGCAGGGCGGTAAAAGGCCCTATGGGTCTACAGGATCCTACCCTAGCGTACTAGTACAAATAATTGGATCAGCATGGATCTAAACACAAACCATGAGCTAAGGCTCATAATACAAGCCCAAAAGGGCTTTTTTCCCCCATTTTTTTCATAGCTGTGAAGGCTTGTACACTGGCCTTTCACATGGGAAGGGTTTTCCTCATCCTCTTTGACAAAGCCAGGCATGTTATATATGTGTCACTTTTAACCTTCTGGTCACCATTGGGACATTCTGGCAGTTTTTTGGTTTTTTTCGTTTTTCGATCGGAACAGCTAAAATTTTGGACTGTTAGCTATCGTCCTGAGTTTGAGGACTCCGATTGAAAATCTAACTGCATATTATGTGTCCTGGTGACATTCCAAGCCACTCACGAAAGTTTCATCGAATTCCGGTAACGTTTCAGAATTTCACAGTTCCGAAGCGTATCCGGGTTTTGACCGAGCGAGAAGTCATTGGGAGACTTGACTTGGTCAAAGTGGGCCCCATGACTTGGTCAAATGTGTTTGGATTTTAGTGTGGTTGGGTTGACTAGGGTCAAACCACACTTAAGCCTCCCTAATGCTAGCTTAAACCCTAATTAACCTAGCTTAGCCTAATCTAAGTGGGAGTTGACTTATAAGTGAGCTAAAAATATCTCCCCCCACTATTCATCATCTTCTCCACCAAGATTTCTCTCTCTTCCCTCTCCTTAAACCTCATTTTTGACCTAGCTAAGGTGGTTGAAATAAAAAACTCTAAGAAGAGAAAGGAAAGGTGAGCTCCTGATCTATCCTCCGGTGGTCTCGGATTCGAGTTCCCACGTGTATGACCCCCTCTCATACCCTCTTTTCTCCTCTGATTTCAGCCACCTTGAGGGCTGAAGGAGATCTTGGTGGTGGTGGTCCTTGTGGAGGTGTTTCGGTGCACGAAGAGCTCCCGATCCCCTTCCCTTCCTTTCCTCTCCTAGGGTAAGCCTTCTTTCCTTCCTTTTATTGCTTAGATGCATGTTAGGAGGGTGGTTTTGAGTATGGGTGGATGTTGGTGGCGGTGGGTGGCTGTTGGCGGCGATGGGTGGCCATTGGTGGCCGTCGGAGAGGTGGTAGGGTGGCTCGGGCAGGATGGCAAGCCGGCTCGGGTAGGCTGGCAGCGCAGGCAGCATAGCCAGGCGGGCTGGCAGGCAGGGCGGGCAGAGCAGGCTGGCAGGGCACGCGCGCGTGCGCACGGGCGTGCGCGTGGGTGGAGCAGGAGTGTGCGGGAGCTGCGCGCTGGGCGCTGTGCGCGGGCGTGTGCGCGGGGCGCTGCGCAGAGGCGCAGGGCGTGCTGCGCGGGCGGAGCCGCGTGCGGGTGCTGCGCGCAGGAGGCCGTGCGGGGGCGTGCGCGCGGAGCGCTGCGCAGAGGCACAGGGCTTGCTGTGCGCGCGCGTTGGGGCGAGCAGGTGGTGCGCGCGGGATGCTGCGATGGGGCGCTGGGCGTGCGGGTGTGCGCGCGGGTTGCTGCGCTGGGGTGCAGTGAGCGCGCGGTGCACCGGGGGGCTCGGCAGAGTGTCCGGGCGTACGGGCGGGGGGCTCGGCAGTGCATCTGGGCGCGCGGGTCGGGGCTCGGCTGTGCGCCCGGGGCGGGTGGCCGTGCGTACGGCTGCCCGGGGGTTCGGGAGTGAGTCGGGGTGCTCGGACTCGCGTGCGTACAGGCCGTATGTACGCTTGTCCGTGTGTTGTGTATTTTTAATGTATTTTGTTGTATTTGTGTATTTTACTCACCGAATTGATTACCCTATTTTGCAGATCTTGATGGACGGTCGCGCGATGACTCGGTAATTGGTGAGTGGGACAACCCAACCCAGTTGGGAGGTGCTATATGCACTTGGGCGTATACCGTCCTCCCCTGGGGCACCATAGTTAATATTAACTTGTTGTAATGTGTAATCCATGCAAGCATGATTAAAATGTAGTATGCATGCTACCCTAGACCGTGTATGTTAGGGACTTGCACCCTTAGGATATGTGTAAGAGCCATGCATCCTGTTACCCTGTTCTCATGCTAGGAAGCCTCTACCTATGCATGTGTCCTACTAGTTTAATTTATTAAACTAAATGGTAGCATATGATTATTAGCATGTCTTAGATAATATTACAGGGAGGGGCCTTGGGAGGTCAACATTGAGACCCGGGCTAGGGTACTCCGTGTTCCTTGTTTGGTTGTCGGGATGTCCTATATCGGGACCTCATGCTGCCCTCCCAAGGTTTCTTTTCCCAATAATATTATAACCTTGTTATTGTAATATATGTTCCCCGCATCTTGGTTATGCGCCCTGGAGGAATTCTGAAGAATTTATGTCATTAGAGTTGTTGAGATGTGTTGTCGGTGGATCCGAATGGATCATATGCGTATGGATAGGCTGTTCTGTTCCCTTCGTTGGATCCGTGTAGAGACTGCCTCAGCGTTAGAAAGGCTGTCCCGTGAAGGGGCTCCCATCAGTAGGCACCTCCTGATTTGGGACGGACTGTGCTGAATGTGGGAGTGGCCAAGCGGCTACGGAGTGGAGGAGAGACTATCGATGGACCAAGGGTGACCAACAGCCTAGTCAGTCCCAATATTCTATGTCACCTATTGAGGGGTGAGGGTGAGGGTGTGGTGGGTTGGCGATAGCGACTCGCTGGATTTGTGTAGTTAGTCCCAATATCCTATGTCACCATATTGAGGGGTGAGGGTGAGGGTGTAGTGGGTCGGCGATATAGCAACCCACTGGATTGTTTGGTTCCAGCACTTTGAGGCTTGTTAATGATTATTGTGGTTAATATAAATAGTGATGCATGGGTTGTGCTATTCACTGAGCGTGTGGCTCACCCCTCGCATATGATTTTCTCCAGTGTTATCTGAGTCGGATCTAGAGATGAGTCCTAGGATTTCTATATGAGTATTCTGATCCTAGTGTCTGGTTTTCTTAGGTTGCTGATATGCCTCCTCGCAGAGGACGGCGCGGACGTGGTCCCTCCCGACCTTTGGAGGTTTTCGGACCTACCAGAGGCGAGGATGCTACTTGTTATATATGTGTCACTTTTAACCTGCTGGTAACCGTTGGAGCGTTCTGGCAGTTTTTCATTTTTTTTCGGTTTTCGATCGGAACCGCTAATTTTTGGACTGTTAGCTATTGTTCTGAGTTAGAGGACTCCGATTGGAAATCTAACTGCATATTTGGTGTCCTGGTGCCATTTTAGGCCTCTCACGAAAATTTCATCGAATTCCGGCAACGTTTCTGGAATTTCACAGTTCCGGGGCGTATCCGGGTTTTAAGTGAGTTGACTTTATATAAGAGGGGTGAGAAATGTCTAGCACTATTCATCATCTTCCTCTTTGAGCTCTCTCTCTCTCCTTCTCCATTTTTCTTGCTTTTAAGCCCCTTGGAGGGCTTGAAACTCAAAACCCATAACATAGAAAGAGTAGATCGGGTCCCGATCTACGCCCCGGTGTTCTCGGATTCGAATTCCGAGAAGATTGGCCCCTCCATCCCCCCTCTTTTCTCCTCTGATTTGGGCCAATTTGAGGGCCAAGGAAGATCCCGGCGTTGGAGGCCTTTGGGGAAAGGTTTCGGTGCACGGAGAGCAACCGAACATCTCTTCCTCCCCTTGGTAAGCCCTTTTTCCTCTCTTTTCATGCTTAGATGTATGTTAGGAGGTGGATTTGAGGTTGGGTGATGGTCGGCGACGGTGGGTGGCCCTCGGAGGGCTGTGGGTGGTGGGCGGAGGCCTTGGGGTGGCTGGTGGTGGGTGGTAGAGGAGCTCGGGCAGGGAGGCTAGCAGTCCCGGGTGAGTTGGCAGTGGGCGCAGTAGGCAGGCGCACCAGGTGGCCGGGCGCGCGAGTGTGTGCGCGCAGGCGTGCGCGCGGCGTGCACTCGGGTGGTGCTGCGGGCGTGCTGGGCGCGCTGGGTAGGGCCGGCAGGGCTAGGCGTGCAGGGTAGGCTGGCTGGGCTGTGCGTGCTGGCAGGCCGGGCAGGCAGGCTAGGCGCGTAGGCATGCTGGGTAGGAGGTGCTCGGGCATCAGGCGGGCAGTGCCGGGCGTGCAGGCGAGCGGTGCTCGGGCCACTCGACGATGCACGCAGGCAGGCAGCGCGGGCAGCAGCGCGGGCCGGCTGGCAGGCGCGCTTGGCGCGTGCTGCCAGGCGCGCTGGGTGCGTGTTGCACGGGCGTACGCGTGGGCGCTGGGTTAGGGTCCCGGGTGCTGGGCGCTGACCGTCGGGCGCTGGGTCGCGGATACCGGGTGCTGGGCGAGGGTACTAAGCGCTGGGCGCTGGGGCGCTGGGCGTTGGGCACTGCAGAGGAGTATGCGCGCGGGGCGCTGGGCTGAGGCGCAGGCGTGCGCGCGGTGAGGAGGGCAGAGGCGCAGGCGTGCGCTCGGGTAGAGGCTGGTGGTGCGCGCGGAGTGCGCGCTGGACGGAGCTGGTGGTGCGCGCGGGGTGCGCGAGGGGCGAGGCGCTGGGCGTGCGGGGCGTGCAATGTGCTCGCGTGGTGCGCGCGGGGGCGTGCGGGGTGTGCGCGGGCTGCTCCGATGGGGCACAGTGGGCGCGCGGTGCACCCGGGTGGCTCGGCTGCATGTCCAGGCGGGCGGGCAGGGGCCCGGCGGTGCGCCTGGGTGTGCGGGCTGAGGTGCGGCGGCGCATCCAGGGGCGGGTGGCCGTGTGGATGGTTACCGGGGGTGCGGGAGTGTGTCGAGGTGCTCGGGCTAGCGTGCGTACGGGTCGTATGTACGTTTGCCCGAGTGTTGGGCATTTATTTGTGTAGCTTGGTATATTTTGTAGTGTTTTTGGGTTTTACTCACCAAGTTACTACCCTGTCTTGCAGATCTTGACGGACGGTCGCGCGACGACCCGGTTTCTGGTGAGTGGGACAATCCAACCCAGTAGGGAGGCATACTACTCACTTGGGAGTGTATTGCCCTCCCCTGGGGCACCATGGATGTATATTAGCCTGTTATAAATATTAATCCATGCTGCATGATTTATGTGTAGAATGCATGCTACCCTAGACTTGCATGTTAGGGACCTGCACCCTTAGGATAGGTGTAAGAGCCCTGTATCTTGTCCCCCTGTTCTCATGCTAGGAAGCCTTGGCCTATGCATGTGTCCTACTAGTTTATTTATTAAATTAAATGCTAGTATATGTTAATTGCATGCTTTAGATAATATTATAGGGAGGGGCCTTGCGAGGTCAACATTGAGACCCGGGTTAGGGTACTCCGTGTTCCTTGTTTGGTTGTCGGGATGTCCTGTATCGGGATCTCATGCTGCCCTCCCAAGGTTCTTGTCCCAATAATATTATATCTCTAGTTGATAATTAATGATTTATCCATTATATGATTATTAGCATATTTAGTGAATATTATAGGGGAGGGGCCTTGCAAGGACAGCGGTGAGACCCGGGCTAGGGTACTCCGTGTTCCGTGTTTAGTTGTCGGGGTGTCCTATATCGAGAACTCACGCTGCCCTCCCAAGTCTCTTTCCCCTAGTAATATTCCACCCTTGCTATTACTGTACATGTTCCCCGCATCTTGGTTATGCGCCCTGGAGGAATTCTGAGGAATTCAGGACATTAGAGTCGTTGAGGTGTGTAGTCGGCGGATCCGAGTGGATCATGTGTGTATGGATAGGCTGTTCTGTCCCCTTCGTTGGATCCGGTAGAGGCTGCCCCAGCGTTAGAAAGGCCATCCCTTCCAAGGGTTCCCATCAGTAGGCGCCTCCTGATTTTGGTTTCGGACTGTGCTGAAGTTGTGGGTGAGGGCTCCCATCAGTAGGCACCTCCTGATTTGGTTTCGGATTGTGCTGAATGTGGGAATAGACCAAGCGGCCTACGGAGTGGAGGAGAGACTATCGGTGGACCAAGGGTGACCAACAGCCTAGTCAGTCCCAAAATCCTATGTCACCCGTGGTAGGGTGAGGGTGAGGGTGTAGTGGGTTGGCGATTAGCGACCCGCTGGTTTTGTGATTGGATGATTATCAGTCCCAATATCCTGCGTCACCTGATGAGGGTGAGGGTGAGGGTGAGGGTGTGGTGGGTCGTCGATGGAGCGACCCACTGGGTTATTTGTTATGCCACTTAGAGGCTGGATAAATAAATGAATTGTGGTCAATATTGTCTGTGATGCATGGGTTGTGCTGTTCACTGAGCGTGTGGCTCACCCCTCGCATATGTTTTTCCCCAGTTGCCACTGAGCCTGAGCTGGAGCCGGAGCAGCAGGTGGAGCCGTCCGAGGGATTCCTTCAGTAGCGGAGCAGCGCTACGTTCCGCGAGTGCCAGAGGCTATCAGCATCCCTTCTTGATTGTATGTATTTTATCTCCGTGCTTGGCACGCGTTTGTATATATTCGGTTGTATTTGTGTATATTGGCTCTCACAGGACAGATGATTGAGTATCGAGTCTGTAGTATGTTTATTTACAGATTCAGTCTTTTGCTTCCGCATTTGGTGTATATATCATGTCAGCCTCTTTGTTGTCTGTGTGTCATTCTGGTTGCTTGTGTATGATATATTATTGACCTCCTGTATAGATTCTGATATTTTATATACACTTGCCGCGTCCCGGGGACGGCCGCCCTGGGGCGTGACATGGAGAGTCCACGGCTGTGAGGCCCGGATCGGCGCAGGAGCCTCCTGCATGGGAACGTGCGTTCGTTCGGATAGCGGATTTGGTGGAGACTCAGACCAGGGCACTTGAGGCCCATACCAGAGTGTTGGCAGAGCAGGCGCGAGAGATTCAGGAGCTGAGGGCAGCCCGTGATGTAGTTCCACAGGTCCCCTTGGTGGCAGATCCGCATGTGGTACCCGACGTACCCCCAGTCCCTGTGGTGGTTCCGGCTGTGAGAGTTCAGGATTCCCAGGAGAGGGAGGTGGAGCTAGAGGCTGCAGCGTGAGTGCACCAGAGTGGCCTCAGTGCCTTTCTGAAGCTCCACCCTCCTGAGTTTCATGTTCAGACGACGGATCCCCTTGCCCCAGAGCGTTGGTTGATGGAGGTGGATGCGATCTTCTCGACCATGCTTTGCACCGATCGCCAGCGAGTTTCCCTGGCCACCTTTATGCTGAAGGGTAGCGCTGCCGACTTGTGGGCTACCCGATCTGTGGACATCCCCGAGGGATTGGAGCAGCTTTCATGGGCGGGATTCCAGAGGTATTTCTTGGAGGAGTATTTCCCGTTCTCGACGCGCCAGATCGTGATGCAGGAGTGTGAGCAGTTGACGCAGGACTCCATGTTTGTCGCCGACTACTCCACGCGCTTCACGAGGCTTTCTAGATTCGCCCCAGCCTTGGTGATGGATGAGGAGACGCGGTGCCGTTGTTTGGAGCTTGGTCTCAGTAGCGCCATTCGGGTGCATGTCACCTCCCAGGCATTCACGAGGTTCTCGGACTTGGTGTCTCGGGCAAAGACAGTTGAGCGAGACCTCGGGATCATCGTGACGGTTCTGACCCCTTCGGCAGATCAGAGTCCTTCCAGGAGCAAGGACCAGGGACAGCGCAAGAAGAAGAGGCCCTGCTTTGATCAGTTAGCGGCTGCCTCTCCTCCAGCAGATGTAGTGCCAGCGCGAGGTTCAGCACCCATTGCGGTAGTGCCAATCCAGGCCAGGCGATCGGAGACGCGGCACTGTTACCACTGTCAGCGCATCGGGCATATCATGTATAATTGTCCAGATGCTGGCCGACCCCACGTGCAGCCTCAGCGTCAGCAGCAGCAACAGCTCGGGCATATGCGCGTGCGTGCGCGTGCTGGGGCAGTGCGCGGGGTGCTGCGCGAGGGGCGCGGGCTGGACCCGTGGTGCGCGTGGGCGCGCGCGAGCGTGCGCATGCGTGCGGGTGCGCGTCTGGGCGCGCGGGCAAGCGCGCGGCAGTGCGCCGATGGTGCCGGGGTGTGTGCGTGCGTGCGCATGTGGGGGGGGGGGGGCATGCGAATGGCTGCCCGAGGGTTCGGGTAGGTGTCGGGGCACTCGGACTCGCGTGCGTGCGCGCGTGCTCGCATGCGTGCGAGCCCGTATGCATGCTTATCCGAGTTTTGGGTATTTCTATGCATTTCTATGTATAAATTGTGTGGTTTATCACCCAGTTGATTACCTTATCTTGCAGATCTTGACGGACGGTCGCGCGACGACCCGATCTCTGGTGAGTGGGACAATCCAACCCAGTAGAGAGGTGTTATACACACTTGGGTAAATACCGACCTCTCCTGGGGCACCATGGATGAATATTGACATGTTGTAATGTGTATAACATGCGAGCATGATTTAATTGTAGAATGCATGTTACCCTAGACTTTGCATGTTAGGGACTTGCACCCTTAGGATATGTGTATGAGCCATGCAGCATGTCCTCTGGTTCCATGTTAGGAAGCCCGACCGATGCATGTGCCCTACTAGTTTATTTATTAAATTAAATACTAGTATTCGTTAAAATTGCATGTTATAGTGAATATTATAGGGGAGGGGCCTTGCGAGGACAGCGGTGAGACCCGGGTTAGGGTACACCGTGTTCCTTGTTTGGTTGTCGGGGTGTCCTATAACGGGAACTCACGCTGCCCTCCCGAGTTTCTTTCCCCAACGATATTCCACCCTTGTTATAACCTTATGCATGTTCCCCGCATCGTAGTTATGCGCCCTGGTGGGTTCTGAGGAATTCAGAACATTAGTGTTGTTATGATGTGTTGTCTGCGGATCCGAGTGGATCATATGCGATGGATAGGCTGTTCTGTTCCCTTCGTTGGATCCGTGTAGAGACTACCTCAGCGTTAGACAGGTTGTCCCGTGCAGGGGCTCCCAGTAGTAGGCGCCTCCTGATTTGGTAGAAGGACTGTCCTGAACATGGGAGTGGCCAAACGACCTACGGAGTGAGGAGAGACTATCGGTGGACCAAGGGTGACCAACAGCCTAGTCAGTCCCAAGAGCCTAGGTCACCTGTTGAGGGTGAGGGTGAGGGTATGGTGGGCCGGCGATGTGGTGACCCACTGGATTGTAAGTCCCAATATCCTATGTCACCCATTGAGGGTGAGGGTGAGGGTGTAGCGGGTTGGTGGTAGCGACCCGCTGGTTTTGTGCAGTTAGTCCCAATATCCTTGGTCACCCATTGAGGGTGAGGGTGAGGGTGTAGTGGGTTGGCGGTAGCGACCCACTAGGTTGCGGAATTGTTGTTATTTGTGGCTATGGTAATGTGGTTGTGGATTATAAAGATTATCTGGTTGTGGTCAATATTGTCTGTGATGCATGGGTTGTGCCGTTCACTGAGCGTGTGGCTCACCCCTCGCATAATATTTTTCTTCAGTGTCATCTGAGTCGGATCTGGAGGAGGAGCTCCCCGAGGGACTTCATCAGTAGCGGAGTGGCGCCACGTCCCACGAGTATCAGAGGCTATCAGCATCCCTTGTGCTTGTATGTATTATTTTCCGTGCTTGGGCACGCGTTTGTGTTGTATTTGGATGTCTTTGTATGTATATTGGCTCTCACAGGACATGTGATTATGTATGGAGTCTGTAGTGTGTTTTAATTACAGATTCAGTCTTAGCTTCCGCATTTGGTGTATATATCATGTCAGCCCTGCTTTTGTTGTCTGTGTGTCATTCTGGTTGCTTGTGTATGATATATTATTGACCTCCTGTGTAGATTCTGATATTTTATATACACTTGCCGCGTCTCGGGGACGCCCGGGGCGTGACAAAAAGGTGGTATCAGAGCCTGGTCCTGTCAGAGCCAATGGTCTTCTTTCGTAGAGATGAGTCCTAGGATTTTGATATGAGTATTCTGATCCTAGTGTCTGGTTTTCTTAGGATTGCTGATATGTCTCCTCGTGGAGGACGGCACGGACATGGTCCCTCTCGACCTTTGGAGGTTTCCGGACCTACCGGAGGCGAGGATGCTACTGGAGAGTCCACGGCTGTGAGGCCAGGATCGGCGCAGGAGCCTCCTGCATGGAAAGTGCGTTCGCTCGGATAGCGGATTCGGTGGAGACTCGGATCAAGGCACTGGAGGCGCAGACTAGAGCGTTGGTAGAGCAGGCGCGGGAGATCCGGGAGCTGAGGGCGGCCCGTGATGCAGTTCCATAGGTCCCCTTGGTAGCAGATCCGTCTGTGGTACCCGAAGTACCCCCAGTCCCCGTGGTGATTCCAGCGGCGAGGGTTCAGAATCCCCTGGCGAGGGAGGTTGGGCTAGAGGCTGCAGCGCGGGTGCAGCAGAGTGGCCTCGCAGCCTTTCTGAAGCTCCATCCTCCCGAGTTCTATGGCCAGTTGGCGGATCCCCTTGCCCCAGAGCGATGGTTGATGGAGGTGGAGGTGATCTTCTCGACCATGCTTTGCACCGATCGCCAGCGAGTCTCTCTGGCCACCTTCATGCTGAAGGGTAGCGCTGCCGACTGGTGGGCTACCCGAGTGGTGGACATTCCAGAGGGAGTGGAGCAGCTTTCTTGGGCGGGATTCCGGAGGTATTTCCTGGAGGAGTACTTCCCGTTCTCGGCGCGGCAGATCGTGGTGCAGGAGTTTGAGCGGTTGACGCAGGGCTCTATGTCTGTCGCCGACTACTCCACGCGCTTCACGAGGTTATCCAGATTCGCTCCAGCTTTGGTGATGGACGTAGAGGCGCGGTGCCGCCGTTTCGAGCTTGGTCTCTGCAGCGCCATTCGGGTGCATGTCTCCTCCTAGGCTTTCTCGAGCGAAGACCGTCGAGAGACACCTCAGGATCCAGGTGAGGGTTCCGACCCCATCTGCAGATCAGGGTCCTTCCGGGAGTCGGGACCAGGGGCAGCGCAGAGGAGGAGGCCCCGTTTCGATCAGTCAGCGGCTGCCTCTCCTCCAGCTGATGGGTGCCAGAGTGGGATCCAGCACCCATTGCAGCAGTGCCCATCCAGTCCATGCAGCCGGAGAGGCGGCGCTGTTTCCATTGTCAGCGCATCGGGCATATCAGATACAATTACCCTGATGCTGGCCGACCCCGAGTGCTACCTCAGCAGTGGCAGCCGGCGGGGCGTGCTCCTGCTCCTCTGTCGCAGTTTGCTCAAGGCAGGGTTGCAGCGCTTTCGGCTGAGGAGGCGCAGGTTTCGGGCGTCATGGTTCGAGGTAATGTTTTGTTTCCCTAGCTCCCTATGAATATATGTGTGTTGGTTGCTGTTAAGCATGTGTGTATTATCTCGTTGAGCGGGTAATGAGTGTGGTTGTTCGAGTTAAAGAGGCCGGGTTGTAGCCGTCCTGGCAGGAGGCTCTCATCCGTAGGTACCGCCGATGCAGTCGGAGGGGTACTGATCGTGGGAGTGTGTCAGGTAGGGGCTAACCCGGAAATGGATTAATGGATGGTGTCGCGAGCGTGGAATCGCTCTCCCTTCGTTGGATCCGCGTAGTACAGCCCCGGCGTTAGACAGGCTCCCGGTCAGAGGACCAGGCGAGCTACGGAGCGGGGAGAGGCTACCGGTGGACCAGGGGTAGAGAGCAGTCTAAGTCTCTCCCAAAGTCCCAATATGTCTCCTGATGGGAGTGAGGGTGTGGATGAGACAAAGACGCGTCACCTCGTGACCCAAATTGCTGTTCGACCATTCCCACGGAGGTTGGGTCCGGTCTTGAGATGGATGTTGAAGGATATCGGTGGGTGATCATCTAGATGTAGGTGATCAAGTGCGGTTAGTGGTGCTCTTTAAAATGATGTCTTCTTCTAGTGTTCCTTTTCTGGTTTAAGGGGCCGCGTGAGGTCAGCGTTGAGACCCGAGCTAGGGTACTTCGTGTTCCTTGTTTGGTTGTCGGGGTATCCTATATTGGGACCTCATGCTGCTCTCCCAAGGTTTCTTTTCCCAGTCAAGGGATACCATGGAAGCATCAGATGGATGAAAGATCAAGAGTGAGTTTTTGGTTGGTGGTTAAGGCCTTTTGGGCTGGGTGATTTCTGGTAAAGGCATATCTGTGGACCCGGGTAAGACGCTTGCTATGTCGAATTGGCGTAGGCCGTCGAACCCCGCAAGGATTCGGAGCTTCCCGAGTTGGCGGGTTATTGCAGGAAGCTTGACGAGGGTCTCTCGAAGATAGCTGTTCCTCTTAACCGCCTTACTTGGAAGGATGTCCGGTTCGAGTGGTCCCCGTCTTGCGAGGAGAGCTTCCTGGAGTTTACTCGGAGGCTCACCTCAGCGCCAATTCTTACCTCTCCGTCTTGGAGTGGTGGGTTCGCAGTTGGGTAAGGGTGTGTCCGCGATCCTGCTCACGTCATCCCGTTCGAGCCGCTCGTCTCTGAGCCGGACAGTCATTCGTGGAGCAGTCGATTGAGATCATGGACCGCCGCGTGAGGAGGCTCTGCACCAAGACCGTCCAGTTGGTCGAGGTGCGATGGCAGCACCGTTCCGGTGTCGAGGACACTTGGGAGCTCAAGGATGCCAGGTGTGACGCATCTTTTCCCCTCCTAGATGTTTTTGCATATTTTGAGGACAAAATTTCCTAAGGGGGGAAGAATGTTATATATGTGTCACTTTTAGCCTGCTGGTAACCGTTGGAGCGTTCTGTCAGTTTTTCGTTTTTTTTCGGTTTTCGATCGGTACCGCTAATTTTTGGACTGTTAGCTATCGTCCTGAGCTAGGGACTCCGATTGGAAATCTAACTGCATATTTGGTGTCCTGGTGCCATTTTAGGCCTCTCACAAAAATTTCATTGAATTCCGGTAACGTTTCTGAAATTTCACAGTTCCGGGGCGTATCCGGGTATTTTAAGTCGCCCGCTATATAAGTGAAAGCTAAAAATATCCTGGCACTATTCATCATCCCCTACCTTGAGCCCTCTCTCTCCTCTCCTCCGTTTTTCTTCCATTTGAGGCCCTTAGACCCCTCAAAGCTTAAAAGTTAAAACCTAGGAAGTGTAGATCGGGTCCCGATCTACACCCCGGTGGTTTCAAATCCCAATTCCGGCAAGTTTTGGCCGTCCGGCCGCCCTCTCTTCGTCCCTGATTTGAGCCATCACGGTGGTGGAGGTAGATCCGGGCGTTGGAATCCTTTTGGGAGAGGTTTCGGTGCGCGGAGAGCAACCGGATTTCCTTTCCTCCCCTTGGTAAGCCTCTTTTTCCTCTCTTTCTTGCCTAGATGTATGCTAGGAGGGTGGAAATGGGGTTGGGTGGAGGTTGCCGGCGGTGGGTGGCCGTCGGAGGGCTGTGGGAGGCGGTCGGAGGTTGTGGTGGTGGTCGGAGGTGGGTGGTAGAGGAGCTCGGGCTGGCAGGCGTGCGGCTCGGGCTGGGCGGCTGCTGTCTCGGGCAGGGCAGCAGCGCAGGGTGGTGCAGGTGCAGTGGCTGGCGCAGGCCCGCGCGCGCGGGCGTGCGGGTGTGCGTGCGCTCGGGCGGTGCCGGGGGCCAGCAGGGCTGGGCGTGCGGGCGCTCGGCTGGCGCTGGAGGCCAGCAGGGCTGGGCATGCGCGCTGGGCAGGCTGGCAGGGTTAGCTCGGGTAGGCTGGGAGCTGGTGCACCAGTTTGCCGGGTGCGCGAGCGCGTGCGCGCGGGTGCGCGAGCAGGCGTGCGCTCGGGGGGTGCAGGGAGAGGCGTGCGGAGCAGGCTGCTGGGCTGTGCGTGCTGGCAGGCCGGGCGAGGTGGAATCGTTCTCCCCTTCGTTGGATCCGATGTAGGAACTCCCCGGCGTTGGCTATACCTGTCAGAGGACTAGGCGGAGGCCACGAGGGTGGGAGAGGCTACCGGTGGACCAGGGGTGTAGAGCAGTCTAAGTCTCTCCCAAAGTCCCAAGATGTCTCCTTTCAGGAGTGAGGGTGTGGATGAGGCGAAGACACGTCGCCTCGTGACCTATTTGTTGTTTGACCGTTCCCGTAGTTGTTGGGTCCGGTCTCGTGATCGATGCTGAAGGACATCGTTGGGCGATTATCTAGATGTAGATGATCCAGTAGTGTTGAGTAGACCAGTAAATCCGGGTCTCTTCGACCGACGGTATGGTCTCTAGACCAGTAAATCCGGGTCTCTTCGACCGACGGTATGGTCTCTCCCCATAAGTCCCAAAAGACTCCCTCCGGGAGTGAGGGTGGGGGTGAGGTTGGTCGCGCCGCCACGTGACCCAGTTATCCATGGGTTTCTACCCATGTTTTCCTTGAAAGGAAATTGATTATGTATTGAACTGTAGAATGGTGATTGGTTTCCAGCCACTCACTGAGCTTGTAGCTCACCCCTCGCATACTGTTTCTTTACAGGGGCAGTGTTGGGCGTGGAGCTGGAGCTTTCCTGTGGCGTGGTCTTATGGGCGTGGAGCGTTCTGTCGGCGGGTGGCGAGTGTGAGGCTGTCAGCATTCCTAGAGTCATTTTATGCTTTGTAAATCGTGCATGTGGCACAGGTTGTATTTTCTTTGGTCTAGACTTGGCTTTCACAGGACATTGATTGTGTATTCGGGTCTGTAATAATGTTTTTGATTTACAGACATTGTTATATATTATGCTTCCGCTTTTCAGTCAGTTGTCATTATCTTGCTTTGCCGCCTTGTGTATTGTTGTTGGTGTCCTTATTGACCTCAGGTATTGATAGCTGATATTATATTTTATTTTGCCACGTCTCGGGGACGCCTGGGGCGTGACAAAAAGTTGGTATCAGAGCCTTGTCCTGTCAGAGCCTAAGTCTAGTCGTATAGATGATGAGTCGTAGGATTGTCATCCGAGTACTCTTGTGTTAGAAGTTATCTTAGGTTGCTGACATGCCTCCTCGCATCCGTTGACGTGGACGTGACCCCCTAGACCCACCCTTAAGTTGTCGACTGGTTAGGGTTAGTTGTTAGATCTCTTGTGCGGGATTAAGGTTTGGGTAGGAGATTTATGCCCAGTAGTGTGATAGTGATGAATTGGTTGCAATTTCTAAGGTATGGATTGCGTCTCGATAATGGAGCTCTTTCCCGTGTATCGGTATTGCTGGTAACCATTGAGTTCGCGTGCGGCGCCAGTGTAAAGTGTTGAGGATGTGGCGTATTGCTCATTAAGGGATGATGTCTTCTTCTAGTCTTCCTACTCAGGATTAAGGGGCCTTGCAGGGTCAGCGTTGAGACCCGGGCTAGGGTACTCCGTGTTCCTTGTTTGGTTGTCGGGATATCCTATATCGGGACCTCATGGTGCCCTGCCAAGGTTTCTTTTCCCAGTCAAGGAATACCTTAGAAGCATCAAATTGATGGTGGATTTTTCCCTCTCACTTGGAAGGTGCTGTAGCGAGTGGTGATGCGTACGATCGGGATTGGGTGCGTCCTATTGCAGCTCAGTGGGCGATTGCTAGTGGACAGGGTTCCATAGTGGCATCTGGAGTCGCTTCGATATATCATTGTGCGTTGTAGCTGCCCGGTTGAGGCTAGAGCCCTGTGAGGTGCTCCCAGATGCTATGCTTGTTGGTGCGCCCATATGGCAGAGATAGCGGGCTTGGGAGGCTACCAGGTAGAGGCCACACCGGGTGTTATATATGTGTCACTCTTTACCTTCTGGTAACCATTGGAGCATTCTGACAGTTTTTCAGCTTTTTCATTTTTCGATCGGAACCGCTAAAATTTCATACTCTTAGCTATCACCCTGAGTTTGAGGGCTCCGATTGAAAATCTAACTGCATATTATGTGTCCTGGTGCCATTCCAAGCCACTCACAAAAATTTCATCGAATTCCGGTAACGTTTCAGAATTTCACAGTTCTGAAGCGTATCCGGGTTTTGACCGAGCGAGAAGTCATTGGGAGACTTGACTTGGTCAAAGTGGGCCCCATGACTTGGTCAAATGTGTTTGGATTTTAGTGTGGTTGGGTTGACTAGGGTCAAACCACACTTAAGCCTCCCTAATCCTAGCTTAAACCCTAATTAACCTAGGTTAGCCTAATCTAAGTGGGGGTTGACTCCACCAAGATTTCTCTCTCTTCCCTCTCTTTAAACCTCATTTTTGACCTAGGTAAGGTGGTTGAAATAAAAAACCTAAAGAAGAGAAAGGATAGGTGAGCTCCCGATCTACCTTCCGGTGGTCTCTTCTCATTCCTCTTTTCTCCTCTGATTTTAGCTATTTTTAGGGCTGAGGGAGATCTTGGTGGTGGTGGCCTTGGAGGAGGTGTTTCGGTGCGCGAAGAGCAACCGATCTTCCCTTCCTTCCTTTCCTTCCTTGGGTAAGGTTTCCTTTCCTTCCTTTCTTGTTTAGATGATTGTTAGGAGGGTGTTTTTGAGTATGGGTGGCGGTGGGTGGCCGTTGGTGGCGGTTGGTGGCGGTTGGAGGCCATTGGTGGCCGTCGAGGAGGTGGTAGGGCTGTCCCGGGTTGGCTGGCAGGCAGGCAGGGCAGCGCAGGCAGGCGCAGGGCTGGGCGCTGTCGGGCACGCTGGCAGGGCAGCGCAGGCGTGCGCGAGGGCGTGCGCGCGGGCGTGCGCGAGGGAGTGCGCGCGGGTGGAGCTGGAGTGTGCGGGTGCTGCGTGTTGGGCGCCGTGCAAGGGCGTGTGCGCGGAGCGCTGCGTAGAGGCGCAGGGCGTGCTGCGCGCGCGGGGCCGTGTGCGGGTGATGCGCGCAGGAGGCCGTGCGGGGCCGTGCGAGCGGAGCGCTGCTTAGAGGCGCAGAGCGTGCTGTGCGCGCGCGGTGGGGCGAGCTGGTGGTGCGCGCGGGGTGCGCGCGGGATGCTGCGCGCAGGAGGCCGTGCGGGGGCGTGCGCGCGGAGCGCTACGCAGAGGCGCAAGGCGTGCTGTGCGCGCGCGGTGGGGCGAGCAGGTGGTGCGCGCGGGATGCTGTGATGGGGCGCTGGGCGTGCGGGTGTGCGCGCGGGTTGCTGCACTGGGGCGCAGTGAGCGCGCGGTGCACCCAGGGGGGGGGGGCTCGACAGGGTGTCCGGGCGTGCGGGCTAGGCTCGGCAGTGCGTCTGGGCGCGCGGACTGGGGCTCGGCTGTGCGCCCGGGGCGGGTGGCTGTGTGTACGGCTGCCCAGGTGTTCGGGATTGAGTCGGGGTGCTCGGGCTCGCGTGCGTACGGGCCGTATGTATGTTTGCCCGAGTGTTGTGTTTTTTTACAGTATTTTTGGTATTTATTGTGTATTTTACTCACCGAATTGATTTCCCTATTTTGCAGATTTTGACGGACGGTCGCGCGACGACCTGGTTATTGGTGAGTGGTACAATCCAACCCAGTAGGGAGGCGCTATATGCACTTGGGCGTATACCGTCCTCCCCTGGGGCACCATGGTTAATATTAACTTGTGTAATATGTAATCCATGCAAGCATGATTAATATGTAGTATGCATGCTACCCTAGACTTTGTATGTTAGGGACTTGCACCCTTAGGATATGTGTAAGAGCCATGCATCCTGTCACCCTGTTCTCATGCTAGGAAGCCTCGACCTATGCATGTGTCCTACTAGTTTAATTTATTAAATTAAATGCTAGCACATGATTATTAGCATGTCTTAGATAATATTATAGGGAGGGGCCTTGCGAGGCCAACATTGAGACCCGGGCTAGGGTACTCCGTGTTCCTTGTTTGGTTGTCGGGATGTCCTATATCGGGACCTCATGCTGCCCTCCCAAGGTTTCTTTTCCCAATAATATTATAACCTTGTTATTGTAATATATGTTCCCCGCATCTTGGTTATGCGCCCTGGAGGAATTCTGAAGAATTCATGACATTAGAGTTGTTGAGATGTGTTGTCGGCGGATCCGAGTGGATCATATGCGTATGGATAGGCTGTTCTGTTCCCTTCGTTGGATCCGTGTAGAGACTGCCCCAGTGTTAGAAAGGCCGTCCCGTGAGAGGGCTCCCATCAGTAGGCACCTCCTGATTTGGGACGGACTGTGCTGAATGTGGGAGTGGCCAAGCGGCTACGGAGTGGAGGAGAGACTATCGGTGGACCAAGGGTGACCAACAGCCTAGTCAGTCCCAATATCCTATGTCACCATATTGAGGGGTGAGGGTGAGGGTGTGGTGGGTCGGCGATGTAGCGACCCACTGGATTTGTGTAGTTAGTCCCAATATCCTATGTCACCATATTGAGGGGTGAGGGTGAGGGTGTAGTGGGTCGGCGATATAGCGACCCACTGGATTGTGTAGTTCCTACCACTTTGAGGCTTGAATAATAAATTGTGGTTAATAATATCTGGTGGTTAATATAAATCGTGATGCATGGGTTGTGCTGTTCACTGAGCGTCTGGCTCACCCCTCGCATATGATTTTCTCCAGTGTTATCTGAGTCGGATCTGGAGGAGGAGCTCCCCGAGTGACTTCATCAGTAGCGGAGCAGCGCCACGTCCCGCGAGTTTTAGAGGCTATCAGCATCCCTTTTGATTGTATGTATTATATTCCGTGCTTGGGCACGCGTTTGTATTATATTTGGATGTCATTGTATATATTGGCTCTCACATGACAGTTGATTATGTATCGAGTCTGTAATATGTCTTTGAATTACAGATTCAGTCTTTTAGCTTCCGCTATCTGTGTATATATCATGTCAGCCTTGCTTTCGTCTGTGTTGTCATTTTAGTTGTTGTTTAGGGTATGTTATTGACCTCCTGTATAGACTGCTGATATCATATATACACTTGCCGCGCCCCGGGGACGACCGCCCTGGGGCGTGACACCGGGAGAGTGCTGCTAAATGATGTCGAGAGCGTGGACTCCCCGTGATAAATCTGCCCATGGAGTACAGGATGCTGGAGTTCCAATGGTTGTAGATGAGCGACCTATCTCTGGTGGCATGTGAAGCACAGTTGTGGATACTATCGCGTTTTGCCCCACATTGGTCGCGAATAAGGAGACGCGATGCTAGCGTTCGTGATGGGACTCAACCGCCCTATCAGATAGATGACGTCGCATAGGCATTGTCGAGGTCCGACGACCCCTTATTGCGTGTCTTGTGGATTAAGTGCGGTTGAGCGGCTTACCAAGCGTGTAAGTGTCATCATGAGCGCCAGCCATGCTCGAGGAGCAGAATCTGGACTTAATTGTTCGAGGTGTTGTTTTGATCTCCCCGTGGAGGTTGAAGATCAATTACCTTTGCCGCAAATCGATGATCTATTTGACCAGCTCTGGGAGCGAGTGTCTGCTGTTAGATCGATCTTCGCACAAGGGTACCACAAGTTAGAGATCCGAGAGTTGGACATCCTGTAGATGGCCTTTCGTGACCGTTTCAGGCACTACGAGTTTTAAGTACTGCCGTCGGGGTTGACGAATGCGCCGGATGCCTTCGTGGATCTCAAAAGTTTTATTGGGCTTCCGTGGACTACTTTGAGGTAGTCTTCATTGAGATTGCTAGTAGTGCGATGAAAAGGTGATATGGGTGACCTTGTTTCCCCAGGTTGGCATGCCCTCAGGCAAAGTTCGAGAATCATCATTGAGTGGAAAGCGTCAGTCCATCAAGATTCCTCAGTGGACGTGGGAGTGGGTTATCAGGGATTGTTGCGGACTCGCTAATGTCACGTTCGGGTCACGACACCGTCTAGGTGATCATTGACCGACTGACTAAGTCCGCGCTTCCCTCCCTAATCCAACTGATTGAGTCTCTGGACGCCTTGATGTGGGTTTTCACCTTCGCGATTGTTCGTCTTCATGGCACTCCAGTCGGCGCTATTTTTGGTTGAGACGCGAGGGTTACTTTGAGGTTGTGGCGCAGCCTTTGGCGCAAGCCTCCATTTAAGTATAGCGTTTCATCGCCGATGGACAACCAGTTAAAGAGGACGATTTAGACCTTAGAGGACATGCTAAGTGCCTGCGTGCTCGATGATGAGGGCAGTTGGGTGAGGCACCACCCATTTGTTGGGGTATGCCTGCAAGACGACTGCCATTCGAGCACCCAGATGAATCTGCGAAAGGCACTCTACAGGCGCAGTTTTATACCTCCCTTGTGTTGGGACGGTTGAGGAGCGCCAGTTGGAGGGGCCATAAGTTAGTTGTTTGACCTTGCGGTGGCCAGGTTGGTTCGTGTGTACATCTGCACCTCCCAGAACCGATAGAAGGGCTACGCAGGTCATCGTCGCCAGGAGCTTACCTTTGGGTTTGGCGACCATATTTTCAAGAAGGTGTCCTGGTTAAAGGGCACCCTCTGTTTCGACGTTCAGGGCAAGCTGAGTTTGCTCTTTAATGGGACCATTTCTCGTCATTGAGTGGATTGGGGAGGTGGCTTATCATGTAGCCTTTCCCCCACAGCTGGCTCATGCCCACGATGTCGTCCTTGTCCAATGGTCGAGGCGTTATGTCCACGATCCTGCTCATGTCATTCTGTTCGACCGCCTCATCCTCGAGGTGGATTTGTCGTTCGTGGAGCAGTGGATCGAGGTCAAGGACAAGCATGAGAAGAGGCTCCACGCTAAGACCGTTCCTTTGATTATAGTGTGTTGGTAGTGCCAGTCCGGTGCAAAGACCACTAGGGAGCAAAAAGGCCTATGCATGATACTTTCGGTCTTCCCTTTTGGGTTTCCTTAAATTTCGAGGACTAAATTTCCTAAGGGGGGAAGAATGTTGTGCCTGTGTCACTTGGAGTGCTCTGTTTGAAAATTTGGGTACATAATTTTTTTCCTAGAAGTTATGTATTCCTGATTTGGTATTTGGATTTGATTTTGTTAAAATCCAAGATGAAGAGGTTTAAATATGACTTTATTATGAGATGTCCAGTTTTGAGTTAGCTTTCGTACAGAAGTGGAATTAGATCAACTGGATTCTTGTAGTAAAAGTTATGGGTATTTTTCCAAGTATACCCCGGGGAGGGAAATTCTGGCAGCAGCCCTGTTCTATGTTTAGCTCTAATTTCGGAATAGCTAGAGGGATTATTTGATCTTGGCATGAACATGAAAGTTGTAGATAATCCTCTTGGCTTTCCAACGGACTTGGAATTGAGCAATTCAGAGCTATATTGAGGAAGTTATGGCTGTTTCAGTGAAGCATGCGCAGAATTTCTAGTCAAAGGGCGACTTAGTCTTTCCCCCTTTAGATATTTGTGGAATAAATATCTTCTCCCCCTCTCTCTCTCTCTTCCCCTCTCACTTCCACGCCTAATTCTTGCCCTCGCTTCTCTTTTTCAACCCCCCCCCAAGTGTTTGATTAATTTCCCCAATGGAAGAAGAGGAGGTCATGGTGATGGAAGAAGAGAAGGTGATTCATGTGTTGTTGTTGTTGCTTGTCTTCTCTCCTCTCAAGCTCCCCCTCATGATCCTTCCCCCCTGATTTTCAGCTGAAGAGGAGGCTGAGGAGAGGCTGAGGAGGTGGTGGTAGTGGTGGTGGCGGTTGAGGTGGTCGCGGGTGCGTCGAGGGCCCCCGAGCCTCCCCCTTTCATTTCCCCTCCAAAGGTGAGCCTTTCCCCTCCTTTTCTTGATTTTTATGGCTTAGGGTTGGTTGGGAGGGTCATGCATGTTGGGTAGATGTGTTAGGGTGTGTGTGAGGGGTTGGGAAAGGTTAAAATGGGGTTAGGATGGGCTGGGCGCGCGCTAGGCACAGTCTGCGCGCGTGCACGCGCAGGCGCGCGCTGGCAGGCGCTGGCGGGCATTCAGATGCGCGCGGACGCGTGCGCGCGAGCGTGCAGGTGAGCGCGGAGTGGGCGCGCGGGTGCTGGCGCGAGCGGGGGTGCGCGCAGGCGTGCGCGCGAGCGTGCGCGTGCGCGGAGCAGTGCACCTGGGCATGCGCCTGGGCACGGGGCTGGGAACCAGTGCGCACGCGTGCATTCGTGCGTGCATTCGTGCGTGCGCGTGCGTGCGCGTGCTGGGGCGTGCGCGGGGTGCTGCGCGGGGGACGCAGTGCGCACGGGTACGCGCTGGGCTGGACGCGCAGTGCGCGCGCGTGCGGCAGCGCGTCTGGGCGCGCGGGCAGGCGCGCGGCAGTGCGCCGAGGGTGCTGGGGTGCGTGCGTGCATGCGCATTCGTGCGTGCGCGTGCAGGGGGCCATGCGTGTGGCTGCCCGAGGGTTCGGGTAGGTGTCGAGGCACTCGGGCTTGCGTGCGTACGCGCGTGCTCGCATGCGTGCGAGTCCGTATGCATGCTTGTCCGAGTATTGGGTATTTCTAATGTTTTCTATGTGTAAATTGGATTGTTTCTCACCAGTTGGATGCCCCTACCTTGCAGATCTCGTCGGATGGGATGCGCGAGGTCCCGGGTTGTTAAGGTGAGTGGTTTGATTCCAATCCCCCCCCCCTCTCTAGGGATGCGCTCGACCTGCATAGACGCGCGTCGCGCATCGATGGGGCCCCCTAGCTATAATATGTAAATAATATGCATGCCACCCTAGACTCGTATGCTAGGGATATGCACCCTTATATCGAATGCTATGATATAACCATGCCACATTAGACCTTGTATGCTAGGGAAATGCATCCTGACACCATGTCCTTTTGATTGGAAAGCCCCGACCTATGCATGTTCCCATTTAGTTTAATATATTTAAATCAAGATGGGATTATGTGTTTATATTGTTGTAAGCATGCCTTAGAGAATATTGTAACCTTGTGGTTATGATATATGTCTCCCCGCATCTTAGTTATGCGCCCTAGAGGAACTCTTGAGAATTCATGACATTAGTAGTGTTAGAAATCGTTGTCGACGGATCCAACAGGATCGTACGCGCGTGAGTAGGCTATCTTCTCCTTATTTGTTGGGATCCGAGGTAGGAACTCCCTGGCGTTAGCTGGCCTGACAGAGGGCTCCCATCTATAGGTGTCTCCGATGCGTCGGACTGTGCTGATCGTGGGAGTATACCAGGTGGAGGCTACGAGGGTGGGAGAGGCTACCCGGTGGGACCAGGGGTGAATAGTCAGTCCCAAAAGGCCCATGTCACCCCCTAAAGGGTGAGGGTGAGGGTGGGGTGGGTCGGCGATGTTACGACCCACTAGCTTGTGTAGTTACTCCCGTTTAGGGACTATGACTACTTTAAGGTTAATATGAGTGTGTTGGTTGTTGTTATGCATGTGTGTGATATCTCGATAAGCGAGTATCGAGAGTTTTTTTTTCCATTGGGTTTCGCTTTGCGAACATGGGATCGTTCTTCCCTTCGTTGGATCCGATGTAGGAACTCCCCGGCGTTGGCTATACCTGTCAGAGGACTAGGCGGAGGCCACGAGGGTGGGAGAGGCTACCGGTGGACCAAGGGTGTAGAGCGGTGAGTTGAGGAGATCAGGTTGTAGATACTACCCGGGAGAGGGTTAATGAATGATGTCGCGAGCGTGGAATCGTTCTCCCCTTCGTTGGATCCGATGTAGGAACTCCCCGGCGTTGGCTATACCTGTCAGAGGACTAGGCGGAGGCCACGAGGGTGGGAGAGGCTACTGGTGGACCAGGGGTGTAGAGCAGTCTAAGTCTCTCCCAAAGTCCCAAGATGTCTCCTTTCAGGAGTGAGGGTGTGGATGAGGCGAAGACACGTCGCCTCGTGACCCATTCGTTGTTTGACCGTTCCCATAGTTGTTGGGTCCGGTCTCATGATCGATGTTGAAGGACATCGTTGGGCGATTATCTAGATGTAGATGATCCAGTAGTGTTGAGTAGACCAGTAAATCCAGGTCTCTTCGACCGACGGTATGGTCTCTAGACCAGTAAATCCGGGTCTCTTCAACCGACGGTATGGTCTCTCCCCATAAGTCCCAAAAGACTCCCTCCGGGAGTGAGGGTGGGGGTGAGGTTGGTCGCGCCGCCGCGTGACCCAGTTATCCATGGGTTTCTACCCATGTTTTCCTTGAAAGGAAATTGATTATGTATTGAACTATAGAATGGTGATTGGTTTCCAGCCACTCACTGAGCTTGTAGCTCACCCCTCGCATACTGTTTCTTTTCAGGGGCAGTGTTGGGCGTGGAGCTGGAGCTTTCCTGTGGCGTGGTCTTATGGGCGTGGAGCGTTCTGCCGGCGGGTGGCGAGTGTGAGGCTGTCAGCATTCCTAGAGTCATTTTATGCTTTGTAAATCGTGCATGTGGCACAGGTTGTATTTTCTTTGGTCTAGACTTGGCTTTCACGGGACATTGATTGTGTATTCGGGTCTGTAATAATGTTTTTGATTTACAGACATTGTTATATATTATGCTTCCGCTTTTCAGTCAGTTGTCATTATCTTGCTTTGCCGCCTTGTGTATTGTTGTTGGTGTCCTTATTGACCTCAGGTATTGATAACTGATATTATATATTTATTATTGCCACGTCTCGGGGACGCCTGGGGCGTGACAAGGAATATGGGCCCGATTAACCCGCAGGGGGATTTGGGCCTATGAGCTTTCTTACCCTAGGTCCCCTTTTAATCATCATAGGCTAATTCACACTTAATTCCTGTATTTACGCAATCCTATTCCATTTTCTGATAAATTCGGTCTCCTACAAGAACGATCGGTTATTTGATTGAAAGGAATACAAGAAGAAAAAAGAAGAAAGAAAAATAACGCGAATAACAATGGATCACACGATTCTAGATGTGGAAAGAGATAAAGAATCGTAACTTGACTCCTTAATTATGGAGGGCAGTTACGAAAAATAGCAAAAAAACACATAAAGAGTAAAACATAGATTAACCATATGCTAATTCATAGGGCTTCTAATGGGGCCTAAAAAATGGGGCTTAAAAATCATTATTCAAAGTAAAAACACATAAACATGGAATTTCATAACAACATAATTAATAAACAATATAGAGATCCAAAAAAAAATTATTCATAGAAAAAATTTCTCCATAATATTTTGTAGAGTATCATGTTAGTAATATTGTGTTTTCTTATATGATTGTGCGTTCTCTTTTGGATCTCAGATGTGTTCATAGTTCTGCGAAATCTGTTCCTAACATTTTCATAAATAAATCAATTCTTCAGTGCATATATGTATGCAATAATGTAGTGTCCATGACTAACCAATAAACCATATTCAGGTGAACTAGGTGGAACTTTAGACAGAATCCTAAGATGCACCCCTATACGTATTCAAATAAGTTTTGGGAAATTTGCTTTTATACCCCTAATAAATATGATATTTTGCTTTATACCCCCTTTAAAAAGCCAATTGCATATATACCCCTAGAAAATTCTTTTCTGTTGCAATTGTGCCCCTCCATCTGTGTCTGTTACCATGACTACCCTAACCATGATTGAAACTCTAACCATACCCTATGAAATCCCTCTTTTCCCCTGACTAACCTAACAAAAATTTCCAAAAAATGAAAAGAAAAGAAAAACTTAAACACTCTCAAAATCTTTCTTCCCCACAAAGCCAAGCAAAACCCTAGCCCTAAAACTAGTTGAAATCCCAAAACCCTTGCCCTAAATCGAAGATTCTCTCTTGATACCTCAAATCCTTCACGTCTTTCAGCAATGTGGAGGCATAGACACTCATTGAGGAGCGTAGTGAGGACTCCTGATGGGCGTCTTGTACCTCGTGGTCTGACCAGTTGTTTGCCGAGGGCGAGTATTGATGATCCTATTTTGTTAGACATAGACATTGTAAGTAAACTCCTTTAATCTAACTTTCATTTGCTTATTTGAGGAATAATGTTGAGTTTAGGGTTTCCTGTTAATGTATTTGGAATTTATCAATGTGGATAATGTTAGATTTTTTTAAGTTCTGTTGAAATTTGTCAATGTGATAATGTTTTAAAATTATCAATGTGGAATCTGTTTTATTTATGTATGTTCAGTTATGATGTGTAGAACTTGTTCAGATTGTATGTTGTTATGCTATGCAGATTATGAATGTTATAAATCGATTTCTATTGTTGTTATGCTGTGGAGAATATATTGTTATGCTATGTATGTAAATAGTATTGCATTGATAACTTATCAGTAGTATTGGAATTTATGAATATGGATATTGTTGTTTGAAATGCAGTTAGAAGAGGACACTCATGTTAACATAGTGTTTAGATATGGAGGATTTTGGAAGCCAGAAAAGGGGTCAGGGAAAAGGGCATATAGGTTAGGTAGGCAGAAGAAGGTTAGGGTAGACAAGGATTGTTGTAACATGGATGATATACTTGTGGAAATTGATAAGTTCATGCAGTCTGGTCCAGATGATCATATGATTATGCAATACTAGTTCCCAGATCAAGATCAGTATGCTTTACTTGATTCTAATGCTGATGTCATGAGAATGTTTATTATTCATAAAAAAAAGCAAACAAATAGATGTTTACATAACATTGGAGAAAATGTGGAAGGCAATTGTGATGTTTTACCCACACCGGATGAGTTTGAAGGGGAAAAAAGAGTGGCAGAGGGAAGTTTAGATGATTCTAATAGTGTAAATGAGAGTGACAGTGGCATGGGTAATTGCAATCCTACTCTGTTTGAGAATGCAATTTTTGATGATGCAGTGGATGGGAATTATGCTGCTGTTGAGGCTGAAGAACCATTAGAGCAGTCAAAGGAAACAGAAGCTAGGGAGGGGGATGAGAGGCAGAGAGATAAAAGGAAAAATAGTTATGACATATGAATTGGGTGATATGCAGGCAGAAAAAGCTACAGAAGGGGATGATAGGTAGAGGGCAGACGATGGGGAACTAGGTGAAGCTTGTGAGAATGTTTGCAGTGAGTCAAGCTATCATGAGTTGTATAGCTCTGACATTGCACAGTTTGTGACTGAAAATGATGGTCCTTTTTATCATCATGATGTAGAGGATCCCAACATTAATGTAAGGATCAAATTCCAGAATATTGATTGTTTTAGAGATGCATTGAGGCAGCATGCCATTAGAAAAGAGTTTTCTGTTAGATATCTTAGAAGTGAGCCATCAAGAGTGACAGCCAAGTGTGCAGATCCAGATTGTCCTTGGAGGATTCATGCTTCAGTTATGCATGACAGAGTGACCTTCCAGATCAAGACCCATAACCCCACACACACCTGTTCCTCCATGAACAAAAGAGGTACTAGCATGGCCTCTGCTGAGTGGATTTCAAACAAAATTGTTGATTGGCTAAGGCATGAAGGTGATATTCCCATTTCACAGATCAAGAAGAGGTTGTAGAGGACATATGGGCTTGATAATGTACCATATCATAAGTATTGGAGGGGAAAAGACAAAGGAAATTTCAAGATCTGGGGATCTTATGAGGATTTGTGTGCTCCGGTGCCTTCTATGAGGGCTGAGTTACTGAAAAGAAATGAGGGTATTGTTATTCACTACAAAGTTGATGATGTAGATCATTCATTTGAAAGATTTTTTGTGTGTTTCAAGGCCTGTAGCTCAGGGTTCATCAATGGTTGTAGACCATTCATAGGCCTTGATGGTTGTCATCTGAAGAGCAATTATTTGGGTTCCCTACTAGCAGCAATAGCAATGGATGGGAACAGTGGACTATTTCCAGTGGCATATGCAATAGTTGAGGGGGAGAACAGTAGTAGCTGGCAGTGGTTCTTAGAGTATCTACATGAGGCCATTGGAAATGTAAATGGTCTTGTGTTTATGTCTGACAGAGGTAAAGGGCTTGATGATGCAGTGAAGGTTGTTTTTCCACAGGCAGAGCACAGGGCATACATGAGACATTTATACAAGAACTTCAAAAGAAAGTACCCTGGAGAGTTTCTGGAGAGATTAGTTTGGTCAGCTGCTAGAGCCTATACCCCACAGTGGCATGCAGAATTCATGAGGCAGATTGAGGTGGTATCAAAGGATGCATTGAATTATTTGTTGGCTGAGAAAGACCATTGTTGGAGTAGGGCCATGTTTGGAGAAACAGCAAGATGTCATTACCTCACAAATAACATGTCAGAATCATTCAATGCATTTGTTGGGGATGCAAGATTCAAACCCATAATTTATTGCATTAATGCCATCAGACAAAAGTTGATGAAAATAATGCACAATAGGAGGATAAAAGTGCAACAATGGCCAGGTTAGTTGTGTTTACATAGGCTATTGTGTTTAGTAGTTCATCTATTTGAATTTGAACTTTACTCACTACATATTACTTTGTCAATTGAACAGGGGTTCTAGTTCCAGAGGTTCAGAAACAGATTAATGAGCTCAGCAAAGGTAATGGAGGATATGATGTACAGAGATCAACTGATGAGAGGGCTGAGGTTGATGGACCTGAATGGAGGTTTGATGTGATGCTCAATGAAAGAAAATGCAGCTGTAGAATGTGGTAGGTAACAAGCATACTTTGTGTTGTTTTAGGTTTAGGTTTAGGTTTGTTTGTTTCAACTGTAGATAACAAGCATACCTTGTAATGACCTTGTTTGTTTGTTGATGTTGCAGGTAACTGGCATACCATGTAAACATGCTACAGCAGTTCTTTCATCAATCAGAGGTGTGAAGTGAGAAAATTTTGTGGACATTTGTTACACAGTTGATAGGTATATTAGTTATATTCAATTTGTTACACAATATATTCATGTTTCAGCTGAATCTAAGGAAAACCACATGTTTTGTTGATAGGTATAATGCAGCCTATGCCTCAGAGATTTCACCATTACCAGACAAGTCGATGTGGGAGGCAGTAGACCTAACCTACACTGTTCTACCTCCAAAGTGCACTAGGCCAAAGAAAAAAAGAATTCATCCATTTGATGAAGAGACTAGTAGTATCACAACAGTGAAGAAGGTCCATAGGTGCAAAAGGTGCCTATAAGTTGGTCATCATAAAAAAAAACATGTAAAAATCCAATTAGGACCAGTGAAGAGCAATCTACTGAAAGCTCAAGGTAAAAAGGTCATGGTATTTGAAGTCAAGATGATGTATTTTATACTACTAATAACCAATTTGATGTTACATGCAGTTTGCATAGGAGACCTCCAGGAAGACCAGCAAAAAAACAATCAAGAGGATCTCTTTCAATTGGCAGAGGCATAGCAATAAGTGAGAAGTACTGCTATATTTGAGTGTAATAAAGAAATCTTTGTTGGCATAAGATCTATACTGCAAATATTTCTCTGATATATCATCAGGTCATGGTAGAGGGTCAATGACAATTCAATATGAGGCAAGACCATTGCAATTAATCTTGAGTCAGCTGCACCACCACAGGAGGGAGGTCAAAGCACTGTTGGTAGAGGCTTGTATGCACCATCCAATTATTCAATAAGAGGAACAAGCAAATAGTCACTGGGCTTGAGGGGAAAGCCATTGCAACCAAAAAGAGGTGGAGCAAGTAGTTCATGGTTCAATAGAGGTGGTTGTTCTATGTGATGCAAAAGATGTTTGTCAGGTTGATGTTGTAGTAGGTTGTAGTGATCTGTAACAAAACAATGTTTGTGTGGTCTGTTTTTGTAACAAAACAATGTTTGTGTGGTCAATTATTTAACAAAATAATGTTTCTGAGGTGTGTAAGTGTTGTGCCTGTGTCATTTGGAGCACTCTGTTTGAAAATTTGGGTACATAATTTTTTCTAGAAGTTATGTATTCCGGATTTGGTATTTGGATTTGATTTTGTTAAAATCCAAGATGAAGAGGTTTAAATATGAGTTTACTATGAGATGTCCAGTTTTGAGTTAGCTTTCATACAGAAGTGGAATTAGGTCAACTGAATTCTCGTAGTAAAAGTTATGGGTATTTTGCCAAGTATACCCCAGGGATGGAAATTCTGGCAGCAGCCCTGCTTGATGTTTAGCTCTAATTTCTGAATAGCTGGAGAGATTATTTGATCTTGGCATAAACATGAAAATTGTAGATAATCCTCTTGGCTTTCCAACGGTTTTAGAATTGTGCAATTCGGAGCTATATCGAGGAAGTTATGGCTGTTCCAGTGAAGCATGCGCAGAATTTCTGGTCAAAGGGCGACTAGGTCATTCCCCCTTTAGATATTTGTGAGCTAAATATCTCCTCTCTCTCTCTCCCTCCCATTTTTCCCACGACTACCTCTGCTGGCCTCTCTTTCTCTCTTTCACAAGCCCCCCTAGGTGTCACGCCCTAGGTGTCACGCCCCAGGCGTCCCTGAGACGTGGCAATAATAAATATAATATCAGCTATCAATACCTGAGGTCAATAAAGACTCCAACAACAATACACAAGGCGGCAAAGCAAGATAATGATAACTGACTGAAAAGCGGAAGCATAATATATAACAATGTCTGTAAATCAAAAATATTATTACAGACCCGAATATACAATCAATGTCATGTGGAAGCCAAGTCTAGACCAAAGAAAATACAACCTGTGCCACATGCACGATTTACAAAGCATAAAATGACTCTAGGAATGCTGACAGCCTCGCACTCGCCACCTGCCGGCAGAACGCTCCACGCCCCTAAGACCACGCCACAGAAAAGCTCCAACTCCACGCCCAACACTGCCCCTGAAAAGAAACAGTATGCGAGGGGTGAGCTACAAGCTCAGTGAGTGGCTGGAAACCAATCACCAATCTACAGTTCAATACATAATCCATTTCCTTTCAAGGAAAAACATGGGTAGAAACCCAAGGATCACTGGGTCACGCGGCGGCGCGACCAACCTCACCCCCACCCTCACTCCCGGAGGGAGTCTTTTGGGACTTATGGGAGAGACCATACCGTCGGTCGAAGAGACCCGGATTTACTGGTCTAGAGACCATGCCGTCGGTCAAAGAGACCCGGATTTACTGGTCTACTCAACACTACTGGATCATCTACATCTAGATAATCGCCCATCGATGTCCTTCAACATCCATCACGAGATCGGACCCAACATCTATGGGAACGGTCGAACAACGAATGGGTCACGAGGCGACGCGTCTTCGCCTCATCCACACCCTCACTCCTGAAAGGAGACACCTTGGGACTTTGGGAGAGACTTAGACTGCTCTACACCCCTGGTCCACCGGTAGCCTCTCCCCGCTCCGTAGCTTACCTGGTATACTCCCACGATCAGCACTGTCCGAACACATCGGAGGTACCTACAGATGGGAGCCCTCTGTCAGGATAGCCTGTCTAACGCCGGGGATGTCACTACTCGGATCCAACGAAGGGGAGAACGATTCCACGCTCACGACATCATTCAATAACCCTCTCCCGGGTAGTATCTACAACCTGATCTCCTCAACTCACCGCTCTTACCCTTGGTCCACCGGTAGCCTCTCCCACCCTCGTGGCCTCCGCCTAGTCCTCTGACAGGTATAGCCAATGCCGGGGAGTCCCTACATCGGATCCAAACGAAGGGGAGAACGATCCCATGTTCGCAAAGCGAAACCCAATGGAAAACAACCACTCTCGATACTCGCTCAGCGAGATATCACACACATGCATAACAACCAACACACTCACATTAACCCTGAAGTAGTCATAGTCCCTATACGGGAGTAACTACACAAGCTAGTGGGTCGTAACATCGCCGACCCACCACACCCTCACCCTCACCCTCAAGGGGGTGACATGGGTCTTTTGGGACTGACTAAACTGCTATTCACCCTTGGTCCACCGGTAGCCTCTCCCCGCTCCGTAGCTTACCTGGTATACTCCCACGATCAGCACAGTCCGATGCATCGGAGGTACCTACAGATGGGAGCCCTATGTCAGGATAGCCTATCTAACTACGGGGCTGTACTACACGGATCCAACGAAGGGAAGAGAACAGCCTACCCACACGCATGCGATCCTCTTGGATCCGTCGATAACGCTTCCTAACATTTCTAATGTCATGAATTCTCCAGAATTCCTCCAGGGCGCATAACCAAGATGCGGGGAGACATATATCATAACCACAAGGTTACAATATTCTCTAAGGCATGCTTGTAACTATATGATCACATAATCCCATCTTGATTTAAATAAATTAAACTAAATGGGAAACATGCATAGGTCGAGGCTTTCCTAGCATGAAACATGGTGTCAGGATGCATAGGCCTCTATCCACAACATTAGGGTGCATATCCCTAGCATACAAGTCTAAGGTGGCATGGATACATCATATTGATCATGCATAGATCAAGGCTTGAAGTACAGGACATGGTGTCCAGGCATGTACGGGCCTCTATACACGATACATGGATGTATATTCCTAGCATGCAAATATCTACATATTAGTTAGGGAGCCCATCGATGCGCGACGCGCGTCTACGCGGGTCGAGCGCATCCCTAGAGAGGGGGGTGATTGGAATCAAACCACTCACCTTAACAACCCGGGACCTCGCGCATCCCATCCGATGAGATCTGCAAGGTAGGGGCATCCAACTGGTGAGAAACAACACAATTTATACATAGAAATCATTAGAAATACCCCATACTCGGACAAGCATGCATACGGGCTCGCACGCATGCGAGCACGCACGTACGCACGCGAGTCCGAGTGCCCCGACACCTACCCGAACCCTCGGGCAGCCACACGCATGGCCCCCCGCATGCGCACGCACGAATGCGCACGCACCCCAGCACCATTGGCGCACTGCCGCGCGCCTGCCCGCTCGCCCGGACGCGCTGCCGCACTCGCGCGCACGCTCCCGCGCCCCCGCGCGCACCACGAGTCCAGCCCTGCGCACCCCGCGTGCACTGCCCCCCCCCCCCCCCCGCGCAGCACCCCACGCACGCACGCGCACGCACGCGCGCGCGCGCACTGGTCCCCAGCCCCGCGCCCAGGCGCATGCCCAGGAGCACTGCCCCGCGCACGCCCGCGCGCACTTGCGCACACTCCCGCGCGCACCCCCGCTCGCGCACGCACTCGCGCACTCCCGCTCACCCGCACGCACACCCGCGCGCACCCGCGCGCATCTGCGTGCCCGCCAGTGCCTGCTAGCGCCCGCCTGTGCGCGCACGCGCGCAAACTGCGCCCAGCGCGCGCCCAGCCCGTCCTAACCTCATTTTAACCCTTCCCAACCCCTCACACACACCCTAACACATCTACCCAACATGCATGACCCTCCCAACCAACCCTAAGCCATAAAAATCAAGAAAAAGGAGGGGAAAGGCTCACCTTTGGAGGGGAATGAAAGGGGGAGGCTCGGGGGCCCTCGACGCACCCGCGACCACCTCAACCGCCACCACCACTACCATCACCCCTCAGCCTCTCCTCAGCCTCCTCTTCAGCTGAAAAATCTGGGGGGGGATCATGAGAGGGAGCTTGAGAGAAGGGAAGAAACAGACAACAACAACACAAGAACCAACCCTTCACCAACACTTCCTCCACCACCATCTCATTCTCATTGAGGCATTCCATCAAACACTTGGTGGGGGCTTGAATGAGAGAAAGAGAGACAAGAAAAATAGTATTCGACGTGGGGATTTGGGAGGGGAGAGAGAGAGATATATATATATTTATGCACAAATATCTAAAGAGGGAATGACTAAGTCGCCCTCTGACCGGAAATTCTGCGCAAGCTTCACTGGAACAGCCATAACTTCCTCGATATAGCTCCGAATTGCAAAATTCCAAGTCCATTGGAAAGAGGATTATCTACAACTTTCATGTTTATGCTAAGATCAAATAATCTCTCCAGCTATTCTGAAATTAGAGCTAAACATCGAGCAGGGCTGCTGCCAGAATTTCCATCCCCAGGGTATACTTGGTAAAATACCCATAACTTTTACTACTAGAATCAAGTTGATCTAATTCCACTGCTGTACGAAATCTAATTGAAAACTGGACATCTCATAGTAAACTCATATTTAAACCTCTTCATCTTGGATTTTAACAAAATCAAATCCAAATACCAAATCGGGAATACATAACTTCTAAGAAAAAAATTATGTACCCAAATTTTCAAACAGAGCGCTCCAAATGACACAGGCACAACACTAGGTGTTTGATAAAATGTCCCAAAGAGATGGTGAAGGAGATGGTGCAAGTGCATGAGTGGGTTTGTGTGGGAGTGTTGTTGTTGTTGTTGTCTCCTCTCTCTCAAGCTTCCTTGCATGATTCCCCCCCCTGATTTGCAGCCATTGGAGGTGGCTGAGGAGGGCTGAGGAGTGGTGGTGGTGGTGGTGGCGGTTGAGGTGGTCGCGGGTGCGTCGAGGGCCCCCAAACCTCCCCTTTCGTTCCCCCTCCAAGGTGAGCTCCTCCCCTTCTTTTCTTGGTTTTCTTGGCTTAAGGGGATGTTGGGAAGGTCATGCATCCTAGGTAGATGGGTTAGGGTGTGTGTGAGGGGTTGGGAAGGGTTAAAATGAGGTTAGGACGGGCTGGGCGCGATGGGCACAGTCTCTATACAGTCTCTATAAAATGAGTAGGCCGCCTGGTCTACTCCCGTAATTCAGCACAGTCCGAACCCAAATCAGGAGGTGCCTACTGATGGGAGCCCTCTGTCAAGAAGGCTTGCCTAACGCTGGGGCAGTCTCTATACGGATCCAACGAAGGGAAAAGGAACAGCCTATCCACACGTATATGATCCACTTGGATCTGTCGGCAACACATCTCATCAACTCTAATGTCATGAATTCTTCAGAATTCCTCCAGGGCGCATAACTAAGATGCGGGGAACATATATAATAACCACCAGGTTATAATACTTACTAAGGCATGCAAAAATACCATAAGTTCGCATTTAATTTAATAAATTAAACTAATAGGACACATGCATAGGTCGAGGCTTCCTAGCATGAAACAGGGTGACAGGATGCATGGCTCTTACACAGCCTAAGGGTGTAAGTCCCTAACATACAAGGTCTAGGGTGGCATGCATACTACATACAAATCATGCTTGCATAGATTACATATTATACAAGTTAATATTAAACTATGGTGCCCCAGGGGATGACGGTATACGCCCAAGTGCATATAGCGCCTCCCTACTGGGTTGGATTGTCCCACTCACCAATACCCGGGTCGTCGCGTGACCATCCGTCAAGATCTGCAAGACAGGTATTTAACACGGTGAGTAAAATACACAAATACATACAAAAATACACTAAAAAAATACCCAACACTCGGACAAGCGTACATACGGCCCGTACGCACGCGAGTCCGAGCACCCGGCTCACTTCTGAACCCCCGGGCAGCCATACGTACGGCCACCCGCCTCGGGCGCACAACCGCGCCCCAGCCCGCGCGCCCAGACGCACTGCCGAGCCCCCTGCCCGCACGCCCAGACATGCTGCTGAGCCTCTGCCCGCACGCCCAGACCCGCCGCACGCCGCGCGCACGCTCTCGCGTGCCCGCGCGCACACCCGCACGCACTGCGCCCCAGCGCAGCACCCCGCGCGCACGCCCGCTCGCCTCACCGCGCGCACAGCACGCACTGCGCCTCTGCGCAGCGCTCCGCGCGCACGCCCCCGCACAGCGCCCAGCGCGCAGCACCCGCACGCGATGCCCGCGCGCACGCCCGGCACTGTGCCCAGCGCGCAGCACCCGGGCGCACACCGGCGCGCACGCGCGCCTGCCCTGCGCCTGCCAGCCTGCCCTGCCTGCCTGCCTACCGCCTGCGCCTGCGCCTGCCTGCCTACGCGCGCCGCTGAGCCCGCATGCACCCGAGCCAACCCTAACACCTCCAGCCGCCACCAACATAACCCCAACAACCCCCAAACCACCAAGCTCCCCTAGCACACCCATAAACACCTCCTATACATGCATCTAAACAAGAAAGGAAGGAAAGAAAACTCACCCAAGGAGAGGAAAGGAAGGGAGGGAACTTCGGGTGCTCTTCGCCCACCGAAACACCACCTCCAAGGCCACCACCACCAAGCCCTCCTTCAGCCCTAAAAATGGCTGAAATCAGAGGAGAAAAGGGGGCATGAGAGGAGGAAAAACAAAGGGAAATGAAGATCCAAGACCATGGATGGATAGATCGGGACAATTCCTTTGCATTTCTCCTTCTAGGGTTTCTTCTTTTGAACACTCTAAGTAGGTCCAAATGGGGATTTAAAGAGAGGGAGAGAGAGAGAAATTTTGGAGAAGATGATGAATAGGAGGGGCTGTTTGTAGTCGTGGGATTTATTTATGCTCACACCCACACCACACACACTCACACCCACTTAACTTAGCCCTAATTAGGTTTAGGCTAGGTTTAGGTGCACTTTGACTTGGGTCACCCCATCCACACTAGAAAACAAAGGAGTTGACCAAGTCATGGGCCCACATTTGACCAAGTCAAGTCTCCCAATGACTTCTCGCTCGGTCAAAACCCGGATACGCTTCGGAACTACGAAATTTTGAAACGTTACCGGAATTCGATGAAATTTTCGTGAGTGGCTTGGAATGGCACCAGGACACATAATATGCAGTTAGATTTTCAATCAGAGTCCTCAAACTCAGGATGATAGCTAAAAGTCCAAAATTTTAGCGGTTCCGATCGAAAAATGAAAAAAACTGAAAAACTGCCAGAATGCTCCAATGGTTACGAGAAGGATAAAAGTGACACATATATAACATAATACTTGACAAACAAACATCTCATTACATACCAATTTCATTACTAAACAGGTAAATCAACTATTTCACAATCAATAATACAATAAGCAAGAACCCTATAATGAATAGGCACAACCAAATCTGTTTACGCATGTCATCAATCTTCTCTTCCATTTTTTCAACCACATTTCGCATTACAGTGACATTCTCATCTATTTTTTCTTGGAATCTGTTGATTTGTTGTTTCAATGCAGCAGTGCTTGGATGAATTTCATCTACCCAAGAAAAGAAATGGCAGTCCCCTGAAGTCTGAAACAAAGCACAACAAATCAAATACATTTAATCAACATAAACACCTTAACAACATAAACAACCAAATCAAATACATTGTCATCAACATAAACACCCAAATTAAACATTTACCTTCCATTGTCGACATCTGTAGAACTTTCTTCCCTTGCTAGCTTCTTTGTTGGATGTCAGCACCACTGTGGCTACCCCGCATCGACAATTAGGGTTTCATAGAGTATGGACAGAGGAAGATGAAGCTTCACTCATCTCTGCTGGAGTCGGGTTGCCGACAGTTAATGATGGCCTTTGGTGAAGAAGCTGACCGTTGGTGAAGCAGCCGATCGTTGGAGAAGAAGTCGTTGCAGCTGAAGCTGACCGTTGCAGCAGAAGAAGAGAGGATGAAGACGACCATATATGCATTTGATAGAGGCAGGGGTATGGGTGTAATTTTTCAAAACTCAAATGGTCATAAGGGCAATTTGGATATTTCAACATAGTCTAAACGGAGTTAATGGAATATTCCTAGCATATTCCTCTCCCAACGGACGAAACTAAACCTCAGGGGCACAGTTACAATAGAAAAGAATTTTCTAGGGGTATAGATGCAATTAGATTTTTAAGGGGGGTATAACGTAAAATATCATATTTATCAGGGGTATAAATGAAAATTTCCCATAATTTTTTTAGTACATGATGTTGATTTTCTTTGAATCAATTTTAACAGTGCTCATGAGTGTTAAACTGGGGTGAGTGTATTTTTTTAGGGATGAGGGTGAAGTCCTTAGTCTTAGGACCAGGACAAACTCTAGTGGAATCTCATTTTAAAGGTTTATTTAGGATCGAATCTTACTTGTCCTCATTCAGCTAATTAATCCCCGAATATCATTCAACTTTTTGTATATAATATTGTTCAAAAAATGCTTTGAATAATGTTACAATTCAACCACTACGCCTCATTGTCTAAATTTTAGTTAGGAGAAATGTATTCAACTTGAGTGTACTTGATTTCAGCTAGTCATCAAAATCAATAAATCATGCAAGGAAACAAAATCTCTCTTCACGTGAATGAGTACCAAATGCAATCACTCGTTTTTTTTATACTTAAATTCAACTTAATTTGTTCCATCTAAATAAATCACATAGAGTGAAAGACATGTGGTGCTTCAGCTTTGACCACGTGGATACACGTATTACGGCCCCACACCTTTTCCCTTTGTGGTTTTCATACTGTTTTTTTCTTTCAATGCTGACCCACGTAGAAGAATCTTTATATTGTAATTTAATTTGGTGATCTATCTATCTGTATATGTCTTGTTGCGTGCCGTGGTTCAAATTTGATTGGTCGTCTGTATTATATATATATATATATATTTATTATTATTATTTATCTTATCTATATATTCATCATTCATATTAGCTCGCCGATGTTTTGTGAAAAGTCGCCGAGTTGGTCGACGAAGGAAAAAAGAGTCGCTTTTGCTGTCCGAGATCCAGATAAGAGTCCAGAATGGACGGCCAAACAATAATTAAAAAAAAAAAAAACCGAAGTTTCAATGTATATTCGTAATTCGTTTTCTGTTCTCTCGTGTTTGATATGAATTAATGGGTTGTTCTGTTTGAATGGGTTTCTTTGGTTGTGATTCGAATTAAAGGGTGTTCATTTATGTGAATTTGCTTCAAATATATGATTTGATTATATAAATAAGTTGAGTTTGAACACTTTTTAAAATTTGATTTACAAATGAGTTAAATATGGGCTTACGAGCTCGTTATTTAATATGAAAAGGGAAAAAAAAAACCCGAGCCGAGTCTATGCCCCAACTTATGTCATTTTCATATGTATAAGGCGTTGTGATGTGTGAAATGTGATTTCTTGAATGCTAAACAAGTTTCCTTTTTAACTAAACTAGCCTGAATCAAGCCTTACTTCGAGCTTTGGCTTGGCTGCTTTAACAAAAGATCAAACCGAGCTTTTCAAGAGTCAAATGAGCCGAGTTTGAATACGAAACTAAGCTCGATTTCGAGTCGAGCCGAGGCGAGGCGAGGCGAGCCTAATACTAAATGACCCTAGCTTGAACAGGTCAAAGCTCGGCTGTTCAACTCGTTTACCACCCCTATCTATTATCTATTTATTAAAAGAAAAATGATCCAGCTTTTTCATTTTTATCTTTAAGCAATTTTTTAATTATTCATATTTATATTATTTAAATTTCAAGAAAAGAAATTAATTAGAGGTCTCTCTTGTCACCCATGAATTATTTTTAAGTCCTTGGGTTTTTTTTAAGTTTTTTTAATCTTTGAAGAGGTGAAAATTTATATTTAGATCCCTGGTACCGGATGTCAATTTTTTTAGTACACTGTTAACACTCCTCAGTACATTGTTAAATAATTTGAGTACACTATTAACACTTCCAAATACTCTGTTAACCTTTGCAAAATATTAACAAGCGGCAAGGGGCATTTTCAATAATTTTGATGGATAACGATATTTGTTCCAAGGATCCAAAGATAGTTTTTCATTGCTTTAGGGACTTAAAAAAAATTTAAAAACTTCTAGGGACCTAAAAATAATTCACGGGTGATCATAGGGATCTCTCATTAATTTCTCCATTTAAAAATTCAAAATTAATAAAAAATACATATCTATGTCATATTACACGTAGATTTGAAAAATTATCTTCACCCAAAAAATATTCCCATATCTTTTATATGGTTATATCTTCATTTAAAATTTTATATCAAGTACTCAAATACACTATAAATAGTTATTTTGTCTCCTCTCCCTAGGTTTCATCTCCTCGCACAAGGTTTTTTTTTAATTAGGTAATATTCAAGATTAAGTTTTCTTTATTTGGATTTTTTTTTTTCGTAATTACATCTATCAAATCTTATTTTTAATTTCATGTTCTTAATTTATTTTTTTAATTTTCTATTGCTATTGTTTTCATTAATTGGTAATGCTAATCTTTCTATTTTCTTTCTTGATAGGTTTTTCTAGAATTACATTAGGTTTTGTTGTTCTTTTTTTTGTCCGGTTTAGTTTTATTAAGTTTCATGTTCATGATTTTTAAAAGATTTTAACTAGGTATCATTGAACTACATGGATTTGTTTATTATTAGTTCAATAATGATTCCCAAGCCCCAAATTCACAGGCCCCAAATCAGGCCCCATGACATGGCATACACACATTGTCCATAATACCCTTTTTTTTTTTGGGGGATCAATAGACGGTTACACATTGATCCGACTATGGCGTCACAATTGATTAACATTGTAACCGCATATTGGGGAGATTTACAACTGCCGATCATTTAGGTTTTGTATTTGCAGATCATCGTCAACCAAATCAAATCAAAACCGATTGAATATTGTGAAACCATCGTAGCTCTATAGGAATTTTTAATCCGGTGAAGTTCAAAAACATTGTTCGTTTTTAATGGACGTGGATCTTCAATCAACGCCTACTCGATCTGGTATGTGATCTTCAATCAACGTTTTTAATGGAGGTGGATCTTCAATTCGTATTCGATTTGGAATGAAAATAACATTCGAAATTAAATTTAAATCAAAATTGATTTGAATACGGTGAAACCATTGTAGATCTTTAGGATTGTTTAATCCTGTGAAGTTCGAAAACATTGTTTGTTCTTTATGGAGTTGAATCTCCAATCAACGCCTTCTGGATCTGGTTTTGTGAATTGTTTTCATCATATCTTGACTTTTTGGATTGAAAATAACATTCGAATTTAAAATTAAATTTATGATGATCAATTTTTCAATATATGTTACATGTACCAATTAAGAGTAATGAATCTCGTTTATTTGTTGATCGTTATTCCGCATCTTTTTATTAGGTTTCGATATATTTTCATAATTGTTACTTTGATATCGTTACATTTATACATAATGGTGTGTGTGATGTTAATATTTCAATCCTCATCTTGAATACACGTTTTCTAATTTTGTTACATTCATAAATGTAACGGTCCAAAATGTAACAATCACTCATGTACTGCATTTTTTTCAACTATGCAAATAGAAATTATATGTAATTGTAACAATGAAGTTTATAATGTTGCAGGGTATCTAACATGTAGTAGTCACTGTGTACTGCATTTCATTAAACATTTGAATTTAAATTATGCATAAATGTAACAGTGAAGTAGATACTTGTGCAGGGGAATCTGCTACATTTTCTTTGGAAGGCAGTGCATTAGAAGGTGAAATCGATGTTTTTGATGAGCATAGTACTGAAGTTATTGTTCCAAGTGTTGGAATGTCATTTTGCTCGAAAAATGATGTTAGGATGTTTTATAAAAACTTTGCTCACAGTGAAGGTTTTGGCATTGCGAAGATTCACGGTAAAAAGGATGACAATGGGCGACCAAGATTTTTTTCACTTGCATGTTGTCGGAATGGGAAGCATGTTTCCACAGGGAGGAATGTTTTCAGTGGTAGGTCATCGATCAAGTCTGGGTGCGGAGCTAGGATAAACATTAATGTGAAGGATGGAGAATTGTTTGTTATTTCAAAGGTTGTCTTAGGTCATAACCATCATTTGAGTCCACTTAAGTCACGGCATTTTGCTTGCCATAGGGAAATTGATCCTTTTTCAAAAAGAGTGCTGGATATAAATGACCAAGCAGGGATCAGAACATCAAAAAGTTTTAATTCACTTGTTATTAAAGCTGGGGGATACGATTGCATATCATATGAGGAGAGAGATGCAAGGAATTACTTGTCTAAAACTAGAATTGGAAGGCTTGGTGGAGGCGATGCACAAGCTGTTTGTGATTATTTTGTGCGCATGCAAAAGCGAAATCCAAATTTTTTTCATGCTATTGATTTTGATGAGAATTTCAGAGTAAGAAATATTTTTTGGGCTGATGCGAGATCACGAGCATTATATGAGTCATTTTCAGACGTTATTTCATTTGACTCAACATATTTGACGAACAAGTATGATATGCCATTTGCACCTTTTGTTGGTGTAAACCATCATGGACAATCGGTCTTGTTTGGATGTGGTCTATTATCCAACGAAAATACTGCAACATACGTGTGGCTATTCAAAGCATGGTTGGAGTGCATGTATGGACGTATGCCAAATGCTATAGTGACTGACCAATGCAAGGCCATACAAGGGGCTGTGTTAGAGGTTTTTCCTCATTCTCGCCACAGATTGTGCCTGTGGCATATCATGAAGAAGATTCCTGAGAAACTGGGCAGGTTTGTTATTTTACTTGTTTTTTGTTACATTTATTTTATTATTGTTACATTTCACGTCATGTTATTAGCAGTGCAATATTCATTGTCATTTGATTGCAGATGAAGTTCTACATATTTATAATGGTTTCAATTAATTTCCCGATACATTTTTGCAGTTGCAAGAGTTATGTTATTAAGAAATGCTTGAAGGCAATAGTTTACGAGTCTTTAACTGCTGATGTTTTCGACAAGCAGTGGATGGAAATGATTTTGGATCATGGTCTGAGCAACAATGTCTGGCTCACATGTCTATTCAACGACCGAACAAGATGGGCTCCTGTATACGTTAAAGAAACCTTTTGGGCTGGTATGTCAACTACTCAGAGAAGTGAAAGTATGAATGCTTTTTTTGATGACTATGTGAACTCAAAAACGACTTTGAAGCAATTTGTGGAACAATACGATAATGCACTGAGAAGTAAGGTTGAGAAGGAAGAAAGGGCTGACTTTCAATCAGTTAACTCAAGCATTCCATTGCTTACTGATTTTGGGTTTGAGAGGCAGTTTGAAGAAGCATATACACATGATATGTTTAGGAAATTTCAGAATGAAATCAAGGGGTTGATTTTTTGCAATTTGGTAGAAGTTTCGGATTTAGATGGCGTGAGAGCTTTTGTTGTCACTGATGTTTCAAAAGGCAAAGATGGAGCAACAAAGAAAACAGCTTATGAGGTTAAGTTTGATGAATTGAAACAGGAGTTTCGATGTGTTTGTTGTCTATTTGAGTTCATGGGTATCATATGTAGGCATTGTATTAAAGTTTTGATACATACAAACACAAGTGTAGTTTCTTCATATTACATTATGGATCGCTGGCGGAAGGGCATCAAAAGAATTCATAATGCTTTGAAGAATTGTTATTTGGACAACATGTCAAATGATCACATGTCGAGGCATAATGAATTATATTCCAAATTTTCATTTGTTGTGGATGCTGCAGTTGTATCTGAAGAAAAATATGTCTTCTGTACACAATACATGGATTCTTTGCAGGAATCTTTGTTGCATTTTTCATCTGCGAATGCTAACTGCAGTTCTGTTGGCGTAACACCATCGCCGGTTAGATGTGTACATTCACCTAAAAAAGTTCGAAGCAAAGGGCGACCACCGACAAAAAGGAAGGCAGCAAAGGTTTACAGGTCGAAGACTAAGCACGTGAAGAATACATAAAGCAATGTGCAGATCGATACATAAGTGATTTGTTCTGACTCAATTGATTTTCTTTTTATATTTTTCAGGTTTAATTTCCACAATAATGTAACAATGTATCAGTCTTGGGTTGTTGTTACATTTGAAGATGTAACAAATATTAATTCATTGATAGTGTGTACTTGTATTACATTCGAGTTATTAATTGATTGTATCAGAGACATCTGTCCCTTTTGAAATTCATATTGATGCATAAGTGAAGTCTGTTTTGTAGTTGCTTGATTTAATATTCAATATTATGTTATAATATGAATCACTCTGGGTTTTTTGTTACATATAGAAGATGTAACAATTTTAATGATATGTAACAGTGTGTATTTGTGTTGTGTGTACCTGTATTACAATCGAGTTATTAACTGATTGCATCAGAGACATCTGTCACATTTTTAAATTCATATTGATGCATAAGTTATTTATGTTTTGTAGATTCCAGATTTAATATTCAATATTATGTTGTACTTTGAATCACTCTGAGTTTTTCGTTACATAGAGAAATGTAACAATTTTAATCATATGTAACAGAGTCTATCCCTAAAACAATGAAATTACAAGTCGGTTGCATTAGAGGTATCTGTCACAATTTAACAATTGTAATTACATTTACTATACCCAGATTGTGACATTGTTGGCTTGTTACATTTACATATACACAGTAACATGCTTTGCATTGTTAATTGACTGTTATATTACATGAACGTTATTACAACACATGTTGTTCATGGAAACACATGAATAGTAAATCCCAACTTAGCATCAGACAAAATATATCTATATTTTCATTTCATGGCTCCCAAAACATTTGTTATAAGCTGTTTACATCCAAAATTGCTATTTGTTCGATTTACAGACAGACACAACAAAACTCTAAGAGTTCAATCATCAATATTCAATGAAAACAACTTGTGATCCTCTTCTGTGTACGTCCTTTTCCTGTCGTTGATGAACTTATGTATTAGTTGGGCTCTGGTACTACTGCACATCTGGCGAGTCATTACCGATGATATATCTGCTTGAAAGGCATACTGAGTCATTACATGTATGACCACAATTCCGCACTCTATGCTGCAGTTAAAAAAAAAATTTGAATCAGTATGTTCCTTTAATATATAATGAAATTACCTAACAAAGTAAATGAACTTACGAAAAATCAGGCTGCTGCGGTGCATTCTGAACAGAGATGATCTGTCCAGGTTCAATTCCTTCATAATGTTCAATGAATGTGTCCATCTGTAAATTATAATGTATATGCATGAGAAGTTAAATTAAGTTAAACATATATATGGTCAGAAAATTTAAGTAGTGATTACCAATTTGTTAACCATCTGCAAATGTGTCCATGTCTGCATACTCCTGAAGTAGTGAATTGTAGTGTCTCCATATGTTTTCAACTATGTCATACACCGCCAAAGTCCAATGCCCTTTATTATGCAGAGGGAAGTGTATGTACTGATACAGACTGAGATCTATCCTTTCTTTCACTAGCACCTTGAAGAGGTGACGCTGTTTTTCATTTTGCAGTGACTGAGAGATGCTTGCAGAAACGAAAAATGAAGATCGGTTGATCCGCATTGGAACTCCTTGCTCATCATATAAGATTTCTGTATACCCATCAATGACCTAAGAAATTACAAGTAAATACATTATATGTTACATATAGTTTGTAATATTCACAATTGTTACATTTACTCAATAGTTGTTACATTTATAAGTAAATACTCACATTACTGAAAATTTCATCCTCTTTTAGTATAGACATGATATCCTCAAAATGTATAACTGAAAGACCCCCTTGCCAAATTGGTCCACTGCATATACAAAAAGTGTTACATTTAACAACTATTGAAGAAGTGATATTCAGAACAATTTATGACAGTAAAATTACCTTCCAGAGGTGAGGCCAACTATTTGCCTCAATATCTTGACATCTTTTTGTCCCAGTGCCTTGGCTACATTATTTTTTGGAATTCTGAAACTAAATTTCTGTTTTTTGGTTTTTTTCTCTTGTGGAGCTCCAATAGCCACTCTTTTGGCTCTTTTTCCAGCATCAGAGTATTGAAATTCAGGGTCCATGGCTGCTTTCCTATCCCTCATCTTGATTCTTCTAACCATTGACCTTGTCTGCTTTTTTTTTTCATGTGTTGCTTCTCCCATGTCCACCTCCACATATTGAATATCTGGTGTATATGACTTAAGTGGAATCACATCAAGGGGTTTTGCTTCCTGTGATGGGTGTTGTGTCTGAAGGAAATCTAGCAGTACAGACTGCTGTGCTATTATGTTCTCTTTCTCAGTGATCAGTTCTTTCAGACTCATGATCTCTGCATCCAAAGCTGTCTTCTGGGTAATGTCATGCACCGAGGCATCGTCTTCCATGTCACGCCCCAGGGCGGCCGTCCCCGGGACGCGGCAAGTGTATATATGATATCAGTAACAGGAAACCAACAATATACCACAAACAATCACTAAAATGACACACAGATAAAAGCAGGGCTGACATAATATATACACCGAATGCGGAAGCTAAAAGACTGAGTCTGTAGTCAAAACATACTACAGACTCGATACATAATCATAAGTCCTGTGAGAGCCAATATGTCATAAATATACACAACAAAATCCAAATATAATCCAACTAAGTGCCCAAGCACAGAACATATACATACAACAGAAAGAAGGGTGCTGATGGCCTCAAAACTCGTGGGACGCGGCGCTACCCTCTGCTGGTGTAGTCGCTCGGGAAGCTCCTCCCTCAGAGATCACTGAAAAGACAATATGCGAGGGGTGAGCCACACGCCCAGTGAATAGCACAACCCATGCATACAGTTCATATTAACCACATTTAAGCAATTCATAAGCCACAAGTGGCATAATATCACAATCCGGGGTTCGTTCATCGCCGAACCCCATACCCTCACCCTCACCCTCACCCTCAACAGGTGACCTAGGATGTTGGGACTTAGCGGGTTGATAATCATCCATACATAATCCTGTGGGTCGTCGCATCGCCGGCCCACCATACCCTCACCTCTCAACAGGTGACCTAGGCTCTTGGGACTGACTAGGCTGTTGGTCACCCTTGGTCCACCGATAGTCTCTCCTCACTCCGTGGTTGTTTGGCCACTCCCATGTTCAGCGCAGTCCTTCCAAGTCAGGAGGCGCCTACTAATGGGAGCCCCTGCACGGGACAACCTGTCTAACGCTGAGGTAGTCTCTACACGGATCCAACGAAGGGAACAGAACAGCCTATCCATCGCATATGATCCACTCGGATCCGCTGACAGCACATCTCTACAACTCTAATGTCTTGAATTCCTCAGAATTCCACCAGCGCGCATAACCAGGATGCGGGGAACGTGCATTTATTAATCATAACACAGGGGGCAATATTATTGGGAAAGTAACCTGGGGAGGGCAACGTGAGGTCCCGATACAGGACGTCCCGACAACCAAACAAGGAACACGGAGTACCCTGACCCGGGTCTCAATGTTGACCTCGCAAGGCCCCTCCCTATAATATTGTCTAAAGCATGCAATTCTCACTTATGCTAGCATTTAAGTAAACAAATCAAACTAATAGGACGCATGTAGAGGTCGGGCTTTCCTAGCATGATAGCGAGGAGGCAGGATGCATGGCTCATGCATAATCCTAAGGGTGCAAGTCCCTATCACACAATCTAGGGTGGCATGCAATTCTACACACACATCATGCATACATGGATTATATCAAGCAGTTAATACTAACTATAAGCCCCAGGGGAGGACGGTACACGCCCAAAGCATGTAGCGCCTCCCACACTGGGTTGGGTTGTCCCACTCACCGGGAATCGGGTCGACGCGCGACCGTCCGTCGAGATCTGCAAGACAGGGTATTAACTGGTTAGAATAAATCCACAATGACCCCAAAAATACATAACACACACAAATAAACACCCAAAGATCCCAAATCAACACCCAACACCCCCGGCAACCACCCGCACGGCCGGCCACCACCCGCACGGCCACCCGACCGCCCGGACGCGCCGCCGCGCCTCAGCCCGCGCACTCCGCGCACCGCCCGGGGCACCGCGCGTCCACCGCGCCCAACCGCGGCAGCCCGCACGCGCCCCGCACGCCGTGCGCTGGCCCGCGAGCACCCCGCATCCCCCCACGCGCGGCGCCTCGCCCCCGCGCACACCACCTCGTGCCCGCGCACACCATCCCTGCCTTGCCGCACCCCGCGCACGCCTCGCGCACACCTTCCTGCCCCGCCGCGCCTCGCCCTCAGTCCCTCGCCCCGCGCCTCCTCCGCGCGCGCGCCAGCCCCTGCCTCGCCACATCTGCACGAGCTTCACCTCCCAGCACCTGCGCCCAGCATACCCGTGCGCTCCGCCCAGCACGCCCGCATGCCCGCATGCCCGCACGACCAGCACTGCTGGCCCCCAACGCCCAGCACGCCCGCGCGTCTGCACGACTTGCACGCCCGCACGCTCGCTGCGCCTAGCATGCCTGCACGACCCGCACTGCTGGCCCCCAGCGCCACCCGAACGCGCCTCCGCGCGCATGCCAGCGCGCACGCACGCGCGCACGCCCGCGCACGACCAGTGCTGCTGCGCCGCTGAGCCGCTGCCGCTGCCATCCTGCCCCGAACAGATCCCCACCCTGCCCGAGCACCTCCAACCACCCCTCCCACTGCCCCGACCACCTCCAACCACCTCCGACCACCCTCCGACCCCCCACTGCCGCCGACCACCTCCCAAACACAAAACCCCCCCTAGCAATCATCTAGCAAGAAAAAGAGGGAAAGGAGGCTTACCGAGGGGAGGAAGAGGCGTCCGGTGGCTCTCCACGCGCCGAAACCCTTCCCAAAGCCTTCTCACGCCCCGATCTAGCTTGGCCTTCGAAATGGGCCAAACAGAGGACGAAAAGGGGAGGTCGGGGAGGCTAGGATCGTCGGAATCGGATTTGAAGACACCGGAGCGTAGATCGGGACCCGATCTACACTTCCCGTGCTTTAGGTTTTTGGTTTTGAGGGGTGTAGGGGGCTCAAACGGAAGAAAAACGGAGGAGAGGAGAGAGAGAGAGCAAGTCGTAGGGATGATGAATAGTGTGATTTGTTATTTTGATTTCTTTTATATAGAGCGCGACTTAAAAACCCGGATACGCCCCGGAACTGCGAAATTTTTGGAGACGATGCCGAAATTCGATGAAATTTTCATGAGTGGCTTAAAATGGCACCAGGACACATAATATGCAGTTAGATTTTCAATCGGAGTCCTCTAGCTCAGACGATAGCTAACAGTCTGAAATTATGCGGTTCCGATCGAAAAACCTAAAAATTTTTAAAACTGCTAAAATGCTCCAATGATTGCCAATAGGCCAAAAAGTGACACATATATAACATTCTCCCCCCCTTAGGAAATTTTGTCCTCAAAATAAATACAAGTACATCTAAGAAGGGAAAAGATGCGGATACGCGTCACGCATGGCGTCCTCGAGCTCCCAGGTGGCCTCGGCACCGGAACGGTGCTGCCATCGCACCTTGACCAGCTGGACGGTCCTGGTGCGGAGCCTCTTCTCGCGGCGGTCCATGATCTCAATCGGCTGCTCCACGAAAGACAAGTCCGGCTCGAAGACGAGCGGCTCGAACGGAATGATGTGAGCAGGATCGTGGACGTATCGCCTCAGCTGCGAGACGTGGAAGACGTCATGGGCCTGAGCCAACTGTGGGGGCAGAGCTATGCGATAGGCCACCTCTCCAACTCGCTCGAGTATGAGGAAAGGCCCAATGAAACGCGGACTCAGCTTGCCCCGCACACCGAATCGGAAGATGCCCTTCATCGGGGACACCTTCAAGAACACATGATCACCGACCTCGAAGGAGAGCTCACGGCGACGGCGGTCGGCGTAGCTCTTCTGACGACTCTGAGCGACTCGGATACGCTCGCGGATCGTCTTCACCATCTCGGAGGTCTGGTGAATGATCTCTGGTCCCTCTAGCTGGCGCTCTCCGACCTCATCCCAACACAGGGGGGACCTGCAGCTGCGGCCATAAAGTGCCTCGTAGGGAGCCATCCGGATGCTCGAATGATAGCTGTTGTTGTAGGCAAACTCCACCAACGGAAGGTGCCTCTCCCAACTGCCCCCGAAATCGAGCACACAGGCCCGCAGCATGTCCTCAAGGGTCTGGATCGTCCTCTCCGACTGGCCGTCCGTCTGAGGATGAAACGCGGTACTGAAGTGGAGGTTCGTACCAAGGGCGTGCTGGAGGCTACGCCAGAACCTCGAAGTGAAACGCGCGTCTCGATCAGAAATGATACTGACTGGAGTGCCATGGAGTCGGACAATCTCGGAGACGAATAACTGCGCCAGGGTGTCCAGAGAATCGGTGAGTCGGATGGGGAGGAAATGAGCAGACTTCGTCAGCCGGTCGACGATCACCCAGATGGCATCGCGACCCGAGCGTGACCTCGGCAAACCCGAGACGAAGTCCATAGTGATCTGCTCCCACTTCCACTGAGGGATCTCAATGGACTGCAGCTTCCCCGCAGGGCGCTGATGCTCCGACTTCACCTGCTGGCATACTAGGCATCGGGCAACAAATCTGGCAATATCTGTCTTCATCCCGCGCCACCAGTAGCCGCGACGAAGGCCCCTGTACATCTTCGTGCCTCCAGGGTGCACTGTGTACCTCGAGCGATGGGCCTCGTCCAGAATCTTCCGCCTCAGCTCTGCGTCGTCGGGGATGCACACTCGGCCTCTGAATCTCAGGATCCCGTCTGCACGAATCTGGTAGTCCTGACGCTCGCCCCGGGCGACGCCCTCAGAAAGGACTATGAAATGCGGGTCCTGTGCCTGAGCCGTGCGGATCTCATCGAGAAGGACCGGCTGCACCACCAGCCTGGCCAGAAAGCCACCCGCAGGGGTCTCCCGAACACTGATCCAGCAAGCGGCCTCCTCCAGAAGCCTCCAACGACGGACAGCCATGTGGGCGGCCATGCCCAGGGGCTGTCTACTGAGCGCATCTGCAACGACATTCGCCTTACCCGGATGGTAAGCGATGTCACAGTCGTAGTCTGTCAGGAACTCAACCCAACGCCTCTGTCGCATGTTGAGCTCTGGCTGAGACTGCAGATACGTCAAGCTCTTATGATCTGTAAAGAGCTCGAACTCCTCTCCGTAGAGATAATGCCTCCACATCTTCAGCGCAAATATGATCGCAGCCAACTCGAGGTCATGGGTGGGGTAGTTCTGCTCATGGGGCTTCAACTGACGAGACGCGTAAGCCACCACCTTACCGTACTGCATCAGGACGCCCCACACCCAACTGCGATGCATCTGTGTATACTGCGAACCCACCGCTCCCAGATGGAAGGGTAAGAACTGGCGCTGAGGTGAGTCTTCGCTTCAGCTCCTGGAAGCTCTCCTCGCAAGAAGGGGACCACTCGAACCGAACGTCTTTCCGAGTGAGGCGGGTAAGAGGAACGGCTATCTTGGAGAAACCCTCCACAAACCTCCTATAATAACCCGCCAAGCCCAAGAAGCTACGAATCTCTGTGGGGTTCGACGGTCGACGCCAATTCGACACGGCGAGCGTCTTCTCCGGGTCCACAGCTATACCCTCACCGGAAATCACATGGCCCAGAAAGGCCATCCGCTCCAACCAGAACTCGCACTTGCTGAACTTGGCGAACAACTGATGTCCAGCCAGAGTCTCCAAAACAGTGCGGAGGTGGTGAGCGTGCTCCTCCAGACTCCTCGAGTACACCAATATGTCATCGATGAATACTACCACAAAGGAGTCGAGGAAGGGTCGAAATACCCGGTTCATCAGATCCATGAAGGCCGCCGGCGCGTTCGTCAACCCGAATGGCAGTACTCTGAACTCGTAGTGCCCGTACCGGGTGCGAAAGGCCGTCTTCGGAATATCTGACTCCCGGATCTTCAACTGGTAGTACCCCGAGCGGAGATCGATCTTGGAAAAGACACACGCTCCCTGAAGCTGGTCAAACAGATCGTCGATCCGCGGCAACGGGTACTTGTTCTTCACTGTCCGCTTATTCAACTGCCTGTAATCAATACACAGCCGCAGTGAACCGTCCTTCTTCCGGACGAACAGGACAGGGGCTCCCCACGGAGACACGCTCGGACGTGCGAAGCCCTTCTCCAGCAACTCCTCCAACTGCTCCTTCAGCACCCTCAGCTCTGCGGGAGCCATCCGGTACGGAGCCCTCGAAACCGGCTCGGTCCCCGGAAGCAGATTGATCTCAAACTCAATCGCGCGGTCCGGCGGTAATCCCGGAAGATCGTCGGGGAAAACCTCGAGAAACTCTGCCACGACTGGAGTCTGACTGATATCTGCCCGCAGCGGTGCATCCTCCAGAGCAATATAAGCCAGAAAGCCCTCGCACCCACCCTGAAGGAGTCTCCACGCCTGCATGGACGACACGAACCCCAAAGGAGCTACGTCTCGATCGCCCACGTACTGGAAAGACCTCCGACCAGGAAGGTGGAACGACACCGACTTGGCGAAACAGTCGATGCTGGCATGACTAGCTGCAAGCCAATCCATCCCCAGGATGGCATCAAAATCCGACATCGCGAGCTCCACCAGCTCTACCGGAAACTCATGATCCGCGATCTCCACCGTGCACCCTCGGTACACGAACTAAGGAGAATCCGGTCTCCCACGGGCAATGCTACCTCTAACACAGCATCTAGAGGAGCGGACGCCACACCCGTCCGTCTCGCGAAAGCGGGAGACACGAACGAGTGGGTGGCTCCGGAATCGAATAGCACATAAGCAGGAAGCTGGGAGATCTGAACAGTACCTCTAACCACGCTGCCGGATGCCTGGGCCTCCTCTGCCGAAAGCGCTGCCACTCGGCCCTGAACGAACTGAGGCTGAGGAGCAATGGCACGCCTCGCCTGCTGCGCTGGCTGCCTCCTCTGATCAGCACGGCCACCCTGTGGCTGCTGCTGCTGACGCTGAGGCTGCTGCTGCGGCTGGCGCTGAGGCTGCTGCTGCTGGCGCTGCTGAAACGGCTGCTGGAACGGCTGCTGCAACTGCTGCTGAGGCATCACTCTCGGTCGGCCTGCGTCGGGGCAATTATACAGAATATGCCCGACGCGCTGACAGTGATAGCAGCGCCTCGTCTCCGGTCGCCTCGACTGGACCGGCACGGCTGCGATGGGTGCAGGGCCTCGCGCTGGCACCACATCTGCTGGGAGAGAGGGAGCCGCTGACTGCTCGAAGCGGGCCCTCTTCTTCTTCCGCTGCCCTCTGTCCTGGCCTCTGGGTGGCCTCTGGTCTGTCGGCGGGGTCGGAGCCTGCACCTGGATCCCGAGGTCTCTCTCGACAGTCTTCGCCCGCGAGACCAAGTCGGAGAACCTCGTGAAAGCCTGGGCGGTGACGTGCACTCGGATGGCATTGCTCAGACCGAGCTCGAACCGACGGCACCTCGACACCTCGTCCATCGCCAGAGCTGGAGCGAACCTGGACAGCCTCGTGAACCGCGTGGAGTACTCAGCGACGGACATGGTGCCCTGAGTCAGCTGCTCAAACTCCCGCTCCACTAGCTGTCGGTCGAGAAGGGGAAATACTCCTCCAAGAAGTATCCCCTGAATCCCGCCCATGTGAGCTGCTCTAGCCCCTCTGGGATATCCACCGATCTAGTAGCCCACCACTCGGCGGCGCTACCCTTCAGCATAAACGCAGCCAGGGAGACCCTCTGGCGATCTGTGCACAGCATCGTCGAGAAGATGGTATCCACCTCCATCAACCATCTCTCGGGGGCAAGGGGGTCCTCCGTCTGTCCTCTGAACTCGGGAGGATGGAGCTTCAGAAAGGCTGAGAGTCCACTCTGCTGGACCCTCGCTGCTGCCTCTAGCCCCATCTCCCTCTCTCGAGGATCCTGAACTCTGGCCGCCGGAATCTCCACCTCGGGGACTGGGGGTGTATCAGGCACTACAGGCGGATCCGCCACCAAAGGAACCTGCGGAACTGCCTCGCGGGCTGCCCGCAGCTCCTGTATCTCCCGTGCCTGATCTGCTAACATCCTCGTCTGGGTCTCCACCATATCTGCTAACCGCGCAATCGCGCGCTCCCAGGCAGGAGGCTCCTGCGCTGGTCCTGACCTCTCGGCTGAGGACTCACCAATAGCATCCTCGACTCTGGCAGGTCCGGAGACCTCCAAGGGTCGAGAGGGGCCACGTCCGCGTCGTCCTCTGCGAGGAGGCATATCAGCAACCTAAGAAAACCAGACACTAGGATCAGAATACGCATATAGAAATCCTAGGACTCATCTCTATGAAAAGAAGACACTTGGCTCTGACAGGACCAGGCTCTGATACCAACTTTTGTCACGCCCCAGGGCGGCCGTCCCCGGGACGCGGCAAGTGTATATATGATATCAGTAACAGGAAACCAACAATACACCACAACAATCACTAAAATGACAACACAGATAAAAGCAGGGCTGACATAATATATACACCAAATGCGGAAGCTAAAAGACTGAGTCTGTAGTCAAAACATACTACAGACTCGATACATAATCATAAGTCCTGTGAGAGCCAACATGTCCATAATATACACAACAAAATCCAAATATAATCCAACTAAGTGCCCAAGCACAGAACATATACATACAACAGAAAGAAGGGTGCTGATGGCCTCAAAACTCGTGGGACGCGGCGCTGCCCTCTGCCGGTGTAGTCGCTCGGGAAGCTCCTCCCTCAGAGATCACTGAAAAGACAATATGCGAGGGGTGAGCCACACGCTCAGTGAATAGCACAACCCATGCATACAGTTCATATTAACCACATTTAAGCAATTCATAAGCCACAAGTGGCATAATATCACAATCCGGGGGCTCGTTCATCGCCGAACCCCATACCCTCACCCTCACCCTCACCCTCAACAGGTGACCTAGGATGTTGGGACTTAGCGGGTTGATAATCCTCCATACATAATCCTGTGGGTCGTCGCATCGCCGGCCCACCATACCCTCACCTCTCAACAGGTGACCTAGGCTCTTGGGACTGACTAGGCTGTTGGTTACCCTTGGTCCACCGATAGTCTCTCCTCACTCCGCGGTTGTTTGGCCACTCCCATGTTCAGCGCAGTCCTTCCAAGTCAGGAGGCGCCTACTAGTGGGAGCCCCTGCACGGGACAACCTGTCTAACGCCGAGGTAGTCTCTACACGGATCCGACGAGGGGAACAAAACAGCCTATCCATCGCATGTGATCCACTCGGATCCGCTGACAGCACATCTCTAGACTCTAATGTCTTGAATTCCTCAGAATTCCACCAGCGCGCATAACCAGGATGCGGGGAACATGCATTTATTAATCATAACACAGGGAAATAGAGACCTGGGAGGGTAACCTGAGGTCCCGATAGGACATCCGACAACCAAACGAGGAACACGGAGTACCCTAACCCGGGTCTCAATGTTAACCTCGCAAGGCCCCCCTTATATTCCCTAAGCATGCTATCTATTTATGCTAGCATTTAATAAACAAATCAAACTTATAGGACGCATGCACAGGTCGGGCTTTCCTAGCATGATAGCGAGGAGGCAGGATGCATGGCTCATGCACAATCCTAAGGGTGCAAGTCCCTATCACACAATCTAGGGTGGCATGCAATTCTACACACACATCATGCATACATGGATTACATCAGCAGTTAATACTAACTATAAGCCCCAGGGGAGGACGGTACACGCCCAAAGCATGTAGCGCCTCCCACTGGGTTGGGTTGTCCCACTCACCGGGAATCGGGTCGACGCGCGACCGTCCGTCGAGATCTGCAAGACAGGTTATTAACTGGTTAGAATAAATCCACAATGACCCCAAAAATACATAACACACACAAATAAACACCCAAAATCCAAACAACACCCAACACCCCCTTCCGGCAACCACCCGAACGGCCGGCCACCGCCCGCACGGCCACCCGACCGCCCGGACGCGCCGCCGCGCCTCAGCCCGCGCACTCCGCGCACCGCCCGGGGCACCGCGCGTCCACCGCGCCCAGCCGCGGCAGCCCGCACGCGCCCCGCACGCCGTGCGCTGGCCCGCGAGCACCCCGCACGCCCCCGCGCGCGGCGCCTCCCCCCGCGCACACCACCTCGTGCCCGCGCACACCATCCCTGCCTTGCCGCACCCCGCGCACACCTTCCTGCCCCGCCGCGCCTCGCGCTCAGTCCCTCGCCCCGTGCCTCCTCCGCGCGCGCGCCAGCCCCTGCCTCGCCACATCTGCACGAGCATCACCTCCCAGCACCTGCGCCCAGCATACCCGTGCGCTCCGCCCAGCACGCCCGCATGCCGGCATGCCCGCACGACCAGCACTGCTGGCCCCCAACGCCCAGCACGCCCGCGCGTCTGCACGACTTGCACGCCCGCACGCTCGCTGCGCCTAGCATGCCTGCACGACCCGCACTGCTGGCCCCCAGCGCCACCCGAACGCGCCCCCGCGCGCATGCCGCGCGCACGCACGCGCGCACGCCCGCGCGCGACCAGTGCTGCTGAGCCGCTGCCGCTGCCATCCTGCCCCGAACAGATCCCCACCCTGCCCGAGCACCTCCAACCACCCCTCCCACTGCCCGACCACCTCCAACCACCTCCGACCACCCTCCGATGACCCCCCACTGCCGCCGACCACCTCCCAAACACAAAACCCCCCCCTAGCAATCATCTAGACAAGAAAAAAGAGGGAAAGGAGGCTTACCGAGGGGAGGAAGAGGCGTCCGGTGGCTCTCCACGCGCCGAAACCCTTCCCAAAAGCCTTCTCTCGCCCCGATCTAGCTTGGCCTTCGAAATGGGCCAAAACAGAGGACGAAAAGGGGAGGTCGGGGAGGCTAGGATCGTCGGAACTCGGATTTGAAGACACCGGAGCGTAGATCGGGACCCGATCTACAGTTCCCGTGCTTTAGGTTTTTGGTTTTGAGGGGTGTAAGGGGCTCAAACGGAAGAAAAACGGAGGAGAGGAGAGAGAGAAGCAAGGTCGTAGGGATGATGAATAGTGTAGGGGTGTTTTTGAATTCCATTTATATAACGCGCGACTTAAAAACCCGGATACGCCCCGGAACTGTGAAATTTTTGCAAACGATGCCAGAATTCGATGAAATTTTCACGAGTGGCTTAAAATGGCACCAGGACACATAATACGCAGTTAGATTTTTAATCGGAGTCCTCTAGCTCAGACGATAGCTAACAGTCTGAAATTATGCGGTTCCGATTGAAAACACTAAAAATTTTAAAACTGCTATAAATGCTCCAATGATTGCCAATAGGCCAAAAAGTGACACATATATAACATTCCATGTCAAAGATTATTTGTTTCTGTTTTGCAATGACACTCAGATATCCTTTTTCTCGATCTTTGTAACCTTTTATGTCATCATCTCTTAGACTGACATTTTTTTTTCAATTTTGTTTTCACAATTTTCAATTTTCCTATCTGTTGATTTAACCCACGGATCTTTCTCCTTAGTAAACCACATTTCTTGAGAAGGCAATCTAAATTGCGGGCACTTGTTCTCAACCTGAAACTCTTACTACTGTTATCTGCCATAATTCTCAGCATGTCAATCCCATGTGCTGCTACTGTTATTTTGAGGTTTGTGTTTTCTTCTTCTAGGGCTTCCATAGTAAAAGTTTTCTTAACATTATCTGGTGACAAGTTTCTTATCTGTATTCCTTCACTCTGATGTTCAATTGCAGAGTCGCCAAACTGCACTTCACCTGACGGGTTATTCTCATTTTTTTCATTGGATTCCTCATTTTCTGATGAAGTCTCCCCACCACCATTTTTAGTACTACCAGTCAAATCTTCTTCATTTTTTTCAGACGTTTCTTCTTCATTTTCAGTATCAATATGTGCAGAGACCCTTACCCCCAGCTGCTGCAGCTCTATCAGTGTTGGTTCAATCTCTTCTATGGATAACTTTTCATGTAAGAGACAAGTTTAAATTAGTGGAAATGTAACAAAGTCATAACATTTTTCATTTATATCATTTATCATCATAATAGTTAATTGCATCAGTGCAGTTTAGACATAACCAAAACATTATATAAGATATGTTACATTTTCATTTCATATTACAATTGTTAATAATATCTGCTATATTGGTACAACATATATAACATATGGAATGGAGACAGCTTGACAAATGTAACAAGTTTTTGAACAATTTAACATGTCATGACAGATAGTCTTCCAAATATAAGAGATACATTCATTTAATTTAGTAACCTAACTAGAATGCTAATATAAATATGTTAATTTTTAAATCACAAATGTTACATTATCATCACATAGTATGTGAAACAATGTAGCACATATTATTATTGTTACATTTATAATATTATGGTTACATTGTTTGTATACTAATGTTCTGTCATAAAGTCATGTGAATTATAGTTTTATTGAATCAGTAATGGAGTTATGAGTATTCCAATTCTAACCTATGATGCTTTAATCTTGCGAATGTTTATCTCCGACATGGTTTTGTGGAATTTTTTCAAATCCCATTTCTTCAACCTTGGGAACACTGATGGACGTGAGGGAGAAATCAAAGTTGTGTGCTCACATAACCAGAACTGCATAGAAGTTAAAAGAACAGTGTCAGTAAATATATTGATTGCAGTTTCAACTAAAACTATTTGTTAGAATCAGACGTTAACTTACAGGTAGCAGAGCAACACAGCCAGTCACACTTGATGGGTTATTCTGATGCCTATGAATTGACTTCATCAGTAAATCTAGTATTGATGACGACCAATCGAACTCCTTTATGTTGTTGATGTCCTCCAAATACTGAAAGGTAGCCCATCCTATGGTGTGACCACTGTTTGTGTAAAATACCCAACAACAAGTACAGGCAGCACAACTTCGTGAAATCGTTCAGATCATGGCTTGATTCTCCCTCCAATGCAACCAGAAGTTGCTCCTTGATATATGGAGCATTAGGTCTGCTCACGGACCCAAATCTTCGCTTTATGAACTCTGTGTTTGGCTTGGCGCCATAGTTCACTGTAACAAAGTGCAGCCAAACCCATTAATCATGATCATGATGTTACATTTTGGAAAATTAAATGTAATTCAAAACAGGAAATTCTGATTACCTTTAACTTCTTTTTTGCCAGATTTGATGCCCAATATAACGTCAATTTCTGTTGGAGTTATTTTCAAAGCTTTGCCACCAATCTTGAAAGATTCAGAATGTGGATCATAACATTGTATTATCCGCACAACATCTTCATCGTTCTTTTTTGCTTGTCTACAATCATACTTCTTGTCCAACAACCCACTGAACAGACTCCAGAAAGGTGTTGCCTGTAGCATATTCAGATGTTTTTCCTTCAGTTTCAGAGTCGAAAATATTTGATAAATCCTATACAAGGATGATCTGAAGTGTGGTTGAATTGATTTTCCCTTTTTATTTACAGCTTTGTGTGACCTTTTGTTCTCTGAAAAAAGAATGAACATGATTATAAGAAGTTTGTTACTGTTACATTCTCATGTGAAAACCTCCAAAACCTAATCAATAACCAAATATAATATGTTACATGTACACTGCAAATGTCACATTTCCAACAGTACATTTCATAATCTGTTACATCTAACGAAAAACATTAAAACCCTAATCAAAAACCTAAAAAACAAATTTGTTACATGTACTCTGTAAATGTCACAATGTTTTAGAGTACTTTAATATTCTGTTACATTTCGTGTGAAAACCTCCAAAACCAAATCCGAAACCTAATACAACCTGTTACATTTAGATTGTAAATGTCACATTTTTAACAGCACATTTAATATTTTGTTACATTTAATCAAAAACATCCAAAACCAAATCCGAAACCTAATCCAATTTGTGTTACATTACTCCAAAACCAAATCTGAAACCTAATATAATCTGTTACATTTAGATTGCAAATGTCACATTTTCAACAGTGTTATATTTGTGTCACTTTTAACCTGCTGGTAACCGTTGGAGCATTCTGGCAGTTTTTTGTTTTTTTTCGGTTTTCGATCGGTACCGCTAATTTTTGGACTGTTAGCTATCGTCCTGAGCTAGAGGACTCCGATTGGAAATCTAACTGCATATTTGGTGTCCTGGTGCCATGTTAGACCTCTCACGAAAATTCTGGTAACGTTCCCAAAATTTCGCAGTTCCGGGGCGTATCTAGGTTTTTAAGTCGCTTACTATATAAAGGTGGGATCTAATTTTAGATGGGCACTATTCATCATCCCTACCAAGCTTTCCCTCTCTCCTCTTCTCCATTTTTCTAACTTTTGAGGCCCCTAGACCCCTCAAAATCAAAAACCCAAAACCTAGGAAGTGTAGATCGGGTCCCGATCTACACCCCGGTGCCCTCAAATCCTGATTCCGGCGATCCTAGCCTCCCCGACCACCCCTCCTTCTCCTCTGTTTCGGGCCGTTTCGAGGGCTGTGATAGATCGGGGCGTAGGAGAGCCTTTGAGAAAGGTTTCGGCGTGCGGAGAGCAACCGGACTTCGCTTCCTCCCCTTGGTAAGGTCTTTTTCTTCTCTTTCCTTGCATAGATGTATGCTAGGGGAATGGATTTGGGGTTGGGTGGTGGTCGGCGACGGTGGGTGGCCGTCGGAGCGCTGTGGGAGGCGGTCGGAGGCCGTTGGAGGCCTTTGGGTGGTGGTGGAGGAGCTCGGGCTGGCAGGCTCTGTTCCGAGCAGCAGGCAGCAGCGGCAGCGGCCCAGGCAGCGCGCAGGCTGGGCGCATGCGCGCGTGCGTGCGCGAGCGTGCGTACGCGCGGCGTGCGCGCGGGTATGCGCGGGTCTGGTGCGAGGAGCTGGTCGAGCAGCTGTGCGCGGGTCTGGTCGAGCGGCTGGTGCGGGGAGATGGGTGAATGGTCGATGCGCGCGGAGTGCGTGCTGGGGGTGCGCGCGTGCGTGCGCGCGAGCGTGCGCGCGGGCGTGCGCTCGAGGAGAGCTGGAGGCCAGCTAGGCGTGCAAGCGCGGGGAGCTGTGCGCGAGGAGCTGCGTGCGAGGTGCTGGTCGCGCTGGTCTGGGCGCGAGGAGCTGGTCGAGCGGGTGCTAGGCGTGCGGGCAGAGGTGGTGCGTGCGCGAGGTGATGGCCGAGGCAGGGTAGAGCCGTGCGCGAGGTGATGGCCGAGGCAGGGTGGAGTTGTGCGCGAGGTGATGGCCGAGGCGGGTGGTGCGCGGGGGGTGCGCGCGGGGTGCGCGCGGGGCGAGGTGCTGCGCGCGGGGCGTGCGGGGTGCTCGCGGGCCAGCGCGAGGCGTGCGGGGTGTGCACGGGCGGCTGCGCTGGGGCGCAGGGGGCGCGCGGTGCACCGGGAGGTCCGGCGGTGCGCGGGGTGCGTTGGCTGAGGCGCGGCGGTGCACCCGGGCGGTCGGGCGGCCGTGCGGGTGGTTGCCAGCCATGCGGGGGGGGGGGGGTTGCCGGGGGTGCTCGGGCTAGCGTGCGTGCGGGTCTTATGCACGTTTGCCCGAGTGTTAGGTGTTTAGTTGTGGGTTTTGTATGTTTGGGTATTTTAGAGTATTTATGTATTGTTCTCACCATATTGAATGTCTGTCTTGCAGATCTGGACGGACGGTCGCGCGAAGACTCAGATACCGGTGAGTGGGACAATCCAACCCAGTAGAGAGGGGTCATACGCATTTGGGCGTATACCGACCTCTCCTGGGGCACCATGGATGTATATTAACCTGCAGTAATATGTAATCCATGCTTGCATGATTTAAATGTAGAATGCATGCTACCCTAGACTTTGCATGTTAGGGACTTGCACCCTTAGGATATGTGTATGAGCCATGCACCATGTCCCCTGTTTTCATGTTAGGAAACCTCGGCCTACGCATGCGTCCTACTAGTTTGTTTATTAATTTAAATGCTAGTGTATGTTAAATCGCATGCCTTAGATAATATTATAGGGAGGAGCCTTGCGAGATCAACATTGAGACCCGTGTTAGGGTACTCCGTGTTCCTTGTTTGGTTGTCAGGATGTCCTGTATCGGGACCTCATGCTGCCCTCCCAAGGTTTCTAGTCCCAATAATATTATATGAAATGTTGTATGATTAGTATGATTATTAGCATGTTAGTGAATATTATAGGGGAGGGGCCTTGCGAGGACAACGGTGAGACCCGGGTTAGGGTACTCCGTGTTCCTTGTTTGGTTGTCGGGGTATCCTATATCGGGAACTCACGCCGCCCTCCCGAGTTCCTTTCCCCCAATGATATTACAATCGTGCTATCATTGTTCGTGTTCCCCGCATCTTGGTGATGCACCTAGAGGAACTCTGAAGAGTTCATGACATTAGAGTTGTAGAGATATGTTGTTGGCGGATCCGAGTGGATCATATGCGTATGGATAGGCATGACATTAGAGTTGTAGAGATGTGTTGTCGGCGGATCCGAGTGGATCATATGCGTATGGATAGGCTGTTCTGTCCCCTTCGTTGGATCCGGTAGAGACTACCCCAGCGTTAGAAAGGCCGTCCCTTCCAAGGGTTCCCATCAGTAGGCGCCTCCTGATTTGGTTTCGGACTGCGCTGAAGGTGTGGGTAAAAGCAAGCGGCCTACGGAGTGGAGGAGAGACTATCGGTGGACCAGGGGTGACCAACAGCCTAGTCAGTCCCAAAATCCTATGTCACCCGTGGTAGGGTGAGGGTGAGGGTGTAGTGGGTTGGCGATGAGCGACCTACTGGATTTGTGAATGGATGATTATCAGTCCCAATAGCCTATGTCACCCATTGATGGGTGAGGGTGTGGTGGTTCGGCGAAGTACGAACCACTGGTTTATGTTGTTATGTCTTGGAGGTTGGATAAATAATGGAATTGTGGTAAATATTGTCTGTGATGCATGGGTTGTGCTGTTCACTGAGCGTGTGGCTCACCCCTCGCATATGTTTTCCCCAGTTGCCACTGAGCCTGAGCTGGAGCCGGAGCAGCAGTTGGAGCTTTCCGAGGGATTCCTTCAGTAGCGGAGCAGCGCCACGTCCCGCGAGTACCAGAGGTTATCAGCATCCCTTCTTGACTGTATGTATTTGATTTCCGTGCTTGGCACGTGTTTGTATATGTTCAGTTGTATTTGTGTATATTGGCTCTCACAGGACAGATGATTGAGTATCGAGTCTGTAGAATGTTTATTCACAGATTCAGTCTTTTGCTTCCGCATTTGGTGTATATATATCATGTCAGCTCTTTTGTTGCATGTGTCATTCTAGTTGTCTGTGTATGATATATTATTGACCTCCTGTGTAGATTCTGATATTATATATACACTTGCCGCGTCCCGGGGTTGGCCGCCCTGGGGCGTGACAAACAGCACATTTAATATTTTGTTACATTTAATCAAAAACTGTCACGCCCCAGGGCGGCCGTCCCCGTGACGCGGCAAGTGTATATATGATATCAGTAAACAGGAATCAATAACATACTCACACAACAACTAAAATGACAACACAGATAAAGCAGGGCTGACATAATATATACACCAAGTGCGGAAGCTAAAAAGACTGAATCTGTAATCAAAATATACTACAGACTCGATACATAATCATAAGTCCTGTGAGAGCCAACATGTCCATATATATACAAATAAAATCCATACATAATCCCAACTAGGTGCCCAAGCACAGAATATATACATACAACAAGAGAAGGGTGCTGATGGCCTCAAACTCGAGGGACGTGGCACTACTCCTCTACTGGTGTAGTCGCTCGGGAAGCTACTCCCTCAGAGGTCACTGAAAAAGACAATATGCGAGGGGTGAGCCGCACGCTCAGTGAATAGCACAACCCATGCATACAGTTCATATTAACCACATTTAAATCAAGCCAATAGCCCCAAAGCGGCATAAACAACACAAATCCAGGGGTTCGTCACATCGCCGAACCGCCATACCATCACCCTCACCCTCACCCTCAATAGGTGACCTAGGATGTTGGGACTTAATGGGTTAATAATCATCCATGCACAATCCTGTGGGTCGTCGCATCGCCGGCCCACCATACCCTCACCCTCACCTCTCAACAGGTGACCTAGGCTCTTGGGACTGCCTAGGCTGTTGGTCACCCTCGGTCCACCGATAGTCTCTCCCCACTCCGTAGGTCGTTTGGCCACTCCCACGTTCGGCGCAGTCCTTCTACCAAATCAGGAGGCGCCTACTGGTGGAAGCCCCTGCACGGGACAACCTTTCTAACGCCGGGGTAGTCTCTACACAGATCCAACGGAGGGAACAGAACAGCCTATCCATCGCATATGATCCACTCGGATCCGCTGACAGCACATCTCTACAACTCTAATGTCTTGAATTCCTCTGAATTCCACCAGCGCGCATAACCAGGATGCGGGGAAAAATAAATAAGACATAAATGGGGAAAAGAGACCTTGGGAGGGTAACCTGACGTCCCGATGTAGGACATCCGACAACCAAACGAGGAACACGGAGTACCCTAACCCGGGTCTCAATGTTAACCTCACAAGGCCCCCTTATATTCCCTAAACATGCTATCAATATTAAAGCTTGCATTTAATTAAATAAATCAAACTAATAGGACGCATGCATGGGTCGGGCTTTCCTAGCATGATAACGGGGTGACATGGCACACGGCTCATGCACAAATCCTAAGGGTGCAAGTCCCTAACATACAAGTCTAGGGGTGGCATGCATTCTACACACACACATCATGCTTACATGGATTTCAAAACAACAGTTAATACTAACTATGTGCCCCAGGGGAGGACGGTACACGCTCAAAGGCATGTAGCGCCTCCCAAACTGGGTTGGGTTGTCCCACTCACCGGAAATCGAATCGACGCGCGACCGTCCGTCGAGATCTGCAAGACAAGGTATTAATTTGGTGAGTATAATCCACAGATACCCCAAAAACAACATACACAAATAAATACCCAAAGTCCCAAATCAAACACCCAACACTAGGGCAAACGTGCACACGACTCGCACGCACGCTAGCCCGAGCACTCCGGCAACCACCCGCACGGCCGACAACCACCCGCACGGCCACCCGACAGCCCGGGGGCACCGCCGCGCCTCGGCCCATGCACCCCGCGCTCCGCCGGGCCCCTGCCCGCCGCCTGGACACGCCGCCGCACCACCCGGGGCACCGCGCGTCCACTGCGCTCAGCCGCAGCAGCCCGCGCGCGCCCCGTACCCCTCGCGCCGGCCCGCGAGCACCCCGCACGCCCCCGCGCGCACCCCGCGCTCACCTCCGCCACCTCGCCGCGCCCCGCGCGCATCACAGCTGCCTTGCTACGCCCCGCGCGCACCACAGCCGCCTCGCCGCGCCCCGCGCGCACCACAGCCGCCTCACCGCGCCCCGCGCGCACCCTGCACGACCTCCCTGCACACACCGCCCACTCGGCCATCACCCCTAGCACACCCAGCACGCACTCCGCGCGCATCGCCCGCTCGCACACTCTCCCCGCACCAGCCACTCGACCAGCTCCTCCCGGGTGCACCCGCACGCAGCACGCCCAGCGTCCGCACGCCCAGCACACCCACGCACAGCTGCTCGACCAGCTCCTCGCACACAGACCTGCGCGACCAGCACTCACGCGCACAGCACCGAGCACACCCAGCACGACCAGCACGCACGCCCGCGCGCACACACGCGCGCACGTCCGCGCGCGCCCAGCCTGCGCGCTGCCTGAGCTGCTGCCGCTGCTGCCTGCTGCCCGGAACAGACCCCCACTGCCCGAGTACCTCCTCCACCACCCAATGGCCTCCGACGGCCTCCGACCGCCCCCAACCACCCCCGACGGCCTCCCACAGCCGCCGACCACCTCCCAAACACAAAAACCCCCTCCTATCAATCACCTAAGCATGAAAAAGAGGGAAAGAAAGCTTACCAAGGGGGAGGAAGAGGTGACCGGGTGCTCTCCGCGCGCCGAAACCTTTCTCAAAGGCCCTCTCACGCCCCGATCTATCTCGGCCTTCGAAACGGCCCAAAACAGAGGAGAAAGAGGGGAGGATGGGGAGGCTAGGATCGCCGGAATCGGGATTTGAAGGTACCGGGGTGTAGATCGGGACCCGATCTACACTTCTTAGGTTTTAGGTTTTTGGGTTTGAGGGGTCTAAGGGCCTCAAATGGGAGAAAAAGAGAGAAGGAGGAGAGAGGGAAAGTTGGTAGGGATGATGAATAGTGCCTCTCACATTTTAGATCACACATATTTATAGTGAGCAACTTAAAAACCCGGATACGCCCCGGAACTGTGAAATTTTGGAAACGTTGCCGGAATTCGATGAAATTTTCATGAGTGGCTTAAAATGGTACCAGGACACATAATATGCAGTTAGATTTTCAATCGGAGTCCTCTAGCTCAGGACGATAGCTAACAGTCCAAAATTTTGCGGTTCCGATCGAAAAATGCAAAAAATTTAAAAACTGCTAAAATGCTCCAATGGTTACCAACAGGCCAAAAAGTGACACATATATAACATTCTCCCCCCCTTAGGAAATTTTGTCCTCAAAATAAATACAAGAACATCCAAGAAGGGAAAAGATGCGGATACGCGTCACGCATGGCGTCCTCGAGCTCCCAGGTGGCCTCGGCACCGGAACGGTGCTGCCATCGCACCTTGACCAGCTGGACGGTCTTGGTGCTGAGCCTCTTCTCGCGGCGGTCCAGGATCTCAATCGGCTGCTCCACGAAAGACAAGTCCGGCTCGAAGACGAGCGGCTCGAACGGGATGATGTGAGCAGGATCGTGGACGTATCGCCTCAGCTGCGAGACGTGGAAGACGTCATGGGCCTGAGCCAACTGTGGGGGCAGAGCTATGCGATAGGCCACCTCCCCAACTCGCTCGAGGATGAGGAACGGCCCAATGAAACGCGGACTCAGCTTGCCCCGCACACCGAATCGAAAGATGCCCTTCATCGGGGACACCTTCAAGAACACATGATCACCGACCTCGAAGGCGAGCTCACGGCGACGGCGGTCGGCGTAGCTCTTCTGACGACTCTGAGCGACTCGGATACGCTCGCAGATCGTCTTCACCATCTCGGAGGTCTGGTGAACGATCTCTGGTCCCTCTAGCTGGCGCTCTCCGACCTCATCCCAACACAGGGGGGACCTGCAGCTGCGGCCATAAAGTGCCTCGTAGGGAGCCATCTGGATGCTCGAGTGGTAGCTGTTGTTGTAGGCAAACTCCACCAACGGAAGGTGCCTCTCCCAACTGCCCCCAAAATCGAGTACACAGGCCCGCAGCATGTCCTCAAGGGTCTGGATCGTCCTCTCCGACTGGCCGTCCGTCTGAGGATGAAACGCGGTACTGAAATGGAGGTTCGTACCAAGGGCGTGCTGGAGGCTACGCCAGAACCTCGAAGTAAAACGCGCGTCTCGATCAGAGATGATGCTGACTGGAGTGCCATGGAGTCGGACAATCTCGGAGACAAATAACTGCGCCAGGGTGTCCAGAGAATCGGTGAGTCGGATGGGGAGGAAATGAGCAGACTTCGTCAGCCGGTCGACGATCACCCAGATGGCATCGCGACCCGAACGTGACCTCGGCAAACCCGAGACGAAGTCCATGGTGATCTACTCCCACTTCCACTGAGGGATCTCAATGGACTGCAGCTTCCCCGCAGGGCGCTGATGCTCCGACTTCACCTGCTGGCATACTAGGCACCGGGCAACGAAACGGGCGATATCCGTCTTCATCCCGCGCCACCAGTAGCCACGACGAAGGCCTCTGTACATCTTCGTGCCACCAGGGTGCACGGTGTACCTCGAGCGATGGGCCTCGTCCAGAATCTTCCGCCTCAGCTCTGCGTCGTCGGGGATGCACACTCGGCCTCTGAATCTCAGGATCCCGTCCGCGCGAATCTGGTAGTCCTGACGCTCGCCCTGGGTGACGCCCTCAGAAAGGACTATAAAATGCGGATCTTGAGCCTGAGCCGTGCGGATCTCGTCGAGAAGAACCGGCTGCACCACCAGCCTGGCCAAAAAGCCACCCGCAGGGGTCTCCCGAACACTGATCCAGCAAGCGGCCTCCTCCAGAAGCCTCCAACGACGGACAGCCATGTGGGCGGCCATGCCCAGGGGCTGCCTACTGAGCGCATCTGCAACGACATTCGCCTTACCCGGATGGTAAGCGATGTCACAGTCGTAGTCTGTCAGGAACTCAACCCAACGCCTCTGTCGCATGTTGAGCTCCGGCTGAGACTGCAGATACGTCAAGCTCTTATGATCCGTAAAGAGCTCGAACTCCTCTCCGTAGAGATAATGCCTCCACATCTTCAGCGCAAATATGATCGCAGCCAACTCAAGGTCATGGGTGGGGTAGTTCTGCTCATGGGGCTTCAACTGACGAGACGCGTAAGCCACCACCTTACCGTGCTGCATCAGGACGCAACCCACACCCAACTGCGATGCATCTGTGTAAACTGCGAACCCACCACTCCCAGATGGAAGGGTAAGAACTGGCGCTGAGGTGAGCCTTCGCTTCAGCTCCTGGAAGCTCTCCTCACAAGAAGGGGACCACTCGAACCGAACGTCTTTCCGAGTGAGGCGGGTAAGAGGAACGGCTATCTTGGAGAAACCCTCCACAAACCTCCTGTAATAACCCGCCAAGCCCAAGAAGCTACGAATCTCTGTGGGGTTCGACGGTCGACGCCAATTCGACACGGCGAGCGTCTTCTCCGGATCCACAGCTATACCCTCACCGGAAATCACATGGCCCAGAAAGGCCATACGCTCCAACCAGAACTCGCACTTGCTGAACTTGGCGAACAACTGATGTCTGGCCAAAGTCTCCAAAACAGTGCGAAGATGGTGAGCGTGCTCCTCAAGACTCCTCGAGTACACCAATATATCATCGATGAATACTACCACAAAGGAGTCGAGGAAGGGTCAAAATACCCGGTTCATCAGATCCATGAAGGCCGCCGGCGCGTTCGTCAACCCGAATGGCAGTACTCTGAACTCGTAGTGCCCATACCGGGTGCGAAAGGCCGTCTTCGAGATGTCTGACTCCCGGATCTTCAACTGGTAGTACCCGAGCGGAGATCGATCTTGGAAAAGACGCACGCTCCCTGGAGCTGGTCAAACAGATCGTCGATCCGCGGCAACGGGTACTTGTTCTTCACTGTCCGCTTATTCAACTGCCTGTAATCAATACACAGCCGCAGTGAACCGTCCTTCCGGACGAACAGGACAGGGGCTCCCCACGGAGACACACTCGGACGTGCGAAGCCCTTCTCCAGCAACTCCTCCAACTGCTCCTTCAGCACCCTCAGCTCTGCGGGAGCCATCCGGTACGGAGCCCTCGAAACCGGCTCGGTCCCCGGAAGCAGATTGATCTCAAACTCGATCGCGCGATCCGGCGGTAATCCCGGAAGATCATCGGGGAAAACCTCGGGATACTCTGCCACGACCGGAGTCTGACTGATATCTGCCCGCAGCGGTGCATCCTCCAGAGCAATATAAGCCAGAAAGCCCTCGCACCCACCCTGAAGGAGTCTCCACGCCTGCATGGATGACACGAACCCCAAAGGAGCTACGTCTTGATCGCCCACGAACTGGAAGGACCTCCGACCAGGAAGGTGGAACGACACCGACTTGGCGAAACAGTCGATGCTGGCATGACTAGCTGCAAGCCAATCCATCCCCAGGATGGCATCAAAATCTGCCATCGCAAGCTCCACCAGCTCTACCGGGAACTCATGCTCCGCGATCTCTACTGTACACCCTCGGTACACTGAACTGAGGAGAATCCGGTCTCCCACAGGCAATGACACCTCTAACACAGCATCTAGAGGAGCGGACGCCACACCCGTCCGTCTCGCGAAAGCGGGAGACACGAACGAGTGGGTGGCTCCGGAATCAAATAGTACATAAGCAGGAAGCTGGGAGATCTGAACAGTACCTCTGACCACGCTGCCTGATGCCTGGGCCTCCTCTGCCGAAAGCGCTGCCACTCGGCCCTGGACGAACTGAGGCTGAGGAGCAGGGGCACGCCTCGCCTGCTGCGCTGGCTGCCCCCTCTGATCAGCACGGCCACCCTGTGGCTGCTGCTGCTGACGCTGAGGCTGCTGCTGCGGCTGGCGCTGAGGCTGCTGCTGCTGGCGCTGCTGCTGAAACGGCTGCTGCCTGGGGCATCACTGCGGGTCGGCCAGCGTCAGGGCAATTATACAAGATATGCCCGACGCGCTGACAGTGATAACAGCGCCTCGTCTCCGGTCGCCTCGTCTGGACTGGCACTGCTGCGATGGGTGCCGGACCTCGCACTGGCACCGCATCTGCTGGAGGAGAGGGAGCCGCTGACTGCTCGAAGCGGGCCCTCTTCTTCTTGCGCTGCCCTCTGTCCTGACCTCTGGGTGGCCTCTGGTCTGTCGACGTGGTCGGAGCCCGCACCTGGATCCCGAGGTCTCTCTCGACGGTCTTCGCCCGAGACACTAAGTCGGAGTACCTCGTGAAAGCATGGGCGGTGACGTGCACTCGGATGGCACTACTGAGACCGAGCTCGAATCGACGGCACCTCATCTCCTCGTCCATCGCCAGAGCTGGAGCGAATCGGGACAGCCTCGTGAACCGCGTGGAGTAGTCAGCGACGGACATAGTGCCCTGAGTCAGCTGCTCAAACTCCTGCATCACCATCTGTCGCGTCGAGAAGGGGAAATACTCCTCCAAGAAATATCCCCTGAATCCCGCCCAAGTGAGCTGCTCCAATCCCTCTGGGATGTCCACTGATCTAGTAGCCCACCACTCGGCGGCGCTACCCTTCAGCATAAATGCGGCCAGGGAGACCCGCTGGCGGTCTGTGCAAAGCATCGTCGAGAAGATGGTATCCACCTCCATCAGCCATCTCTCTGGGGCAAGGGGGTCCTCCGTCTGACCCCGGAACTCGGGAGGGTGGAGCTTCAGAAAGGCTGAGAGTCCACTCTGCTGCACCCTCGCTGCAGCCTCCAGCTCCACCTCCCTCTCCTGAGGATCCAGGACACATAATATGGTACCAGGACACATAATATGCAGTTAGATTTTTAATCGGAGTCCTCTAGCTCAGGACGATAGCTAACAGTCCAAAATTATGCGGTTCCGATCGAAAAATGCAAAAATTTTAAAAACTGCTAAAATGCTCCAATGGTTACCAACAGGCCAAAAAGTGACACATATATAACAAAAACATCCAAAACCAAATCCGAAACCTAATACAATCTGTTACATTTTGAGTGCAAATGTCACGTTTAATATTTTGTTACATTTAATCAAAAACATATAAACCCTAATCCAAAACCTAATCCAATTTGTGTTACATTTATTATGTAAATGTCACATTTTTTAGTATTTTAATAATCTGTTACATGTCATGTAAAACCCTAATCCAAAACCTAATATAATCTGTTACATTTACTCTGCAAATGAAATCTCTGAATTTTCAAATCCCCTGTTCGGAAAAATCAAAACATTTGATAAAAAAAGAAATAAAAACAAGCGTTCTTAATTTATTAGCATTGTAAATAATCTGTTACATTCTGTTGTCAAGATCTTCATAAACTAATCGAAACCCTAAAACAATCAGTCACATGTACAATGCAAACGCAATCTAGGAGCTGTTTCGAAACCCTATTTTGGAAAAACGAAGCAATTCGTTCAAACACACAGAAAAAAAAAAAAGAAATTCGGGAAAGAAAGGAAACAAGGTTTCTTACTGTTTGTCGCCATTTTTGTTTTTCCAGAGGATCCAAGCAGTTCGGCGAAGAAAAAACGATGCGTAGAGAAAGATTTAGGGTTTTTTTTCCCCTTTTGCAACGAATGTGATTATTGGGGGTGAGAGAATTTGAAAGATCGTTTTGGCTCGCCGAAAGTGACGGTGGTGTTTAATCGTGGACGTCGAATCCGGATTTCTTTGATTCACGCGTGTGTTTTCGAGTAGTTTTTATGGGAGGGTATAATTGGTTTTTGCTTTGTTACCCTTTTTGAAAAGTGAAATAATGAGCCAATGACAGGTTGACAACTCATGGGGTTTGTGAGTGGGGCTTATATTTTGGGGCCTAGGTATCACCACTGTTATTAGTTTATTGTTATAAGGTTGAATTTCTAATAGGATGTTAAATTCATGTGCTATATCATTTTATATTGTTAATTTCTTTAGTTGTTTTTTATTATAACGTTGAACTAAATCATGCTAGAATAATGATATATGATTAAATGAAGTAGTTTCGAATTCACACCTATAATAATTTTATTATATAAAATATAATTTGATTAACATTAATCCATTTGTATTCTAATCTAGACAATCTTATTTTTGAATTCTCACGATATAATAATGTTATCAAAAATAATTTTTATTAAATTTTTTTTATATATCTATTACTTACTTATTAAAAGAATTATGTGACCCAATATTTTCATTTTCCATTTTATCCTTTAAATAATTAATTTATAACTAATATCAAATACTTATCTATTAAATGAAAGAGATCCAACTTTTTGTTATTCATTTTCATTTATTTTTATCATCTTTTATTTTTATTTTTTTAATCCCCTATTTTGTTGGTATTCTTATTTATAAACTATTTATGTATTTTTTTTTAAATCTTATCAGTATTTTGTGTTTGATAATTCATTCATCCCTAATTTATGGGAATTTAAAAACAAAAAAGGTGATAATTATTAAATTAAAAAAAACTTATAGATGATTTAATATTAAATAAATACTAGATATAAAATCAGTTTTTATTTTAAAATTTAAATTCCTTGATTGATAAAATCTATTAAAAGAATTATGTGACCCAATATTTTTCATTTCCCTTTTTATCCTTTAAATAATTAATTAATTACTAATATCTAATACTTATCTATTAAGTGAATGAGATCCACCTTTTTTGTTATTCATTTTCATTTATCTTTATCTTCTTTTATTTTTATTTTTATTTTAATCCCTATTTTGTTGGTATTCTTATTTATAAACGATTTATGTATTTTTTAAAAATCCTATCCTTATTTTGTGTTTGATAATTCATTGATCCCTAATTTATGGGAATTTAAAAACAAAACAAAACGTGATAATTATTAAATTAAAAAACTTATAAATGATTTAATATTAAATAAATACTAGATATAAAATCAGTTTTTGTTTTAAAATTTAAATTCCTTGATTGATAAAATCTATTACTTACTTTTTAAAAGAATTGTGACCCAATATTTTTCATTTCCCTTTTTATCCCTTAAATAATTAATTAATTACTAATATCTAATACTTATCTATTAAATGAAAGAGATCATCCTTTTTTTGTTATTCATTTTCATTTATCTTTATCTTCTTTTATTTTTATTTTTTAATCCCTATTTTGTTGGTATTCTTATTTATAAACGATTTATGTATTTTTTTAAAATCTTATCCTTATTTTTTGTTTGATAATTCACTCATCCCTAATTTATGGAAATTTAAAAACAAAAAAAACGTGATAATTATTAAATTAAAAAAAACTTATAGATGATTTAATATTAAATAAATACTAGATATAAAATCAGTTTTTATTTTAAAATTTAAATTCCTTGATTGATAAAAAATGTATTAAAATAAATATATAAAAACAAAAAATCGGTTTTATTGTTTTTAAATTTAACTTTAAGTATTTGATAAATACAATGATTAGTTTTTTTAGTTTAAGATATATACTCTAACCCACACTCCCTTGATTTTAGGACAAAATCCATCTAAAAATCTATAAATGACATGCCTCTTCTACAATTCATTCCGTGTTTTTTTTTTTTTTGGGTTTTTGTCTATTTAGAAAAGAATTTATCTGTTTTATTATATGTTATATAATTTATGTTTGCTTATGTTTTAATAATTATTAGATTAAAAAATTAGGTTTTGTATTTGATGACTTTTATAAGAATGTTGAATGTGTTTTGTTTTGAATATCTTTAATAATATTTTTGTTGGGATTGCTTAACAATAAAAAAAGCTCTAATCATTTTTTTAATTGAATGTTCTCAGGAGAATTGATTAATGTATACACACAGTTCGACACACATAGAGAGTAAAAATTTTTTTAATATTTTAATTTTATTTTTATAACCTAATTAATTATTTTAGTCGAAAGTAGAGTTGATATTCTTAAGGTTTTTTATTTAAATAGTCATTTAAAAACAATTATTTAGAAAATAAATTTCAACCACAAAATAATGTTATGAGAATCTTTGTATAACATTTAATTAATTTGTATATAATATTGAAGAATAAAATTTATTAGTTCTGTGTAGGTAGGAATAAAATTAATATTAAACATAACTTTTATTTATGAATGATGTGATGAAAAATTTATTGACATATTTTCATGAAATGCTAAGTTGAGGCAAAATAAATTATTGTTTTTTCTTTGGGATATACATTTGGTCTATACTACAGACAGAGATTTTTTAGGGTTGTTTAAGACTTATTAGAAGATTTGATTGCTTATGTGGTTTTTTTTTCAAGACCGTACATTTATTTTTAATGATTTTTTTGTGAGAGTAAAATAAGTGCAAATTTGACCACTTTTTATTTTTTATATTAAATTAAAAATATTGATGATTTTTTATTTATTAGTGGTTGAACCATTAATGTGTCCACTATTTTTATTTTTTTTTATAAGAAAACTTGTGATTGATATTTCAGAAATATATGCATGTTATTTTTATATTACAGTAGCACATTCTTTTTAGCATTGTATATATATACACAAAGGCACAAGTTTATATATTTTTTTATTTAATGAATATTTAATTTTTATATAATTTTTTTTTATAAGAAAACCTGTGATTGATATTTCAGATATATATACATGTTATTTTTGTATTACAATAGCACATTTTTTTAGCATTGTATATATATACGCTCATACACAAGTTTATATATTTTTTATTTAATGAATATTTAATTTTTATATATAATTTTCATTATTTAATTGTTTATTTATATGTAATTGAGAATGTTATACCACGTGCTTTAGCACGTGCATAGTAACTAGTAAAAATGTATAATAATTAGCTTTTATTTTTTACTTTAAATTTAAAATTCATGATAAATAAAATACGTTTCATTTTGATACTTTTATTTCGTGTAAAACAATAAAACTGTAAAAAAAAAAACCTTCATATTTAAACGAGTAAAATTTTAATTTTCTCTAAAAATAATCCCATTTTGTAGGGATACGTCTTTGGTTTAGTTTCTTTTAGTTCTAATCCTCTAAATTTTCTTGAGATTCCTTATTTTTTGGAATGGTATGAAAAGTTGATTCTTTATCAAATTTCAATATTGATGAAAAGTGAAATTATAAATAGAAAATATAAATTAGACAGTTTTAATTTAAATTTAAATTTCAAATTCGTTATAAATAAAATAAATTTGATTTTATACGTTTTTGTGCAATCAAAATATCTACAAATAATATTAATGATTATAAACAAAAACCCTTCATACCTTAACTAATAATTAATAATATCACCTAAAAATCAAAATTTAATTTTGTTATAAAAAGAATCCCATGACACACACATGTATGTATATGTATATGAGTGTGTGTATATATATATAAATTTTAAATTAGATCTATGTAAATCATAAATACATATTTAGTATTTTAAAATCAGAATTAAGTAAATCTTATCACTATATTGAAATCTAAATAACTCAAAATTAAAATATTTTAATAAAATGTATCTCAATTAATTTCTGTGAAGCTTTTCTTATCATATTTTTTATTATCAAATTATTCATATTTTGTATTTATATATTTCAGATTAATTTCAGATTTTGAGATCAAATTTTAAAAAAGAATAATGTAATTTAAAATCATATTATTAGATTAATGGAAATTAATTAGGGGTCCCTGACTTTATATCCATAATAACAATAAGTCCCTGTAATGTTTTACCTTAATCATAAGTCCCTAGTCCCAAAACCTATTATCTTTAGGTCTCTCTGACTAACAGCTCCTCAAACGTCCGTTAACAATACTTATTCTACCCTTCCAATTAAATCGACCCAGAGACCCTCGTCTCTACCCTTCTCTCCCCAAAAAAAAATTCTAGCCACTCCTCCTTGTCGACCGTCGCTTCTTCTCCTCGTCGACTGTCGCTTCTTCTTCTCGTCGACCGCTTCTCCATTGACGTCGCTACTCCTCGTCGACCGCTTCTCCTCATCAACCACTTCTCCGCCGCTTCTCCTCGTCGACTGCTTCTCCTCCTCGATTGCTTCTCACCTGTTCACGATGAAGGCCACTACTAGTCCCTCCCAAGGCGACGCACCTTCTCCTCTGCGGTAAGGCTGCCACCTCCCTTGCTCACGGACAATATTTTTGTGGATGTTTATTTTTATGAGGTTTATTTTTGTGGATGTGAGATCTGTTTTTTGTTTTGTTTTTTTGTTTTTTTTTTGAAGTGGGTGTTGGATTATGGGATGATCTTCTCATTGTTCTAAAAGGGATTCAAGATCTGATTTAAGGAAACCAGTTAAACTAATCTGTGCCTAACATTTTTCAATATATGATTCACTATTACATTATTATTTTATATATTATTCACTGGGATTCCTTTTACAGAGTTGGTGTTTTAGTTTTGATATTTTTATGAGGTTTATGGTGGATTTGGTTATGGATACTGTGTAAACATTTGGGTCGTTTGATAGTGATCTTCACAAAATTAAGCCTTGAATGTGCATTTGATTCCTCTGTTTTGAAAATATGAATCAAACATCATGGAAGGTGTATCTGAAAAGATTCAAAATAAGTAGTTTTATTTGATCAGTAAAACCTGGTTTATTCATCATCATTCTTATAAAGAGGTCAATTTTTCAAGCTCAGTCAAAATATCTTCGAAATATGTTCAGTACATATGTTGTAGCAATTTGGGGAATAAAATTTGTCTTGATTGATTGCGTTGTTGTACTGTTCATAAATGTTCAAAAGTTTTATTGTTCTTTCATATGTGAATCTAAAATCCTATCTAAATAAATGTCTGTTTCATATCATAATACACCATGCTTTTTTTAAAAAAAAATCCTAAAGTGGACACATTACAACACACATTTACACATTTTGAATTCCCTTCCCTAAAAGAGAATACTAGTGTAAAAGCTCATGCACTAGAAACCAAGACTTCAGTGATAAACCATACAAATTAAGGAAAGTTGAAGATAATTAAATAAATTGTAAAATATAAGTTTAAATTTAATTAACCTAAAACGATATGGGAATCCTGGGAATCCCAGTTCTTTAATTAACCTAAAGCATACGTAGTGGTTCATACTAAATTTAATTAGTATAAACCACTATGTATGTTATGTTTATCTAATTTTTTTTCTTCTTGTACACCGTTATTCTCTTCTTGTACATTTTTATGCTTCTTTGATACAATGTTATGCTTTATATGTACATTGGTAAATCATTATTCTAATTATGTAGTATGAGGGACTATCCACCACTGTTTCTAACAATTTCTTTTCACATTGTCAGGTTGAAATACGGCGAGCACCTCATAAAAGGAACGAACATGGATTTTGAACAAAAAGACATTCCAAGGTTCTGAGGGGAGTATGCAATCAAAGTCATTCGAAAAACTAAAAAGAGTGAGAATCGGATAAAGAAAATACAAGAAGATAGTGAAACATATAAAAAGCAAATGTGTTTGTAATATAATTTTGTGGTGGTGTAATGTGTTGTATTGTTTTACATCGGTGGTGGTGAAGTTTAATATGATGCTGATGTTTTATATATTTTGAACAATATATTTTGAACAGTTTTTATTAGAAAATGTTTTAAATGCAAGTTATGTACACTGTTATTCAATATGTGCACACTGTTGTGGATGCTACAGGTTTCTATGTTATAATATGTGCACTTCTATGCAGTATGTGTACCATGTTGTGGATGTTACAAGTTTGGTATTTGACATTGTGTACACTGTTATGTAGCATATGTACACTCTTATAGATTTTACAGGTTCTGACTGTTATTGTTATAAATGTTACAGAATATGTCTGTTACATTGTGTACACTGTTATGCAGCATATGTACACTGTTATAGATGTTACAGGTTCTGTCTGTTACATTTTGTACACTGCTATGTAGCATATGTACACTGTTATAAATATTAATAGATATTACAGGTTCAAACATGTACACTGATAATGCGCTACAAGGAATAAACAAACGTATAGATTCAAACATATATGCATACATCATTCATGTTATACATCATTAAGTTCTCAAATATTTGATTGTGAAAGATACATCATTCTTCAACGGCCACTAGATTCCTACATGTCTTCCTGTTGTGTCCAAATCTCTTACACCTCGAACATCGATTGTGAGTTATTGCATCTGGATCTTCATGTGACTCTATTCTCTTTTTCTTCTTCCTCCCTAGCCTGATCTTCGTGAACAGAGGTTTGATCAATATGTTTCCTTCCTCCTCCTCAGCCGGTCTTTGAACGCCCACCACAGGTAGGATTGCACCTGCATATGCTTGGCGGAAAGTATCCTATAGAAAATACGGTGAACAATAATCATCGTCTTGATTTGAAAGTCAGGACCCAACCCCACTCTAGAGCAATGTACACGCCATCCACATGAAGGAATCTTACACTTAACTGTCACCCTTACTTTGTCATTCTTCACGTACTCAAAATAAAATGAATGTGCTATGGCATAATTGGTCAGCTGAATTCAAAAATCTTCGACATCTTCAAACTGTTGATTGATTGAATGAATGCAGTTATCCCAAAAACTTGTGAGCATCCCATTTGACGTACTCCCCCAAATGGCTACCCCTTGGGTGACCATGCTACAAGATGTAGGTGTAGTATTTGCCATGTTCACTTGGACTGTGTTGGACATCCTGCAATTCATTTCAATTATGAGATGCATTATGTATAATAATATATACAACACTTTTATATCTATCTGTGTATACTATTAGTAATATGTGTACACTAATAAAATTCCTATAAAATGGACTATAAAGAAGTATAACATATTTTTACTTTATTCCTTCATCTCCATCACAAGTTTCTCCATCATTCAGGGTAACATAGCAATCTCGACAACCATAGTCCCACACATCTTATGAATGTCGTACATTTTCTCTATGGCCTTATCATTCTCAATAGTGGGCTTAATCATTGCTTTCCTCGAAATTTCATACTTGAGAATGACTTTGGTTGCATCGAACCCCTATCTTTCCACCAATTCATTGACAAATATAAGCATATGTTGTTGTTCTACATATGTTAATTACCTCGGCATCATCCATATATGTACAAGCTGCCATGATTGGTTCCATTCTTCAACAATGATAAATTAATATGCAAATATTAAAAAGACAACTAACATGAATTTCATGTTTTCAACATATTATAACATGCATGTACATTTAACCACTTTTCACACATAAACTGACAATAATGCACTGTTATTGTGTACATTGTTACAAAGAACATCTTTTCATGTTTTTATTATATTGTAACATGCATACTCATTGCCTAGTTAACATAGAAAACACACAATGTACTCAATGTACATTGTTAGGTTCACTGTGCACACTATTAATATTCACACTTTGAGAATCTTTTAGTTCAAAAATATATACAACTATATAAAGAGAGAAACTTTAAAAATTTCATAATTCCAAAACATGCACGATTACAAAAAACTGAAAATCATCGCATACTATGTCATGTACTATATGTGTACACTGATAAGCACACTGTGTACACCCTTACACTTTCATATTTCTGAAAACTCTTCAAATTAGAAACATTTATACAAACATCAAAGATGCATAAAATCAACACTATAACACTGAAAACTATAAAAATAAATAAATTATTGCTTTGAACAATCAATAAAAACATACATTGGTGACTCCGAAAGTGAAAATCAATCGATCCGGGTCCGGGGCAAGATCCGTTGTCAAGATCGGAGGTCGGAGTCACGGGAGGGGTGGGGGTCGCGGATGGGGTCATCGGAGGGGGTGGGGGTCGCGGGAGGGGGTGGGAGGTGCGGATGGGATCGCGGGAGGGGGTGGGAGGCTGTCGGGGGAGGTTGGGGGACACAATGGGAGGTGCGAGAGGCACGGTGGAGGGGTCAGTGGAGGTGGTCTCACATTCTCATCTTATGTTGAGTTTTGAAAGAGAAAGAGACATGTTAGGGAAGAAGGAGAAAGCAAAGATAAAGGTTAAATTAAGGATAAAAGATGAATAAAAACAATAGATTAGATGAAAAAAAAGATGAAAGGACTTAAACAAAATACCTCCACTAACTGAAGGACCAAAAAAACTTAAAACATTGCAAGGACTTATTGTTATTATGGATATAAGGTCAGGGACCCCTAATATATATAAATGGATAGAGAAAAATTAAAAAAAATTAAATCATTGTATGTATCTAATCTAATCTACAACTTATTTATCCTTGAATTACTCAAACAAAGTGTTCACGAAGAAAAAAAAATCATGTGTTTTGTTTTTTATGTTTCTCAAATTAGATCATATCTTTATTTTTCCTAGTGGAAACTTATGATTGATATTTATTCAAGACTATAGTTAAAATGCACGCGCTGAAGCGTGTGTTAATTATTAATCACAGGTAAGAAATGAATAAACGAAATATAAATGCTCCATGTCTTAAAAAGAAAGGTATTTAAAAATAAGCTCGTATGGTTTTCAAAACAGAATCTCCAACTGTTGAAGCTGAGGATCCATCATCTCTTGCATGATGACTTTTAGAATTCAAGAAGTCTGAATCAGTCTCTTGATATGTTTCACCTGCAGCTGACCAGCAAAACAAAATAAATCAAAAACAAAATCTTTATAGTAAAAAATATGTTATTGAGAAATAAACATGTATAAACAAGCCAACACTGCATTTAGAACTGTTACAAAATTCTTTGATTCAAGGAAAATAGAAAATATCAAAATCCCCATGAAATTTACTACCATTTTATAGGTAAATCTCCACCATTAATCTATAAAAGAATCAATGCATCAACAATGGAGCTTGCAAGATTCAAATGCACCATAAACAAATATATCGGTTTAAACACTCCTCAACTCTCCGAGCTTCTTTTCCAATCTTTCTTCAAATATTCCTTTCTCCCTTTAAGAGTTCTCTGAAACTATTGAAAGTAAAGGCTAAAATGAGCCTTGATGGCAATAAACAACACGAACTATGGAAAGAACAGACATAATTTCAGTTTTTCCTGTAAAATGGAACTACAATTTTATACAACTTCGCAATAAAGTCGAAGCAATATTCTTTCATGCTCCCTTGAAACCATTTCCAATACCTCTGCCCAGACTTAAAGGCAACAACAATCTCCACTAAAAATTTACATCACAATTCACAAATTAAAAGAGTAATAAAAAATATTAAATCTAAGATCGTAGCTACTCATCAAGAGTACATATCAAATCAAAGTTTTAAACCATGGATGTCCAACTCATTTGGAGTCCACCAATCTTAAAACAAAGAAAAGGCAGGCATAACTTGGCAATTAAATGAATATAGAAAAGTGAAAGATAACAAGAACCGATAAAATGGTAGTAATTTATACAGTTTAACGCCAGGTAGCACCCAAACAAGTAACACTAAACATGACTGAATATATACTGAAAAACAATTCAAATGAATGAAAGGTGTATCTTTTCAGGAACACAAAAATTTGCACAGAAGTTAGAGAAGTTAGATTCTGACGTGACAACTAAATACATAAAAAAAAATCACCATACATCCAATAAGACATGGGGATATGGCGAAGACAAAATACATTACCAACCTAACAAATAAACCCCACAAAAACAGAATTATGGTAATAGGACTTGTTAATTTTTGAATAACAAATCCCAAATCTCATAATTTATCTATTTGATGATCATACCATAGGCCTCACAGTCACCACTATCTTATTTTCAGGCTCAAGGGCCCCATACTACCATTAATCTTATCTGCGAATTCTAAAGAAGAAAAAAAAAACACATTAAAAAGATGAATGCTATATACCATAGTACTACAGAACTATAGAACACTACAAATAATATACATATCTTTAAACTTATGGACTTGTTTTCAAATCTACAAAATTGTAGACAGTCATAATAATTTGTCTAAATTATATCCTCTCTGCAAGGATGAGGCCTTGGTAAGTTGGACTAATGAAAATTTAACAGAGTTGTTTAAGCAGCTGACAAGTACACACAGATCGTTATATGCATTGCATTAAAAAGGAAGAAGAAAACTCTCTAAATGCATATGATATCAATAGTAAGTAAACAAAAAAATGATTACTTTCAGTTAAAACAATTGCAATGCTAGATGAAGAACTCGTAGTATACACATGGATGACCAATGACGTATTTACAAATTAAAATTTTCGAAGAATTTAATTAAATTTACTGTCCTTATTTTTTTGAAAAAAATTACTCTCTATTAAGAGGAGACTAATATAAGAACCTCAAAAAGGACCAAGGCACACTTCAATCAAAGATGTGTAGAGGATGCAAACCATTTCGAGTCACATTTAATACATTTCCATGTTAAAATTATTACACTATAGGAGAATGCACGAACATTGAGAAATAAAGTAGATTAATTAAAAACTTTATGAAACCGTGAAATCAAGCAATTTCTGTAAAATTTGTTTATAGAACAGAAAATCTCACCTTTGCCTGCTTTCTCAGTGTTGAGTCCAATAGCCACTCCCTGCAATTTTTGAAAGTGATGGACCACAAATATAAAGTTCATTTTGTTTTTAAGATCTATCATTACTTGACAAAAAAAAGGAGAATTGATCAAATAAATCAAAAGTGTTTATCCATTTGTGTAATGCATCATTGCAGAAGCACAAGAAAGGAATCATATAAATGGTAGTGATCATTACCCATAAAAATGTGTTGATACTTGCAGTTTCGTGACGACTGGTTAATCTCCTTTTATTTCCTTTCCCACTTGAAAGAGGTGTGTTCTAAAACCTTCATCACGGATTCTCAAAACGATCATAAGAACAAAAACAAAAATCAATATGAAACAACATATAAACAGCGGACAGAAATATATTTAACGTGGGTTGATCCCAAGGTCTACCTTGCCATAAGGGGAAGGACATGCATCCATTAGTCCTTTCTTTAGAGGGGTCCAACTTTTCTAACTACCACCTTCCCTATTGGCCACCATAAACACTATGTAACACTTCTCTCGGTCGAAAGAACAGCACATGACAAACCATTTGGGATCACCCAAAACAAAATCACCAACATATCAAAATCTAATCTTTAACATCATTCATCAAATCCTTCTAACCTACAAAACCCACACAAGAAGAATCATCTATTTTTATCCATGTAAACACAGCCAACAAATCACGTTCACCAAATCCTAGAAAACAGAAACCACATCTGGACAAAATAAAATTATAGGAAACTCGTAATCAAATCGAAAGTATTAGATTAAGCAGATTAAACAATAAAATCGTGGGGGAAAACAACAAACCTTGGTTTTTTTTTTTTTTTTTAGATGTGTTCCTTCTCTGCTTCACCGATTACCCTCTTCTCCTTGTTCTCTGATTAAACAACAAACGTGTCTAAAATTTACTCAGACAAGGAAGATGGGACACCAAGTTGTGGTGTAAACCTTCTAAAATGTCAGTCTCCTTCACCTTCCACTTCATCTTTCCGGGTTCGAGACAGAGCTCTTCATAGTGGTCTTCCGAGAGGTAATTAACGGAGGAGGTAAGGAGCCGCTCGGACCACCATCGTCGCCACTTGTTCCTTCCGATTCTCGGATTCTCTCGAAACATCTTCCCCATTTTACCGTCTCTCACAGGCTTGTGGAAAACTCTAGAAACGGGCAGAAAAAAAAGACACAAACACTGAGAACCTCAAATGTCGAATTTACCCCTGTAATGATCCCGGGAAAAAACAAAATAGATACTAACATGTCATTTATAGATAGATGTATGGGTAGAATAGAAAATTCAAAAAAGTGTCGACGTTGTCTTAGGACCAATCCTTATAATATATAAATAAAAAATATATTATATATATAAAGATCTGATCCGCTGCGGAAGTGCGGACGAGGTCGTCGTGCGGATCAGATCTCGACCGTCCGATCGGACGGTCCAAAAAAAAAAAAAAACAAACAAATCACTCGACTCTCTCTGACTCTCTCTCGACTCTCTCTGCACTCTCTCTCTCGACTCTCTCTGACTCTCTCTCTCTCTCTCTCTCTCTCTCGACTCTCTCGCCGGTGACCATCGGCGACCACCCGCGACCATCGGCGAGGTTGAGCTCTCTCTCTCTCTCTCTCTATATGATTAGGGTTTTTATCTAGGGTTTGTGATGTTTAGGGTTTTATCCTTTAGGGTTTGTGATGATTGGGGATTTTTTATATCTTGAAAAAATATGTGGATCGTGAGTTACTGCATTATATATAAAAATTCTGGAATTACTATGATCATGATATTGGAAGAATAACACCATGGATAACATGTTCATCTCAATTCAAATCACAACCTACCAAAAGCTTAATTAAGAAATATAGACTCACCATGCTATGTCAGATCCACACATTAAAAAAAAAAACCCAAAACTGTTTTTACTGAATTAAAAAAAAAAATTGTGTATGTATATGTGCAGTCAAACCCTTGGCCTCACCATCACACAACTTCGGCTCAGGCTTTAACGACAAACGGCCCATGCTCAGTAATAAACCAGCTCAATCAAATTCAACCATTCAAGAAAATACAACATTATTCTATATGATTGCTTATTTATGAATAAATAACCAATTTCTATATGATTTGGCCGAGGAAATTGCAAAACAGTCTACAACAAAAATGGCATGCCTTTCTACACAACTTGATTGATTGTCAAAGAGAACACTATATATGAGGCTCAACAATATCTGGCATGTCCTCTTCATAAAATCTCTAAAGTTATGGTTAAGGCCCAATAACATTTGGTTAGAGCTGAGAAATGATTTGTGTACATTGCTTGCTTTTCAATTTGTAAACTCTATGGACAGTGCATGATTGTGATAGTACATGATTGATTTAATTGCTAATTTTTTGTTGTCTGATTTCATATAGATGAGCATTAATGTGGGAGAGGAAGTTGAAAGTTTTGAGCAGATATTTGAGGAACAGGGGGTTTGGATTCCAGATACTGATGATAACGTAAAACCAGTTATTGGAATGTGTTTTGACACAGTTGAGGATGGAGAGAAATTTTATACCTCTTATGCTAGAGTAGCAGGATTTGGAGTTCGAAAATCCACTACTAAGTATCGTAAGGGCACAGAAGAGTTGATTAAAAGAGATATGGTTTGTGCAAAGGAAGGATTCAAAAACACAGATGTTGATAAACAAATCAGAATAAGAAATAGAGGACATATAAGAGTGGGGTGTAAGGCCAGAATACAATTTTGGAAAACTGAAGATGGGAAATGGATAGTACATGATTTTTTTGAGGGTCATGTTCATGTATTATCAACTCCTCGTAAAACACATCTTTTGAGGTCCCATAGAGAGGTTACCGGTACTCAAAAATCCTTGATTCATTCCTTTCGAGAAGCAAATGTTGGCCCTTCACAGACGATGACCATATTGGGGATGGATTCAGGAGGATATGACAGAGTTGGTTGTACGGAAAGAGATATCCGAAACTACCAAGGAAGAATTCAGAATGAAATAAGAGAATATGATGCTCAGATGTTTATTAATTCTTTTAAAGAAAAAGCTGAAATGAATCATTCTTTTTATTTTGCATATGAGGTGGACGAAGACAATCGGCTCACACACTGTTTTTGGGCAGATGGTGGTGCAAGGAAGGCTTATGGTCACTTTGGTGATGTAGTTGTGTTTGACACAACTTATGAAACCAACCAATATTCCTTAATTTTTGCACCATTCACCGGAGTTAATCATCATTTTCAGTCCATTTCTCTTGGTTGTGGAATCTTGAAAGATGAAAGAACTGAGTCATTTGTGTGGTTGTTTACAAAATGGCAAGATGCAATGGGAAGATGTGCACCGAAGGCTATTATTACAGATGAAGACCCTGCTATGGCTGCTGCAATTGCAAGAATGCTACCAGAAACCTGTCATCGGTTTTGCATTTGGCACATAATGAAGAAGTTACCAGAAAAAGTGGGTGCATTGTCTTGCAGATCCGATTTTCTGATGTCTTTCAAGAAATGTATTTTTGGGTCAGAGACTCCTGAGGAATTTGAGGAGGCATGGAAGCAAATAATAACACAATTTTCCTTGAATTCTAATGAATGGTTATCTAAACAGTACAGGAATCGTGAGAAGTGGATCCCAGCATTTCTTAATCACATTTTCATGGCAGGGATGAGAAGTACTCAGCGTGGTGAGAGTCAGAATGCATTTTTCGATAGGTTCTTGAATAAGAAAGACAGTTTGGTCGAGTTTGCTCATCATCTACAAAGGGCACTTGAACGTCAGAGGTATAATGAATTAGTTGCAGATCATGAGTCACTTTATAAAACTCCCGATCTCGTTACTCCCCTTTCCATTGAAATGCAAATGTCGAAACGGTACACCAAAGCAGTCTTCCATATTTTTCAAGAAGAGGTTCAAGCCTCTTGAAGTATGGGTCAAAATCTTTTGGCCCTCCAGAGGTGCATGTTGTCAAAAGATTGGGGGAAATCAGTAGAACGCATGAAGTTATACATGATCCATCAAATGAAAAACTTCTTTGCACATGTAAAAAATTTGAGAGCGAAGGAATTCCATGTGCACATATGCTTGTTGTGTTGAGAAATGATTTCATTGATGAGTTGCCTGAATATCTTATTCTCCAACGTTGGACAATGACAGCCAAAGATAAGTGTGTGTTTGATTTTGATGGCGTGGAGCTTCGAGAAAGCCAAAGCACACATTTAGGGGGAAGAAACATTGAGCTTGTACGTGCATTTGCTAATTGTTTGAACAATGCCCCTTCTGAAGTATACAACAAAGCAAAGGAGTTCGTGTATTCTCTTCAAAAAGAGAAAGAATCACTTAGTGCGTGTGGTAGCAATGATCCAACAACATGGAACACGATGTCAATCCCTTCCTCCATAGATGTCCGACCTCCAAACATTTCGAAGACCAAAGGAAGTGGAAAAAGGTTGAAGGGGGGAATGGAATTAGCAATGGAGGAGAAGGAAAAGCAAAGGAGAACGTGTAGCATGTGTGGCAAGAAAGAGAAGCATAACAAAAGGAGTTGTCCGATGTTGAAAGAAATGTAAGATTAAATTAAACACTCTCTATTAAGATTGATATATGTCTTTTTAAATTTGTTGATACAATTCATATTTTTCAGGTTAGCACGAAACACACAATAAGAATCCTCGGTATATAGAGACACCCAAAATTCCACCATTTTGTGAGGTACCTACAAACTATTGATTTCAATCATTTTTGCTATTTGAAAATATTGTGTATGGTTTTTTTTTTTTTTTTGAATTGTAAGTTGCATGGGAAATATTATGTATTTTCATGTGTGAGGTGTGTTGCTATTATTTAGTGTAATATAGTTTCATGAAAGCATTGCTTTAGAGTTTACAATTAATACAGTTTCTTGATTTTTTTTATTTGTTAAACAGGTTCTTCGGTTCTTCTTTGATGTAGACATGGTAGAACAAAAGCTTTGGGGGACCTGATTTTGAAGGGACAAATATAGCTATTCACATGGAAAGATACCATGATCTGTTATGAGCAATGGCGAGTTAGCTAATGGTTGGAATATCACTGTTATGTGTGTTTGTAATTTACTGATTTTACTTCGAGATGGGGTGTTTTCCACTGTTATGTGATTGCTTCCAGGAATGCTCGGCCTAAATGTTTGTGAATTTGTATTAATTTAAGTGGCTGTGTGTTATTTTCTGGTTTTTTGAAGGTAAAAAAGGGTTGGGGATGGAACTTTAAACACCTTCTTTTGTTCCTTTTTGTACTAGAGTACGGGTTGGCTCTCTATCTGCTACATATCTCAATTCAATTGTTTCTCCTCTCTGTTCTATACCCTGTTCTGGTTGTTTGTTCTGTCTGTCCTTTGCTTCTTATGGTCTAGAGTAACAAGGTCTGAGTCTCATCGTTCGAGGTCCTCGTTGGGTATCCATCGATTGTGGAGATGGATCTTAAGGTGGCAAATCACAAGGTATAATTTGTTACCTGATCAACAATGTATTCTCTCCGTTGGCTTAAGTGAATTTCTTGTATTCGTTACAGATATTGATTGTCTTGTCTGTTGTTTGTTTTAACAGTGGTTATGTGTAGAAGGCGGCATGGATCATTTGCTCTCCTGGAGTAGAGGTGATATGCAGTTTTTTTTGGGGGGGTACTTTGCGGTGTTTGTTAATAAAAATCTAGATTTCATTGGGTTTTGTCATTACTGTCACGCCCCGGGCGTCCCAGTACGCGGCAAGTGTATATAAAATATCAGAATCTACATACGAGGTCAATAATATCATACACAAGCAGCCAGAATGACACACAGACAACAAAAGCAGGGCTGACATGATATATACACCAAATGCGGAAGCTAAAGACTGAATCTGTAATCAAAACACACTACAGACTCCATACATAATCACATGTCCTGTGAGAGCCAATATACATACAAAGACATCCAAATACAACACAAACGCGTGCCCAAGCACGGAAAATAATACATACTGGTACAAGGGATGCTGATAGTCTCTGATACTCGCGGGACGTGGCGCTACTCCGCTACTGATGAGGTCCCTCGGGGAGCTCCTCCTCTGGATCCGACTCAGATGACACTGAAGAAAAATATTGTGCGAGGGGTGAGCCACACGCTCAGTGAACGGCACAACCCATGCATCACAGACAATATTGACCACAACCAGATAATCCTTATCATCCACAACCACATAATCCTTAGCCACAAATAACAACAATTCCTCAAACTAGTGGGTCACTAACGCCAACCCACTACACCCTCACCCTCAATGGGTGACCAAGGATATTGGGACTAACTGCACAGAACCAGCGGGTCGCTTCCGCCAACCCGCTACACCCTCACCCTCACCCCTCAACAGGAGTGACATAGGATATTGGGACTTAACGGGCAGATAATCATCCATACACAATCCTGTGGGTTGCCGCATCGCCGGCCCACCATACCCTCACCCTCACCTCTCAACAGGTGACCTAGGCTCTTGGGACTAGCTAGGCTGTTGGTCACCCTTGGTCCACCGATAGTCTCTCCTCACTCCGTAGGTCGTTTGGCCACTCCCACGTTCAGCACAGTCCTTCACCAAATCAGGAGGCGCCTACTACTGGGAGCCCCTGCACGGGACAACCTGTCTAACGCTGAGGTAGTCTCTACACGGATCCAACGAAGGGAACAGAACAGCCTATCCATCGCATATGATCCACTCGGATCCGCAGACAACACATAACAACACTACTGTTCTGAATTCCTCAGAACCCACCAGGGCGCATAACTACGATGCGGGGAACATCCATAAGGTTATAACAAGGTGGAATATCGTTGGGGAAAGAAACTCGGGAGGGCAGCGTGAGTTCCCGTTATAGGACACCCCGACAACCAAACAAAGGAACACGGTGTACCCTAACCCGGGTCTCACCGCTGTCCTCGCAAGGCCCCTCCCCTATAATATTCACTATAACATGCAATTTAACAAATACTAGCATTTAATTTAATAAATAAACTAGTAGGGCACATGCATCGGTCGGGCTTCCTAGCATAGAAACAGGGGACATGCTGCATGGCTCATACGCATATCCTAAGGGTGCAAGTCCCTAACATGCAAAGTCTAGGGTAACATGCATTCTACAATTAAATCATGCTCGCATGATATACATATTACACATGCCAATATCTATCCATGGTGCCCCAGGAGAGGTCGGTATACGCCCAAGTGCGTATAACACCTCTCTACTGGGTTGGATTGTCCCACTCACCGGAGATCGGGTCGTCGCGCGATCGTCCGTCAAGATCTGCAAGATAGGGTAATCAACTGGGTGAGAAACCACACAATTTATACATAAAAATGCACAGAAATACCCAAAACTCGGATAAGCACGCATACGGGCTCGCATGCATGCGAGCACGCGCGTACGCACGCAAGTCCGAGTGCCCCGACACCTACCCGAACCCTCGAGCAGCCATTCGCATGGACCCCCGCATGCGCACGCAAGAATGCGCACGCACGCACACACCCCGGCACCATCGGCGCACTGCCGCGCGCTTGCCCGCGCCCCCAGACGCGCACCCGCACGCACGCGCATGCTCGCGGGCGCCCACGCGCACCGCGCGTCCAGCCCACGCCCCTCGCGCAGCACCCCGCGCACTGCCCCAGCACGCCCCAGCATGCCCCAGCACGCCCCAGCACGCGCACGCACGCGCATGCACGCGCGCGCGCGCACTGGTTCCCTGCCCAGCGCCCAGGCGCACTGCCCAGGCGCACTGCCCGCCCGCCCGCACGCCCGCGCGCGCCCGCGCGCACTCCCGCGCACACCCCCGCTCGCGCCAGAACCCGCGCGCACCCGCGCGCGACTGCGCGCCCGACTGCGCCCGCCAGCGCCCAGCGCCCAGCACCCCCGGCCAGCACCCGGTACCCGCGACCCAGCGCCCAGCGCTCAGCGCCCAGCACCCGGGACCCTCACCCAGCGTCCACGCGCACGCCCGCGCAACACGCGCCCAGCGCGCCTGGCAGCACGCGCCTAGCGCGCTTGCCAGCCTGCCCGCGCTGCTGCCCGCGTTGCCTGCCTGCGCGCGTCGCCGAGTGGCCCGAGCACCGCTCGCCTGAACGCCTGGGGCACTGCCCGCCTGATGCCCGAGCGCCCCTGCCCTGCTCGCCTGCGCGCCCAGCCAGCTCGCCCGGCCTGCCAGCGCGCACAGCCACTGCCCGCAGCCAGCCTGCACCGCACACCTCCCTCTGCACCCCCCGAGCGCACGCCCGCGCGCGCACCCGCGCGCACGCGCTCGCGCGCCCAGCAAACTGGTGCACTGCTCCCAGCCTACCCGAGCTAACCCTGCCAGCCTGCCCAGCGCGCACGCCCAGCCCTGCTGGCCTCCAGCGCCAGCCGAGCGCCCGCACGCCCAGCCCTGCTGGCCCCCAGCACCGCCCGAGCGCACGCACGCGCGCACGCCCGCGCGCACGCGCGCGCACGCCCGCGCACGCGCGCGCACGCCCGCGCTAACCACTGCACCTGCTGCCTGCGCTGCTGCCCTGCTCGAGACAGCAGCCAGCCAGCCCGAGCTGCTCTTCCACCCACCTCCGACCACCACCACGGCCTCCGACCGCCTCCCACAGCCCCCGACGGCCACCCACCGCCGCCAACCTCCTCCCAACCCCATTTCCACCCTCCTAGCATACATCTAAGCAAGAAAGAGAGGAAAAGGAGGCTTACCAAGGGGAGGAAAGGAATTCTGGTTGCTCTCCGCGCACCGAAACCTCTCCCAAAAGGCTTCCAACGCCCCGATCTACCTCCACCACCGAGATGGCTCAAAACAGAGGCGAAGAGAGGGCGGACGGAGGGGCGAAACTCACCGGAATGGGGATTTGAAACCACCGGGGTGTAGATCGGGACCCGATCTACACTTCCTAGGTTTTAGGTTTTAAGCTTTGAGGGGTCTAGGGGGCTCAAAAGCAAGAAAAATGGAGAAGGGGAGAGAGAGAGCTTGGGGAGGAAGATGATGAATAGTGCCAAGCACTTTTTAAATCCCACTTATATAGCGAGCGACTTAAAAACCCAGATACGCCCCGAAACTGTGAAATTTTGGAAACGTTACCGGAATTCGATGAAATTTTCGTGAGAGGCCTAAAATGGCACCAGGACACCAAATATGCAGTTAGATTTCCAATCGGAGTCCTCTAGCTCAGGACGATAGCTAACAGTCCAAAAATAAGCGGTTCCGATCGAAAACCCTAAAAATTTTAAAAACTGCCAGAACGCTCCAACGGTTACCAACAGGCTAAAAGTGACACAAGTATAACAATTACCATGGTGTGCTATGTGAATTTTGTAGTCATGTGTTGGTTGGTTGCTATGTAGACAACTTTGATGGCTGTTTTGTGTGTCACTGGTTGTCTCTACCTGGCATTTCTGTGGTAGAAATCCATTTGGCTCTTATAGTTGAATCTGAAGAAAGGCAGTGTGGCATTTCAGGCTTGCAGATTTTATGTTTCGAATGTCGGGATATCAAACTGTGTAGGCTTTAAATATGGAAATGATAAGCTTGTTTCATTGGCATATGATGAACTCTTATGTGTAATTGTAACTGATCCTTGCCTGTATGTGATGTTCTGGGGTTTGATAAAACAAGTAGTCCGGATGATACAAATTAAAGTATACATATATTTTAGCTTTAGCTTTGTACAATTTATATATTATTGGAATACTACTTCAATAATAATAATATTTTATTTCATATGTATTGGAATTATCATGTTTAAAATAGAGAAAAATCGATATAATTCCTTGGAAAGTTAGCCAAAGGAGAACGTGTGGTCTTTTTGTTTCTGACTATGCAATTTTAGCATACAAATTTTCAAGCCTGAGCCGAAGTTGTGTGATGGTGAGGCCAAGGGTATGACTGCACATTTATTCTTAGTTCAGGCCACAATAAGGACTGTGAATTGAATTCCCTTTCCTGCGGACTGTTAATTGAATTCCCTATTTCTGGAAACCTTACTTGAATAACAAAATCAAAACCAACACAACACCATCCATTCATTACATAATCTACTTAACACATTCTATTAATTACATAATTTGAACCATCAAGTTTCAGTACAAGATCAGAACCAACAACATTGCATAATCTAAACTAATATTCAAAATGATTACAATATCAATAAAAGTTACACATTTGTTCTAAATAAAATTGCACAAATTACAACAAGTAAGAATAAAAACACAAGTTTTATTATGCTCCTTATATCCTCTATAGCCGACTTCATTAAAACTTGGGCAGTCTTGAGCTCCACAAGTTCGCTTTGCAGTTTTGAAAACTGATTAGGAGAAATCCCCACCTCTTGTCTTGATGATTCTTCTTGAATTGATAGAGCTTCACCATGCTTGTTTGCATATTCCACACCATTATACGGATACACCCATTCAAAAAATTTGCATTTTCTCTCATTTAATCCCATACAAGTGTAGTATAATTTATCTGGATTCTTATCAGACTCAGAACATTTTATGGCTGCTTTACACCGACAATAGCAAACTCTATTTTTGAAACTCAGTTCACAAGCCTTGTTTGTGGAGGAATATTTGTTGCTTGATGATGCCATTTCAGACATGTTCTATGATAGGTAACGAATTGCACAGTAGGAACTGAAAAAAACGACTTTATGTATAAGCATAATAACATAATAAAGAAAGATAAGCACATTATCTGAATTAAAAGCTTTTAGTGCCCCCACACATAAAGTATGTCTACCTTGAGCCATAAATGGAAGAATAATTGCATCTGCTATGCTTTTTCCAGGGCTTTGTGGATTTGTGGATTGCTTATTTCACTCATTAACAACAATCTTGGTTTATCCTATTTTTCAACACCAAAATGGTCCACCATTTAACATTTTTTCAAGACATACATTTTTCCAAAGACAGATTTGAACATGAGTTTTTTTTTTTTTTTTTTTGAGACAGTGAAAAGAACAGAAGCATTTCATATTTGATATTACTATTCTCAATCATTCACCAAACAATGTGCTCATAACACAGATTTAAGCATTTTTTCAAGACATACATTTTTCCAAAGACAGATTTGAACATGAGTTTAAATCTGACTGACTCACCAATTTATATTCCATTGTGAAGTTGTCTTCACAAGCTAGATAAGTGTTGCTGATAAGCTCAACATGTTGTATGTGTAACTTTTCATATATTGTAGAATTAGAATACAGTGATTACTTAAATTTTGAGAATTATGATTAGTCATTATAGATAATTGCATTTAAATAGTATGTAATACAAACATATTATTTTAGATTATACAACAGATTCAAATATCTTGATACCTATATCAACTTTAAAATATCAAGTTTATTTGAATATCACATCGAGTTGTCCAATGATGTAGGACCTTAATCCATCAAGTTATAACAAAATCATCTCTCGGATTACTTCCTAAAAGAATGAAGGCAATACTATAATTATTGTAATACACTTTTATTGACATGAATTCTGATCCATTCTATTTGAAAAAAAAAAAACTTGACAGTCTTGATAAGAAGATCAAGAGCAGCTGAGAAACATATTTTTTCTTAACTTCAGAGATAAAGTCATATTAATAACCCCAGCTGCTGGTCAATGTTATCCATGGTGTTATTCTTCCAATATCATGATCATAGTAATTCCATAATTTTTATATATAATGCAGTAACTCATGATCCACATATTTTTTCAAGATATAAAAAATCCCCAATCATCACAAACCCTAGATGAAAAACCCCAATCACCAAAAACCCTAGATAAAAAAACACCCAATCATCACAAACCCTAAAGGATAAAACCCTAAACATCACAAACCCTAGATAAAAACCCTAATTATAGAGAGAGAGAGAGAGAGAGAGAGAGAGAGAGAGAGAGCTCAACCTCGCCGATGGTCGCCGATGGTCGCGGGTGCTCGCCGATGGTCGCCGGCGAGAGAGAGTCGAGAGAGAGAGAGAGAGTCAGAGAGAGTCGAGAGAGAGAGTCAGAGAGAGTCGAGTGATTTGTTTGTTTTTTTTTTTTTTTTGGACCGTCCGATCGTGCTCGATCGGACGGTCGAGATCTGATCCGCACGGCGACGAGGTCCGCTCGTCCGCAGCGGATCAGATCTCTCTCTCTATATATATATATATATAGGGAAGTGATGGGGTGCGGACGTGCGTCCGTGCACCCCATCGTGCGACCTAAAGCAAGGGCCGTCCGATCTATGTTCCTCTGATCGAACAGCCCAGATTTAATTTAATTTTTGAAAAGGTGAAACTTGTTCACCAGGTCACTAGGTAATTCAATGACACCCCATTGTCCACCACTTGTCCCCTCTCTCCTTCATTTGTGCTCTCCAAATCAGAAAAACACACACACACACCCCATCTCTATCTCTCTCTCTGCACAACCCCTCTTTCATTTTTTTTTTTTATGGATAACTTGTAACAACCCATCTTTCTCTCAGATCGGCCACCACCCTTTGCGGCCTCTCTCCGACGCCCCTTCCTACGCGACCACCCTCCGCCACCTCCTCCACGTGTGACCACCACCCCCACGAGGCCGCACTCCCTTCCATGAGACCACCCCTCCTACTCCCTCTTCTCCTTGTTGAAAAATTATGTATTTTTTTAGAATGTTTTTTCAGATTTAGGGGTTTTATTTTTTATTTATTTTCAGATCTAGGATTTTTGTGTTTCGATTTATTTTTTTATTTTAAGAATTTTTTTAGTTATAGGGTTTGGTTTATTTTCAGATCTAAGGTTTTTCTTTTCAGATTTTATTTCAGATGTAGGGTTTTGTTTCCAGATTTAATTTTAGATCTATGGTTTTTCTTTTGAGGTATAATTCAGATCTAAGGTTTTTCTTTGCAGATTTTATTTCAGATGTAGGGTTTTGTTTCCAGATTTAATTTTAGATCTATGGTTTTTCTTTTGAGGTATATTCAGATCTAAGGTTTTTCAGATTTGGATTTGAATGTTGTTCACTTTAAATGAATGTTGTTTATGAAATTGACACCAATTGAATTTAGGATTTTGGATTTGGATTTATGCATTCTTACACCTTGAATTCAAATTCACAAATGGACACACTGAATTAGTTCCACAAAAATTCACTCATTGCAATATATTCGGCAACCTGGACCTGGACTGGAACACTTCCATTGTTGCTTTGTAGAATATGGCAGATGACATCTGATCTGATGCTATGCATTCTTCCATTGTTATTATTGAAATTGTTTTTACAAAACAAGTATTGCTGCTTTGTTGAGCATGTAATCAAAATTATTAGTAAACATAAAATGAGAATATACAAGGCAGATACTACTGGCCTGAATTCTGCAAACATCCAATTAACAATTAACAAACAAAAATTAAATCCCATAGGACTGAATATACACATCCAACAATAACAATTAACAACAAAATCTAAAACAGAATAAAAAAACAACATTTCAACCTGTTTGAAGACCAAACATTTCAACCATTAAAAGGCACCTGTCCAAAGACCAACACAACATACCTGAATAGACAAACAGGGAAAACCAATACAACTTAAAAAAAAACACTACAATGCTTTACAACAACATTAGACCTCAACCATTACAACTATACAAGCCATGTTAAAAGATACATATTGAAAATTTTGATAAAAACTTGTTACATTATCAACTAAAGATAAAGATAAATTACATGAAGATATTGCTACTAAATAAATTAGTGCAAATAACAATAAGCAAGAAGAAAAAGCTTTATCATGCTTCTTATGTCCTCAATTTTTTCTTCACCACAACTTGGATCCGATTGTGTTAATCGACTCGAACACTTCTTAAAATCACTTCGCTGAGGAAACCTCCACCTGATTAAGTTTCCAATATGTCAAAAAAAAACCTTAAAACTGTATACAACATCAAATTTATATAAAAAAAAATTCAAAAATGAACATCTAACCAAGAATAATATAAAGGGCGTTGAAAAATTCTTGCTCAGTTTGATTTGGGCATTCATCATGCCTTGTTTATTACATTTCATAAATAAAGTTTCACAAACCTTAATACTTATATTAAAAACATTAGGGAAATCTGACAATTTGTCCAAAATTATTGAAGGAAATGAAAAATAATAAAAGGGGATTGTTTACATCAGAAAAGTATTGACATTTGACCTTAATCTAAAATAGACTTTGGATGATAGGGATGCAAGGTGACTGGTTTTAACATCACACACATTTCAACATCAAACATTTTACACATTTTAACATCTAACATTTTAAACATCAAAGTAGAATCAATGTTACTTAAAATGTCACTGGGGAGGGTCGAGTTATCGCGGTGAGGGAGGGCTGAGAGAGAGAGAGAGGGGGGGACATGTAAGGGACAAATTCATACATCAAACAGAAAAAAAATCTGAAAAACCTGAAAATCCTTAGATCTGAAAATAAAAATACTTACAAGTTCATACATTAAACAGAAAAATCTGAAAAACCTGAAAACCCTAGTTCTGAAGATAATAAAAAAAACACTTACAATTTTTTTGAATCTGTGATAGATGGGGTGGTCGCATGGAAGGGGGTGCGGTCTGGTGGGGGTGGTGGTGGCACATGGAGGAGGTGGCGGAGGGTGGTCGCGCGGGAAAGGGCGTCGAAGAGAGGCTGCAAAGGGTGGTGGTCGATCTGGGAGAAAGATGGTTTGTTACAAGTTACCCATCAAAAACAATTGAAAGAGGGATTGTGCAGAGAGAAAGAGAGAGAGAGAGTTGAAAAAAAAAATGAAAGAGGGGTTGTGCGCAGAGAGAGGGAAAGAGACGGTGTGTGTGTTTTTTTTTCTGATTGGGAGAACACAAATGAGAGGAGAGAGAATAAGTGGGGGGACAATGGGGTGTCATTGAATTCCCTAATGACCGGAGGAACAGGTTTCACCTTTTCAAAAACAAATTATATCTAGGTTGTTTGATCAAAGGAACAGAGATCGGACGGTCCTTTCTTTAGGCCGCATGATGCGGTGCACGGCCGCATGGCCGCACCCCATCACTTCTCTCTCTCTCTCTCTCTCTCTCTCTATATATATATATATATATATATATACACAAGTGATATTGTGCGGATGGTGTGGGAAGGGTTACATCGTGCGGGATTCAATCTGGGCCGTTCGATCGATGGTCTCTCGATCGAACGGCCAATGTTTAAAAAAAAAAATTGAAAAACCGGACAACCCGGTTCCCATCTGATTTTCAACCCATCGAAAACCCTCTCTTCTCTCTCTCTTCTCTTTCATTTTCTCTGTTTTCACACCCTCCCCAAAAACTTCATCTCCTCCTGAAAACTCTCTTCTCTCTCTCTTCCCTTTCATTTTCTTTGCTTTTTCACCCACCCCAAAAACACCAACTCCTCCCCAAAAACACCAACCCCTTCCGGCATCATTTCCAGCATCCTCGTTCTAGCATCCCCTTCCTGCATCCCTTCCGGTGTCCCCTTCCGACATCCATTCCGGCATCCCCTTCCCTTTCGGCAAGAATTTCTTTAACCTTTTTTTATTTATCTGATTATTTAGGGTTTTGATTTCTTTGTTATTTTGTTTGATTACTTAGGGTTTTATTCTTCAAATGAGTCTTTTAGTTGTATAATTTTTTTTCTTTGAGGGTTCGTATGGTTTGTTAGGTTTTTTTCCAAGGGTTTCTAAGGTGTGTTTTATGTTTTCTTTCTCATATTCTAAGGAATCCTTGATAGAATAAAATCAATAAGAAAACTTCTAAATAAAAACTTCACCAAAATGACCTATGAAATGTCACAAAGAATAAAATTGCACTGTGCACACCAAGAAATAAATGAAATGAATTGATTTGAAGTGGATATTAAATAGCACAATACACTTCCTAGATATCTTGCCCGGTTGCTTCAAATGTTTAAATTAACTTTTAAACATCAGAAAATTCAAGCACAGCATTACATGGAAAAGGTGAGTAAAGAGACTACCACACTAACAGAAGACTCATGTTTGAATTTGGTCCTGATGGGTTTATTTTTTCTTTTTAGATTTTTTATAGATGTTTGATTAATCTAGCACGAGACAATGAGTTTATGAGCAACAATACTAATCAATTGTGTGTGCATATATTTTGTCTAATACTACTACTACTACTACTACTGGTGGTGGTGGTGATAAGAATGCAAGCATTGCTTCTGATCTCACACAGTGAGTGTTGAATGTGTTTGTTAGTGGAAATTCAAAATTTTCTTTAGGATTGGGTTTTATTTGGTGTGGACTTGTGTGTTCATCTCGAATTATTATTGGAATTTTTTTTTGTATGTGTTTTTGTTCTAAAGTTCTCTCTTCTAGATGGTCACATGAATCTCTGTCTCATATACATCGTGCACCATCCAACTAATTATTGCATTGTTTTAATGACATCTGGTATTGGTCTTGCAGATTTGAAAATTTGACCCTGAAAGCATTGGAGTATGCAGTTCTTGCGAAGTTTGAATCAATGAATCATGTATCCACGTTGAAGGAAGAAAGGTCAGAAAGCATTAGGGGAGGAGATGAATTGAAAGTCTACAGGATCTACACTATAGGAACAACCCAAAGACAAGCATTGTACACTTTCAAATTCAATAGTGATATCCAGTTTAGGTGCCACATGAAAAAAACCCTTGCCCAAAGTTTAAAGTTATTTTTTGTTTTGTTGGAAAACTAAATGTATGCATCACTCAATGGATATGAATCATTTTAATTTCTTGTATATATGTCATATAAATGAATTAAACCTGCTGCTGTTGTTTGATCACATCCCATCGTTTGTGTTTTGCATTGTTTGTGTTTCTAACTCACATTGTTAGATTAAGATACTGGTCTAAACAAATTATTAATGATTATTTAATGGGTTTTTTGTTAAATCTTTTGCGTAAGCATAGTGTTGTTTTTGAAGGCATGTGATGTTGAAACATGTTTATGGTACTTATATGTTAAACAGGGTTATGTTGAAAGTTAAAACTTGCGTTGTGGTTCAAATATATTTGTGAATCAGGTTTATGTTTGTGGTTCAAACATGTTTATGTTATACAGGGTTATGTTTAAACAGGGTCATGAAATAGGTTTTTTTTTTTTTTTGGTCCTTGAAGTGTCCAGTTCTTAGATGACATTGAAATTTGGTTGAAAGCTGCCATTTTTGCTTAACAGTGTTGAGCAAGAGAACTGCAATATCATTGTAATATTAACAGGTTTATATTCTGAGCTTTGACATCAAGAAAACCAAGTGAAGAAGAGATGGTTATTTTCAAGACAGATTCTATATGTACTGAATGGATTTGGTAAGATCTCATTCAAAGTTTGCTCTATAATTTGAGCACACACTTTAAGTTATTATATGCTCTAGACCACTTAGGTGTGGTTATCAAGGATATTTGTAGTAGTAGCTGTAGGATGCCCCATTATGGAGTATGTGTTGTGGAGGTCTGCAGACTTGTTGAGTATCAGGGGACTTCATAAGATGAGGTATAGGATAATGATACCTTGTCTTCAATGCACTTCAACATACATGTCTTGGCATTTATTGTTTTATATGTAATGCAGATCATGAGAGTTCAAATATCAAATAGTAGATGAAAAAGTCTAGAACAACATGAAAAGGAGATGTCTCTTTTGTGAATTGATGTATATGAAATCATGTAATTATTTGGGTTGATGTACTATATATTTTTGTAATTATGCAGAACAATACTTTAATTTATTCACTGTCTAAATGTAACAATCTTTGAAGTTTTGATCAATTTTAATGGAACCGGTACCACCAGAGAGAGGGAATTCTCTCTTCCCTTATTGTTCCCCCAAAAATCTAATCTCCCCCAAAAACCTCCTCCCCTCGAATCTCTTCCAACGGGCTAGTTAGTTTTATGTCGGTAACTATGTCTTAAAACACATCTAGAGATATTGATAGCTTCGGACAATGAGTAAATTCAAGCGTGTATGTATGCAATTTCAGCCTACAGGTTATTAAGCCACTTCACCAATATATGTAACATGTCAATCGTATGTAGGTAACTGCATCTGAAAACACATCCAGAGATATTGGTAGCTTTGGATATGTATATAATTTACGCCTACAGGTGATTAAGCCACTTTACCAATATATGTAACCTATTAAATATATGTAGGTAAGTGTGTCTAAAAACACATCCTGAGATATTTTAGCTTCAAATTGTTATATATGTGTCACTTTTAGCCTGCTGGTAACCGTTGGAGCGTCCTGGCAGTTTTTAAAATTTTTAGGGTTTTCGAACGGAACCGCTAATTTTTGGACTGTTAGCTATCGTCTGAGTTAGAGGACTCCGATTGGAAATCTAACTGCATATTTGGTGTCCTGGTGCCATTTCTGACCTCTCATGAAAATTTCATCGAATTCTGGCATCGTTTGCAAAAATTTCGCAGTTCCGGGGCGTATCCGGGTTTTAAGTCGCGCTCTACTTAAAAGGAATCAAAAAATATCTAATCACTATTCATCATCTTCCCGACTTGCTCTCTCTCTCTCCTCTCCTCCGTTTTTCTTCCGTTTGAGCCCCCTACACCCCTCAAAATCAAAAACCTAAAGCACAGGAAGTGTAGATCGGGTCCCGATCTACGCTCCGGTGTCTTCAAATCCGAATTCCGACGATCCTAGCCTCCCCGACCTCCCCTTTTCGTCCTCTGATTTGGCCCATTCCGAGGGACAAGCTAGATCGGGACGTGAGAAGGCTTTTGGGAAGGGTTTCGGCGCGTGGAGATCCACCGGACGCCTCTTCCTCCCCTCGGTAAGCCTTCTTCCCCTCTTTTTCATGCATAGATGTATGCTAGGAGGGTGGATCTGTGTATGAGGGGTGGTCGGCGGCTGTGGATAGCCTTCGGGGGGCGGTGGAGGTGGTCGGAGGTCGGTGGGAGGTGGTTTGGGTGGTCTCGGGCAGCAGGGGGTGGTCTCGGACTGGTGGGAGATGCTCTCGGGCAGCAGGCAGAGCAGCAGCAGCGCGCAGGCTGGGCGCGCGCGGGCATGAGCGCGTGCGTGCGCGGGCACGCGTGCGCGCGGCGTGCAAGCAAGCGCGCGCGCTGGCCGTGCTGTGCTGGTCGTGCGGGCGTGCTGGGCGAGCTGGCCGTGCTGTGCTGGTCGTGCGGGCGTGCTGGGCGAGCTAGGCGGCTGGTGCTGGGCGAGCTGGGCGGCTGGTGCTGGGCGGGCTGGTGCGCGTGGAGCAGGTCGCGCGGGTGTGAGGTGGTGGCTGAGGCAGCGGATGGCGTGCGCGAGGTGGTGGCCGAGTGCAGGGTGCGCGCGGAGGCCGCGGCGAGGCCGTGGTGGTGCGCGCGGGGCGCGGTGAGGCGGCGATGGTGTGCGCGAGGCGCGGCGAGATGGCGGAGGTACGCGCGGAGTGCGCGCGAGGCGAGGCGCTGCGCGCGGGGGCGCGCGAGGTGCTCGCGGGCCGGCGCGAGGCGTGCGGGGTGCGCGGGCTGAAGCGCGGCGGTGCACCCGGGCGGTCGGGGGGCCGTGCGGGTGGTTGCCGGGGGTGTTGGGTGCTTGTTGTGGGCTTTGGGGTATTTATTTGTGTATTTAATGATAACTGTGGATTTATACTTACCAAGTAATACCCTGTCTTGCAGATCTCGACGGGCGGTCGCGCGACGACCCAGATACTGGTGAGTGGGACAATCCAACCCAGTAGAGAGGTGTTATACGCACTTGGGCGTATACCGACCTCTCCTGGGGCACCGTGGATTATATTAACCTGTAATAATATGTATTGCATGTGAGCATGATGAAAATGTAGAATGCATGCTACCCTAGGCTTTTATGTTAGGGACTTGCACCCTTAGGATAGGTGTAAGAGCCATGCACCATGCCTCCTGTTTCGGTTAGGAAACCTCGACCTGTGTATGCGTCCTACTAGTTTATTTATTAAATTAAATGCTGGTATCTGTTAGATCGCATGCCTTAGAATAATATTATAGGGAGGAGCCTTGCGAGGTCAACGCTGAGACCCGTGTTAGGGTACTCCGTGTTCCTTGTTTGGTTGTCGGGATGTCCTGTATCGGGACCTCGGGCTGCCCTCCCAAGGTTCTAGTCCCAATAATATTATATGTAATGATTGTATGATTGGTATAATTATTAGCATAGTTGGTAGATATTATAGGGGAGGGGCCTTGCAAGGACAGCGGTGAGACCCGGGTTAGGGTACTCCGTGTTCCTTGTTTGGTTGTCGGGGTATCCTATAACGGGAACTCACGCCGCCCTTCCGAGTTTCTTTCCCCCAATGATATTCCAGCCTTGCTGATTTTTGTACATGTTCCCGCATCTTGATGATGCACCTGGTTGAATTCAGAGGAATTCATGACATTTGAGTTGTAATGATATGTAGTTGGCGGATCCGAGTGGATCATATGCGTATGGATAGGCTGTTCTGTTCCCTGCGTTGGATTCGGTAGAGGCTACCCTCAGCGTTAGACAGGGCCTTCCTGACAGAGGGCTCCCATTAGTAGGCACCTCCTGATGAGGTGACGGACTGTGCTGAATGTGGGAGTAGACCAGGCGGCCTACGGAGTGGAGGGAGAGACTATCGGTGGACTAAGGGTGACCAACAGCCTAGTCAGTCCCAAAATCCTATGTCACCCGTGGTAGGGTGAGGGTGAGGGTGTAGTGGGTTGGCGATGAGCGACCTACTGGATTGTGAATAGATGATTATCAGTCCCAATAGCCTATCTCACCCATTGATGGGTGAGGGTGAGGGTGTGGTGGTTCGGCGAAGTACGAACCACTGGATTATGTTGTTATGTCTTGGAGATTGGATAAATAATGGAATTGTGGTAAATATAGTCTGTGATGCATGGGTTGTGCTGTTCACTGAGCGTGCGGCTCACCCCTCGCATATGTTTTTTCCTTAGTTGCCACTGAGCCTGAGCTGGAGCCGGAGCAGCAGTTGGAGCTTTCCGAGGGATTTCTTCAGTAGCGGAGCAGCGCTACGTCCGCGAGTACCAGAGGCTATCAGCATCCCTTTTCTTGGCTGTATGTATTTTATTTCCGTGCTTGGCACGTGTTGGTATATGTTCAGTTGTTTCCATGTATATTGGCTCTCACAGGACGTATGATTGTGTATCGAGTCTGTAATATGTTTTTGGTTACAGACTCAGTAGTAGCTTCCGCCATATTGTGTATATATTATGTCAGCTTGTGTGATTTCTGTTGTTATTTTATCTGCGGTTTGGAGTATATGTGTTTGACCTCCTGCGTAGGCTTCTGATATGATATATACACCTGCCGCGTCCCTGGGTTGGCCGCCCTGGGGCGTGACACTTATAAATAATGAGTGTATGTATGTAATTTATTTCCATAGGTAGTTAAGTCACTTTACCATTATATGTAACCACTGAATTGTATATTGGTAACTACTTTTTAAAACACATCCAGAGATATTGATAGCTTTGGACATTGATTAAATTGGTGTGTATATATGTAATTTCAACCTACAGATAGTTAAGTCTTTTCACTAATATATGTAACCGATGAGTTGTATATAGGTAACTATGTCTCAAGCCACATCCAGTGAGATTGGTAGTATTATATATGTGTCACTTTTTAGCCTTCTGATAACCATTGGAGCATTTTGGCAGTTTTTGAGTTTTTTTCGTTTTTCGATCGGAACCGTAAAATTTTGGACTGTTAGCTATCGTCCTGTGTTTGAGGACTCCGATTGAAAATCTAACTGCATATTATGTGTCCTGGTGCCATTCTAAGCCACTCACGAAAATTTCATCGAATTCCGGTACGTTTCAGAATTTCACAGTTCCGGGGCGTATCCGGGTTTTGACCGAGCGAGAAGTCATTGGGAGAGTTGACTCGGTCAAAGTGGGCCCATGACTTGGTCAACCCTTTTTGTTTTTTTGTGTGGTTGGGTTGACCCAAGTCAAATCCCACTTAAAGCCTCTCTTAAGCCTAATTAACCCTTTCTTAACCCTAATCTAAGTGAGGGTTATATATTAAGTGAATCTAAAAAGTCTCCCCCACTATTCATCATCTTCTCAAATGAGTTTTCTCTCTCCCCCTCTCTCTTTTTCTTGATTTTGAGCCACCTAGAGGGCTTGAAACTCAAAACCCAAAACATAGAAAGGTTAGATCCGGTCCCGATCTATCCCCCGGTGTTCTCGGATTCGAGTTCCGACAAGTTTGGCCCCCTCTAACCCCCTCTATTCTCCCCTGTTTTCAGCCCCTTTTGAGGTAGGAGGAGGTCTTGGTGGTGGAGATCCGTTGGGAGGCGTTTCGGTGCACGAAGATCCTCCGGTTCCCTTCCTTTCCTCTCCTTTCCTTGGGTAAGGGTTCTTTCCCTCTTTTTCAAGTTTAGATGCATGTTAGGAGGGTGGGGTTGAGTGAGGAGGGCGGCTGGTGGCTGTCGGTGGTGGTTGGGGGGCGGTCGAAGGCCGTTGGTGGCCGGTGGGTGGTGGTAGAGGTGCTTGGGCAGGGTGGTTGTCTGTCCCGGGCAGGATGGCAGCACAGGCGCAACAGGCAGCGCAGCAGACGTGCAGTGGCAAGGCACCCGCGCGCGTGCGCGCGGGCGTGCGCTCGGGTGGAGCAGGCGCGGGTGTACTGGGTGTCACGCCCCAGGGCGGCCATCCCCGTGACGCGGCAAGTGTATATATAATATCATAATCTACATAGGAGTTCAATAATATATCATAAACAAGCAACCAGAATGACACACAGACAAACAAAGAGGCTGACATGATATATACACCGAATGCGGAAGCGAAAGACTGAATCTGTAAATAAAACATACTACAGACTCGATACACAATCATCTGTCCTGTGAGAGCCAATATACACAATATACAACTGAATATATACAAACGCGTGCTCAAGCATGGAAATAAAATACATACAGCCAAAAAGGGATGCTGATAGCCTCTAACACTCGCGGGACGTAGCGCTGCTCCGCTACTGAAGGAATCCCTCGTAAGGCTCCTCCTGCTGATCCGGCTCAGTGGCAACTGGAGAAAACATATGCGAGGGGTGAGCCACACGCTCAGTGAACGGCACAACCCATGCATCACAGCTATATTAACCACAATTAAACAACAACCAGCCTCAAAGTGGCATAACATCATAAATCCAGTGGTTCGTACATCGCCGAACCACCACACCCTCACCCTCACCCCTCAATAGGTGACATAGGATATTGGGACATACTAATCTAATAATCATCCTTAGACCACAATTCCACAAACCAGTGGGTCACCCCATTGCTGACCCACCACACCCTCACCCTCACCCCTCTATGGGTGACATAGGATATTGGGACTGACTAGGCTGTTGGTCACCCTTGGTCCACCGATAGTCTCTCCTCCACTCCGTAGGTCGCTTGGCCTTCACCCACAACTTCAGCACAGTCCGTCACAAATATCGGGAGGCGCCTACTGATGGGAGCCCTCGGAAGGGACGGCCTTTCTAACGCTAGGGCAGTCTCTACACGGATCCAACGAAGGAAAACAGAACAGCCTATCCATACGCATATGATCCACTCGGATCCGCCGACCACACATCTCTACAACTCTAATGCCTTGAATTCTTCAGAATTCCAACAGGGCGCATAACCAGGATGCGGGGAAACATGCGTTATAATAATAAAGAGGTTGGAATATTAACGGGGAAAGAATCCTTGGGAGGGCAGCGTGAGGTCCCGATATAGGACATCCCGACAACCAAACAAGGAACACGGAGTACCCTAGCCCGGGTCTCACCGCTGTCCTCGCAAGGCCCCTCCCCTATAATATTCACTAAGACGGGCTAATAATCACATGCTCGCATTTTATTTAAATAAATTAAACTAAATGGGAACATGCATCGGTCGGGGCTCTCCTAGATTGGAAACATGATAACAGGGTGCATGGTTCTTATACGAGTCCTAAGGGTATAAGTCCCTAGCATACAAATCTAGGGTGGCATGCATACTACAGATTATCATGCTTACATAGTTTTCATATTAAATAGGTTAATATTTACTATGGTGCCCCAGGGGAGGACGGTACACGCCCAAGTGCATGTAACGCCTCCCTACTGGGTTGGATCGTCCCACTCACCAATATTTGGGTCGTCGCGGGACCGTCCGTCAAGATATGCAAAACAGGTATTTAATATGGTGAGTATAATCCACAAACACATAAAAAATATGCTAAAAATACCCAACACTCGGGCAAACGTACATACGGCCCGTACGCACGCTAGCCCGAGCACCCCGACTCACTCCCGCACCACCCGCACGGCCACCCGCCCCCGGATGCACCGCCGCGCCTCAGCCCGCGCACCCAGGCGCACCGCCGTGCCCCTGCCCGCACGCCTGGACATGCCGCCGAGCCACCCGGGTGCACTGCGCACCCACTGCGCCCCATCGCAGCAGCCCGCGCGCACACCGCACGCCCTCGCCCAGCTCCTCGCTCCGCGCGCACCACCAGCCTCACCCCGCGCGCACCACCCGCTCGCATCATCCACAGCTCACCTCACCGCGCGCACGCCTGCGCCTCTGCCCAGCGCCCCGCGCACATGCCCTGCTCGGTGCTCAGCGCCCAGCACCCAGCACCCTCGCCCAGCACACCCAGCGCTCAGCATCCGGGACCCTCACCCAGCGCCCATGCGCACGCTCGGCAACGCGCGCCCAGCGCGCCTGGCAGCACGCGCCCAACGCGCCTGCTAGTGTCACGCCCCAGGGCGGCCGTCCCCGGGACGCGGCAAGTGTATATAAAATATCAGAATCTACACAAGAGGTCAATAATATATCATACACAACAACCAGAATGACACACAGACTACAAAGGGGCTGACATGATATATACACCAAATGCGGAAGCAAAAGACTGAATCTGTAAATAAACATTCTACAGACTCGATACTCAATCATCTGTCCTGTGAGAGCCAATATACACCAATACGACTGAATATACACAGACGCGTGCCAAGCACGGAAATAAAATACATACAGTCAAGAAGGGATGCTGATAACCTCTGGCACTCGCGGAACGTGGCGCTGCTCCGCTACTGAAGGAATCCCTCGGAAAGCTCCAACTGCTGCTCCGGCTCCAGCTCAGGCTCAGTGGCAACTGGGGAAAACATATGCGAGGGGTGAGCCACACGCTCAGTGAACAGCACAACCCATGCATCACAGACAATATCGACCACAATTAAATTATTTATTCAGCCTCTAAGTGGCATAATATCATAAATCCAGTGGTTCGTACATCGCCGAACCACCACACCCTCACCCTCACCCTTCAATGGGTGACATAGGATATTAGGACTAATAATCATCCATAGACAAATCCAGTAGGTCGCTCATCGCCAACCCACTACACCCTCACCCTCACCCTACCACGGGTGACATAGGATTTTGGGACTGACTAGGCTGTTGGTCACCCTTGGTCCACCGATAGTCTCTCCTCCACTCCGTAGGCCGCTGGCCTTCACCCATAACTTCAGCATAGTCCGTCACAAATATCGGGAGGCGCCTACTGATGGGAGCCCTCGAAAGGGACGACCTTATCACGCTGGGGCAGTCTCTACACGGATCCAACGAAGGGAAACAGAACAGCCCATCCATACGCATATGATCCACTCGGATCCGCCGACAACACATCTCTACAACTCTAATGCCATGAACTCTTCAGAGTTCCTCCAGGGCGCATAACCAAGATGCGGGGAATATGTACAATAAAAGCAAGGTTGTAATATCATTGGGGGAAAGAACTCGGGAGGGCGGCGTGAGTTCCCGATATAGGATACCCCGACAGCCAAACAAGGAACACGGAGTACCCTAACCCGGGTCTCACCGCTGTCCTCGCAAGGCCCCTCCCCTATAATATTCACTAAATATGCTAATAATCATACCAGTTATATAACATTACTTATAATATTAATGGGACTAGAAACCTTGGGAGGGCAGCATGAGGTCCCGATACAGGACATCCCGACAACCAAACAAGGAACACGGAGTACCCTAACACGGGTCTCAATGTTGACCTCGCAAGGCTCCTCCCTATAATATTATCTAAGGCATGCGATTTAACATACACTAGCATTTAATTTAATAAATAAACTAGTAGGACGCATGCATAGGCCGAGGTTTCCTAACATGAAAACAGGGGCATGGTGCATGGCTCTTACACCTATCCTATGGGTGCAAGTCCCTAACATACAAAGACTAGGGTAGCATGCATTCTACATTTAAATCATGCAAGCATGGATTACATATTACTGCTGGTTAATATACATCCATGGTGCCCCAGGAGAGGTCGGTATACGCCCAAATGCGTATGACCCCTCTCTACTGGGTTGGATTGTCCCACTCACCGAAGTTCGGGTCGTCGCGCGACCGCTCGTCAGGATCTGCAAGACAGACATTTATATGGTGAGTTAAAATCCACAACTACTACCAAAGACATCAAAATTCACAAAACCCACTAACAAACAACCAACACTCGGGCAAACGTGCATACGACCCGCACGCACGCTAGCCCGAGCACCCCGGCAACCACCCGCACGGCCACCCGACCGCCCGGGTGCACCGCCGCGCCTCAGCCAACGCACCCCGCGCACCGCTGCCCCCGCCCGCCGCCTAGACGCGCCGCCGAACCTCCCAGGTGAACCGCGCGCCCCCTGCGCCTGAGCGCAGCCGCCCGCGCACACCCCGCACGCCTCGCGCTCAGCGCCTCGCCCCGCGCGCACCCCCCACGCACTTCCAGCCCCCTATCCGCGCGCACTCCGTGGGCACCTACCAGCCTCTACCCACGCGCACCACGCGCGCACCACCCGCTCGCACCCACTGCACCTCGGCCATCACCCCCAGCACCCGGTACCCGCGGCCCAGCGCCGGGTGCTCAGCGCCCAGCACCCGGGACCCTCACCCAGCGCCCACGCGCACGCCCGCGCAGCACACGCCCAGCGCGCCTGGCAGCACGCGCCCAGCGCGCCTGCCAGCCTGCGCTCGCTGCTGCCCGCACTGCCTGCCTGTGCGCGTCGCCGAGTGGCCAGAGCCCTGTTCGCCTACCCACCCGAGCACTGTCCGCCTGGCGCCCGAGCACCACCTACCCAGCACGCCTGCGCGCCCAGCCTGCCTGCCTGCCCCGAGCGCACGCCGTGCGCACGCCCGCCTGCGGTGCCCAGCGCCCAGCGCCCCAGCGCTCAGCACTCAGCACCCCTGCTCGCCCAGCACGCCCATCACGCCTGCAGCACCACCCGCGCGCACGCCGCGCACACGCCTGCGCACACGCGCATGCGCGCCCGGCACCTGGTGCCCCAGCCTGCTGCGCCCGCTGCCTACTCTCCCGGACCAGCCGCCCAGCCTACCCGGACAGCCCAACTCCTAGACCGAGCCACCCAACCTCCACCACCCGCCACCCCCGGCCCCCGACCACCTCCACTGCCCTCCGACGGCCACCCACCGCCGCCGTCCGCCTCCCAACCCCAAATGTACCCTCCTAACATACATCTAAGCATGAAAAAGAGAGGAAAGAGGCTTACCGAGGGGAAGAAGGGAAGTCTGAATGCTCTCCGCGCACCGAAACCTTTCCCCAAGGGCTTCCAACGCCCGGATCTCACTCGTCCTTCGAAACAGCCCAAAACAGAGGAGAAGAGAGGGGGGACGGAGGGGCAAATCTCGCCGGAATCGGGATTTGAAAGCACCGAGGTGTAGATCGGGACCCGATCTACACTTCCTATGCTTTAGGTTTTTGGGTTTGAGGGGTCTAGGGGGCTCAAAAGTGAGAAAAGGAGAGAGGGGAGAGAGAAAATGAAATTGGTAGGGATGATGAATAGTGTTAAGATATTTTCTCACCCACCTTATATAGCCAGGTCACTTAAAAACCCAGATACGCCCCGAAACTGCGAAATTTTGGAAACGTTACCAGAATTCGATGAAATTTTCGTGAGGCCTAAAATGGCACCAGGACACCAAATATGCAGTTAGATTTCTAATCGGAGTCCTCTAGCTCAGGACGATAGCTAACAGGCCAAAAATTAGCGGTTCCGATCGAAAACCGAAAAAATTTGAAAAATTGCCAGAACGCTCCAACGGTTACCAGCAGGTTAAAAGTGACACAAATATAACAGCCAGCCTGCCCGCGCTGCTTGCCCGCGCTGCCTGCCTGCGCGCATCGCCGAGTGGCCCGAGTACCGCTCGCCTGCTGCCCGAGCACTGCCCGCCTGCCTGCCTCCTACATGCCAGCGCTGCTAGCCTACCCAGCGCGCCCAGCACGCCCCCTGCACCACCCGAGCGCATGCCCGCGCGCACGCGCGCCCGGCCACCTGATGTGCTGCCTGTTGCGCCCGCTGCCATCCTGCCCGGGACAGACCACCAACCTGTCCGGGCACCACTACCACCAACTACCGGCCACCAATGGCCTCCGACCGCCTCCCAACCACCACCAACAGCCACCCACAGCCGCCGACCACCACCCGACCTCAAAACCACCCTCCTAATAAGCATCTAAGCCAAAAAAAAGAAGGAAAAAGAGCTTACCAAGGGAAAGAGGGGAAGTTCGGTTGCTCTCCGCGCACCGAAACGCCTCTCCAAGGGTCTCTACCACCAAGACCTCTTCCCACCTCCGAAATGGCTCAGATCTGAGGAGAAGAGAGGGCGGGAGGAAGGGCAAGACACGCCGGAATTGGGATTTGAAACCACCGGGGTGTAGATCGGGACCAGATCTACCCTTTCTATGTTTTAGGTTTTAAGGTTTGGGAACCCTAGGTGGCTCAAAAGCTTGAAAACGAGAGAGGGGGAGAGAGAAAATGTGTTGGAGAAGACAATGAATAGTGCTAGGCAACTTTTTGCTTTCTTTAAATAAGTCAAACCTCATTTAGATTAGGCTAAGCTAGGTTAATTAGGGTTTAAGCTAGCTTAGGGAGGCTTAAGTGTGGTTTGACCCTAGTCAACCCAACCACAATAAAATCCAAAACCATTTGACCAAGTCAAGGGTCCACATTGACCAAGTCAAAGTCTCCCAATGACTTCTCGCTCGGTCAAAACCCGGATACGTCGCGGAACTGTGAAATTCTGAAACGTTACCGGAATTCGATGAAATTTTTGTGAGTGGCTTAGAATGGCACCAGGACACATAATATGCAGTTAGATTTTCAATCGGAGTCCTCAATCTCAGGGCGATAGCTAACAGCCCAAAATTTTAGCGGTTCCGATCGAAAACAAAAAAAAACGAAAAACTGCCAGAAAGTCCCAACGGTTACCAGAAGGTTAAAAGTGACACAAATATAACACTGGGCGCGGGTGCTGGGCGCCGAGTGTGCTGGGCGCTGGGCGTGCTAGGCGCGGGGCGTGCGGTGTGCGCGCGAGCTGCTGCGCTGGGCGGCGTGTCCTGGCGTGCGGGCAGGGGCTCGGCATGGCGCCTGGGTGTGCGGGCTGGGGCGCGGCAGTGCATCCGGGGGCGGGTGGCCGTGCGGGTGGTTGCCGGGGGTGCCGGAGTGAGTCGGGGTGCTCGGGCTAGCGTGCGTACGTATGTACGTTTGCCCGAGTGTTGGGTACTTTTGGAGTATTTTTGTGTATTTTTGTGCTATTTGTGGATTTTAACTCACCAAGTTGATACCCTGTCTTGCAGATCTTGACGGACGGTCGCGTGACGACCCGATTACCGGTGAGTGGGACAATCCAACCCAGTTGGGAGGCGCTATATGCACTTGGGCGTATACCGTCCTCCCATGGGGCACCATAGATTAATATTAACCTGTTTAATATGTAATCCATGCAAGCTTGATCGATATGTAGTATGCATGCTACCCTAGACTGTGTATGTTAGGGATTTGCACCCTTAGGTTGTGTAAGAGCCATGCACCTTGTCCCCTTGTTATCATGCTAGGAAAGCCTCGGCCCTTGTATGCTCCTATTAGTTTAATTTGTTAAACTAAATGCAACTTGTAGTATTATAGCATGCCATAGGGAATATTAAGGGGCCTTGCGAGGTCAACATTGAGACCCGGGCTAGGGTGCTCCGTGTTCCTTGTTTGGTTGTCGGGATGTCCTATATCGGGACCTCATGGTGCCCTCCCAAGGTTTCTTTTCCCGTCTATATTAATGCATGTTCCCCGCATCTTGGTTATGCGCCCTGGAGGAATTCTGATGAATTCAAGACACTAGAGTTGTAGAGATGTGTTGTCAGCGGATCCGAGTGGATCATATGCGTGTGGGTAGGCTGTTTCTCTCCCCTTCGTTGGATCCGTGTAGGAACTCCTCAGCGTTAGACAGGCTATCCTGACAGAGGGCTCCCATCAGTAGGCACCTCCTGATCTTGGACTCGGACTGTGCTGAATGTGGGAGTAGACCAGGCAAGCTACGGTGTGGAGGAGAGGCTATCGGTGGACCAAGGGTGATTAACAGCCTAGTCAGTCCCAATATCCTATGTCACCTGTTGAGGGGTGAGGGTGTATGGATGTGTATGGATGTGTATGGATGTGTTTGGATGATTATCAGTCCCAATATCCTATGTCACCTATTGAGGGGTGAGGGTGAGGGTGTATGGATGTGTATGGATGATTATAAGTCCCAAAATCCTATGTCACCTATTGAGGGGTGAGGGTGAGGGTGTGGTGGTTCGGCGATGTAACGAATCGCTGGATTATGTTGTTAAGCCACTTTGAGGCTGGTTGTTGATTATTTGTGGTTGATATAAACTGTGATGCATGGGTTGTGCCGTTCACTGAGCGTGTGGCTCACCCCTCGCATATTATTTTTCCAGTGATTACTTAGGAGGACTTGAAGGAGGAGCTCCTTGAGCGACTGCACCAGTAGCGGAGTAGCGCTACGTCCCGCGAGTTTCTGAGGCCATCAGCATCCTTCCTTGTTATTGTATGTATATATTTATGTGCTTGGGCACCCAGTTGTGTATTATTTGGATGTATGTGTATATATTGGCTCTCACAGGACATATGATTATGTATCGAGTCTGTAGTATGTTTTTGGGTTACAGACTCAGTTCTTTTAGCTTCCGCTATCTGTGTATATATTATGTCAGCCTTGCTTTCATCTGTGTTGTTGTCATTTTAGTTGTTGTTAGAGTGATTTATTGATTCCCTGTTAGACTGCTGATATCTTGTATACACTTGCCGCGACCCGGGGACGGCCGCCTTGGGGCGTGACAGGTAGCTTCGGCCAGTGAGTGAATAGAGGTTTATATGTATGTAATTTAAACCCACTGGTCTAGGGACCATGCCGTCGGTCGAAGAGACCCGAACTTACTGGTCCACTCAACACTACTGGATCATCTACATCTAGATAATCACCCATCGATGTCCTTCAACATCCACCACGAGACCGGACCCAACATCTATGGGAACGGTCGAACAACGAATGGGTCACAAGGTGACGCGTCTTCGCCTCATCCACACCCTCACTCCTGAAAGGAGGAAACTTGGGACTCTGGGAAGAGACTTAGACTGCTCTACACCCCTGGTCCACCGGTAGCCTCTCCCCACTCCGTAGCTTACCTGGTATACTCCCACGATTCAACACTGTTCGAAACACATCAGGAGGTGCCTACTGATGGGAACCCTCTGTCAGGACAGCCTGTCTAACACCGGGGATGTCACTACTCAGATCCAACGAAGGGGAGAACGATTCCTCGCTCGCGACATCATTCAATAACCCTCTCCCGGGTAGTATCTACAACCCAGTCTCCTCAACTCACCGCTCTTACCCTTGGTCCACCGGTAGCCTCTCCCACCATCGTGGCCTCCGCCTAGTCCTCTGACAGGTATAGCCAACGCCGGGGAGTCCCTACATCGGATCCAAACAAAGGGGAGAACGATCCCATGTTCGCAAAGCGAAACCCAATGGAAAACAACCACTCTCGATACTCGCTCATCGAGATATCACGCATATGCATAACAGCAACCAACACACTCATATTAACCTCAAAGTAGTCATAGTCCCTAAACGGGAGTAACTACACAAGATACTGGGTCTTAACATCGCCGACCCACCCCACCCTCACCCTCACCCTTTAGGGGGTGACATGGGCCTTTTGGGACTGACTAGACTGCTATTCACCCTTGGTCCACCGGTAGCCTCTCCCCGCTCTGTAGCTTACCTGGTATACTCCCACGATCAGCACTGTCCGAGCACATCGGAGGTACCTACAGATGGGAGCCCTCTGTCAGGACAGCCTATCTAATGCCGGGGCTGTACTACACGGATCCAACGAAGGGAAGAGAACAGCCTACCCACACGCATGCGATCCTCTTGGATCCGTCGACAACGCTTCCTAACATTTCTAATGACATGAATTCTCAAGAATTCCTCCACGGCGCATAACCAAGATGCGGGGAGACATATATTATAACAACAAGGTTATAATATTCTCTAAGGCATGCTTGCAACTATATGCTCACATAATCCCCTAAGATGCGGGGAGACATATATCATAACCACAAGGTTACAATATTCTCTAAGGCATGCTCACATTCTGATTTAATTAGATTAAACTAGATGGGAATATGCATAGCTCGGGGCTTAGTGTCTAAGCATACATAGGCCGCTATTCATGTTATAAGGGTGCATATCCCTAGCATACAAAGTCTAAGGTGGCATGGATACATCATATTGATCATGCATAGATCAAGGCTTTAAAGTACAGGACATGGTGTCCAGGCATGTACGGGCCTCTATACACGATACATGGATGTATATCCCTAGCATGCAAAATATCTATATATTAGTTAGGGGGCCCCATCGATGCGCGACGCGCGTCTACGCGGGTCGAGCGCATCCCTAGAGAGGGGGGGGATTGGAATCAAACCACTCACCTTACGACCCGGGACCTCGCGCATCCCATCCGACGAGATCTGCAAGGTAGGGGCATCCAACTGGTGAGAAACAACACAATTTACACAAAGAAATCATTAGAAATACCCAATACTCGGACAAGCATGCATACGGGCTCGCACGCATACGAGCACGCACGTACGCACGCGAGTCCGAATGCCCCGACAACTACCCGAACCCTTGCGCAGCCACACGCATGGCCCCCCGCACGCGCACGCAAGAATGCGCGCGCACGCACGCACCCCCGCACCGTCGGCGCCCTACCGCGCGCCTGCCCGAGCACCCAGACGCGCTGCCGCACGCACGCGCGCGCCCGCGCGCACTGCACGCCCAGCCCGCGCCCTCGCGCAGCACCCCGTGCACGCCCCAGCACGCGCACGCACGCGCAAGCACGCGCGCGCCACACTGGTCCCCTGCCCCGCGCCCAGGCACATGCCCAGGCGCATTGCCGCGCGCGCGCGCACGCTCGCGCGCACGCCCCCGCCCGCGCCCGCGCGCACTCGCGCGCACCCCCGCTTGCACCCCCGCTCGCGCCTGCACCCCCGCGCACTCCCGCTCACGCCTGCACCCGCGCGCACTCCCGCGCGCCCGCGCCCGTCTGCGCGCCCGCCAGCGCCCCCCAGCACTCGCCTGCGCGCGCGCCTGCAAGCGCACGCGCGCGGACCACCCCCAACGCGCGCCCACTTTGCCCTAACCCCATTTTAACCCTTCCCAACCCCTCACACACACCCTAAACCTCTACCTAGCATGCATGACTTTCCCACAACCCCTTAAGCCATAAAAACCAAGAAAAGAAGGGGAGGAGCTCACCTTGGAGGGGAAACAAAAGGGGGAGGTTCGGGGGCCCTCGACGCACCCGCGACCACCTCTACCGCCACCACCACCACCACCTCCTCAGCCTCCAATGGCTGCAAATCAGGGGGGGGGGGAATCATGGAAAGGAAGCTTGAGATAGAGGAGAACAAACAACAACAACACACTTACACAAACTTCTCTTCTTCCTTCACCATCTCCATCTCTTCTTCTCATTGGGGAAAATCCACAAACACTTGGTGGGTGTGTTTGAAAGAGAGAAAGAGAGAAAAAAGAGGTTGTCGTGGGAATTTGGGAGGGGAGAGAGAGAGAGAGAGATATATTCATCACAAATATCTAAGGAAAAATGACCTAGTCGCCCTTTGACTAGAAATTCTACGCACGCTTCACTGGAACAGCCATAACTTCCTCGATATAGCTCCGAATTACACAAATCCAAGTCCGTTGAAAAGCCAAGAGGATTATCTACAACTTTCATGTTTATGCCAGGATCAAATAATCTCTCCAGCTATTCCGAAATTAGAGCTAAACATAGAGCAGGGCTGCTGCCAGAATTTTCATCCCTGGGGTATACTTGGAAAAATACCCATAACTTTTACTACAAGAATCCAGTTGACCTAATTCCACTTCTGTGCGAAAGCTAACTCAAAACTGGATATCTCATAATAAAATCATATTTAAATCTCTTCATCTTGGATTTTAACAAAATCAAATCCAAATACCAAATTGGAAATACATAACTTCGAGGAAAAAATTATGTAGCCAATTTTCAAACAGAGCGCTCCAAATGACACAGGCACAACATTCCGGGGGGTGACATGGGCCTCTTAGGGCATAGTAGACCGCTCTCCACCCCTGGTCCACCCGGTAGCCCTTTCCCACCCTCGTAGGCTCGACCTAGTCCACTCCAACTACTAGTACTGTCCGAACACATCGGAGGTACCGGACGGAAGCCCTCTGTGAGGTCAACCATCGCCGGGGAGTACCTACATCGGATCCAACCAATAAGGAGAAGACAGCCTACTCACACGGATACGATTCTCATGGATCCGTCGACACCGATGGTAACGCTAAAATAATGTCATGAATTCTCAAGAATTCCTCCAGGGCGCATAACTCATATGCAGGGAGACATATATTATAACAACAAGGTTATAATATTCTCTAAGGCATGCTCACATTGATTTAATTAAATTAAACTAGGTGGGAGACATGCACATATCGGGGCAAGGTGTCTAGGCATGCATAGGCCTCTATACATGATGTAAGGGTGCATATACCTAGCATACAAATCTAAGGTGGCATGGATACATCATATTAATCAATATAAGGGTGCATATCCCTAGCATGCAAGTCTAAGGTGGCATGGATACAACATAATATTCATGCAAGACATAGTTTACATTCAACACTAGCTAATATGCAACTATGGTGCTCCAGGGGACGGCAATGCACGCCTACGTGCATCGAACGCCTCCCTACTGGGTTGGATTATCCCACTCACCAAAAACCCGGGTCGTCGCGTGACCACCCGTCAAGATCTGCAAGACATGGGTAATCAAAATGGAGAGTAATTACAGAAATACTTAAGAAATACGCTAGAAATACCCAACACTCGGACAAGCATGCATACGGCCCGCACGCACGTGAGTCCGAGTGCCCCGACACCCTCCCGCACCCACGGGCAGCCATGCGCACGCCCACCCGCACGCGTACGCACGGGTGCGCACACACGCACGCACGCCCGTGCCCCGGGCGCACTGCCACGCCCAGCCCGCGCGCCCAGACGCGTTGCTGCGCCCCTGCCCGCGCGCCCAGACACGCGGCCGCGGGTGCGCGCACGCTCGAGCGCGCCCGCGCACAGCGCGCGTTCAGCCCTGCGTCTACCCGCGCGTACTGCGCAGCACCCCGTGCTCACGCCCGCGCGCACCCTCCCGCGCCTGCGCGTACGCGTGTGCGCCCGCCAGCGCACCCGTCTGCGCGCGCCAGCGCCTGCCTGCGCGCGGATGACCCCGCACGCGCCCCCGAGCCCTTCCCACCACCTCCCTCAACCCTCCCACACCCCTAACACACATGCATACCATGCATACTCCATAGCACACCCTAACATGCATCTAAACAAGAAAATAGGGAGGAGAAGGACTCACCCAAGAGAGGAAAGGAAGGGAGGGAAAATCGGGCTCTTCGCGCACCGAAACGCCACCAACAAGTCCACCACACCTCAGCCCCTTCTCAGCCCAAGAATGGCTGAAAACAGAGGATAAAGGAAGCCATGAGAGGAGGTCAACAAAGGGGAAATCCAAAAACAAAACCATGGAAAGGTAGATCGGAACCCTACCTTTCTTTTCTTCTTCTAGGGCTTCCTATTTCAAGCTCTTCTACTAGCTCAAATGGGGGATTTAAAGAGAGGGGATGTGAGGGTTTGTGAGTGAGAGAGATAGAGAGAGATGGGGAAGAAGGACTATTGGTGGACGCCTAAGTGAACTCACCCACACACACACTCACACACTCACACTTAGGGTTTTTTGTCATTTGGTGAGCTTTGACCTTTGGTCAACTCATCCACACAAACAAACAAAAGAGATTGACCAAGTCAAGGGTCAAACTTGACTTGGTCAAAGTCATCTCCCCATGACTTTCCGCTTGGTCAAAACCTGAAATTTTAGCGGTTCCGATCGAAAAAAGAAAAAGTTGAAAAACTGCCAGAATGCTCCAATGGTGACTAGAAGGCTAAAAGTGACACATATATAACACCCTTTTTGCCCCTGTTTGCAGCCGTTAGAAGGCTGAGGAGGAGTTTGAGGGGTTGTGGTGGTGGAGGTGTCACGCCCCAGGGCGGCCGTCCCGAGACTGGCAATAATAAAATATCAGCTATCAATACCTGAGGTCAAATAAAGACTCCAACAACAACACACAAGGTGGCAAAGCAAGGATAATGATAACTGACTGACAAGCGGAAGCATAATATATAAACAATGTTTGTAAACCAAAAACATTATTACAGACTCGAATACACAATCATTGTCATGTGAGAGCCAAGTCTAGACCAAAGAAAATACAACCTGTGCCACTTGCACGATTTACAATATATACAATGACTCTAGGACTGCTGACAGCCTCGCACTTGCCACCCACCGGAAGAACGCTCCACGCCCATAAGACCACGCCACAGGGAAACTCCAACTCCACGCCCAACACTGCCCCTGAAAAGAAACAGTATGCGAGGGGTGAGCTACAAGCTCAGTGAGTGGCTGGAAACCAATCACCATACAACAGTTCAATACATAAGCACTTTCCTTTCAAGGAAAACATGGGTGGAAACCCATGGATAACAGGGTCACGCGGCAGCGCGACCAACCTCACCCTCACCCTCACTCCCGGAGGGAGACTCTTGGGACTTTCGGGGAGAGACCATACTGTTGGTCGAGGAGACCCGGGATTACTAGTCCACACAACACTACTGGATCATCTCCATCGAGATAACTGCCCAACGATGTCTTTGAATATCGATACGAGACCGGACCCAACAACTATGGGAACGGACGAACAACGAATGGGTCACGAGGCGACGTGTCTTCACCTCATCCTCACCCTCACCCCTTAGAGGTGACATAGGACTTTTGGAAGAGACTTAGACTGCTCTACACCCTTGGTCCATCGGTAGCCCTTTCCCCACGTAGCCTCTACCTGGTATACTCCCACGATCAGTACGCTTCCGAACGCATCGGTGGTACCTACGGATGGGAGCCCTCTGTCAGGACAGCTTTAACGCCGGGGAGTTCCTACATCGGATCCAATGAAGGGGAGAACGATTCCACGCTCGCAATATCATTCGTTAACCCTCTCCCGGGTAGCCTCTACCTGGTATACTCCCACGATCAATACGCTCCCGAATGCATCGGTGGTACCTACGGATGGGAGCCCTCTGTCAGGACAGGTACAACCCGGGCCTCTTCAACTCGGACGACACTAGGAGTAAACATTCCATGTTCGCAAAGCGAACCCAATGGAAAACAACTACTCTCGATAATCACTTATCGAGATATCGAATACTACTGTACTCCCACACCGTTGCGTCGCTCAGACACAACGGGGGTGACACGCCCCAACTACCATCTTAACAAACCGTTAAGATAATGAATCCTCCTGAATTCCAAATGAGTGCATCGCTCGGATGCACGGGCGATTACATTGCTAGCGCTCTAACTAATAAGGTACAACCCGACAGCGGGTCATACCCACGCCTATTCCAGCTAGGCCTATCAGTTTTTAACATGCGCATATAAATATATCCAGCTATGTGCATGAACCATATGCACAATCATCTAATAATTATAGGGATACTCCCTAATCATAGATTTACATCATAATAAATCATACAACATGCATACATGGTCATTATTGACATAAGCAACATGCATGCATTGGATATCGCCAACTTAAAAGAAAGGGTCAAGCGCGATCTCGTGCACTAACAGGTGCATGCCAATATTCCCAACGAACCTGAGTCGAGTAGAAAATCACATCTACTTACTCAGTTCGTTCAGAGGGAGAGGGAGAGTGAGATCATCATCTCATGAAGCTGGTCATAGCTTTGCCCCATTAGCATGGGCGCAACAGCTACACCACGCCTTCGAATCTTATCGCAAGGGAATATTAGGCAGGTGCTCGTTATTAACCTAGACTTAATTATACTGTATATTCCCATTAATATGGTGGGAGTAGTATTACAATACTACCTAAGACATGCCATATTCTATACATCCATACACATTTACAACATACATGCCCATACTAGAGGGGCTCATGCAACACAATCATTCATACATGAATACAATACATGTATATAAGCCTAGCATGCAAGATATCTAACATATTAGCTTAAGCATGGCCATACTACTTATCTACACAAGTAGTATAGCTAGGATGCCCCATCGATGCGCGACTACGCGCGTCGAGCACATCCCAAGAGGGGGGGGATTGGATCGAACCACTTGTTATATATGTGTCACTTTTAACCTGCTGGTAACCGTTGGAGCGTCCTGGCAGTTTTTTAAAATTTTTAGGGTTTTCGATCGGAACCGCTAATTTTTGGACTGTTAGCTATCGTCCTGAGTTAGAGGACTCCGATTGGAAATCTGACTGCATATTTGGTGTCCTGGTGCCATTTTAGACCTCTCACGAAAATTTCATCGAATTCCGGCATCGTTTGCAAAAATTTCGCAGTTCCGGGGCGTATCCGGGTTTTTAAGTCGCGCTCTACTTAAAAGGAATCAAAAATATCTAAACACTATTCATCATCTTCCTGACCTGCTCTCTCTCTCTCCTCTCCTCCGTTTTTCTTCCGTTTGAGCCCCCTACACCCCTCAAAATCAAAAACCTAAAGCACGGGAAGTGTAGATCGGGCCCCGATCTACGCTCCGGTGTCTTCAAATCCGAATTCCGACGATCCTAGCCTCCCCGACCTCCCCTCTCTCTCCTCTGTTTTGAGCCAAACCGAGGGCCGTGATAGATCGGGTCGTGAGAAGGCTTTTGGGAAGGGTTTCGGCGCGTGGAGATCCACCGGACGCCTCTCCCTCCCCTCGGTAAGCCTCCTTTCCCTCCTTTTTCTTGTCTAGATGATTGCTAGGGGGGGGTTTTGTGGTTGGGGGGTGGTCGGTGGCAGTGGGGGTCGTCAGAGGGTGGTCGAAGGTGGTTGGAGGTGGTCGGCGGCAGTGTGAGGGGTGGTTGGTGGTGCTCGGGCTGGTGGGAGACGTCCTCGGGCGCAGGCAGCAGCGGCAGCGACCCAGGCGGCGCGCAGGCCGGGCGCGCGCGGGCACGCGCGCGTGCATGCGCGGGCGTGCGTGCGCGCGGCGTGCGCGCGAGTGCGCGCGGGTCTGGTGCAGGGAGCTGCTCGGGCGGCTGTGCGCAGGGCTGTCCGTGCGGCTGTGTGCGAGGGGCTGATGGCGAGCTGCGCGCGAGGAGCTGGTCGCGCGGGTCCGGCGCGAGGGGCTGGTCGGGGGCGTGCGCGAGGTAGTGGCCGAGGTGCTAGGCGTGCGCGGGGTGGTGGCAGAGGTGCTAGGCAGTGCGCGCGGGTGTGCAGAGTGCGCGCGCGGGGCGCGGCAAGGCAGGGATGGTGTGCGCGGGGGCGAGGCGCCGCGCGCGGGGGCGTGCGGGGTGCTCGCGGGCCAGCGCACGGCTTACGGGGCGCGTGCGGGCTGCCGCGGCTGGGCTCGGTGGACGCGCGGAGCCCCGGGCAGTGCGCGGAGTGCGCGGGCTGAGGCGCGGCGGCGCGTCCGGGCGGTCGGGTGGCCGTGCGGGTGGTGGCCGTCCATGCGGGTGGTTGTCGGAGTGCTCGGGCTAGCGTGCGTGCGGATCGTATGCACGTTTGCCCGAGTGTTGGGAGTTTAATTATGGGTTTATGTATTTTGTAGTATTTATGGATTTTAACTCACCATATTGATTGTCTGTCTTGCAGATCTAGACGGACGGTCGCGCGACGACCCCGATTCTGGTGAGTGGGACAATCCAACCCAGTAGAGAGGTGTTATACGCACTTGGGCGTATACCGACCTCTCCTGGGGCGACATGGATAAATATTACCTGTAATCCATGCTTGTGTGAATTATGTGTAGAATGCATGCTACCCTAGTCCTTGCATGTTAGGGACTTGCACCCTTAGGATATGCGTATGAGCCATGCAGCATGTCCCCTGGTTTTCATGCTAGGAAACCCCGGCCTATGCATGCGTCCTACTAGTTTATTTATTAAATTGAATGCTGATATCTGTTAGATCGCATGCCTTAGGATAATATTATAGGGAGGAGCCTTGCGAGGTCAACGCTGAGACCCGTGTTAGGGTACTCCGTGTTCCTTGTTTGGTTGTCGGGATGTCCTGTATCGGGACCTCGGGCTGCCCTCCCAAGGTTCTAGTCCCAATAATATTATAAGTAATGATTGGTATAATTATTAGCATAGTTGGTAGATATTATAGGGGAGGGGCCTTGCGAGGACAGCGGTGAGACCCATGTTAGGGTACTCCGTGTTCCTTGTTTTGTTGTCGGGGTATCCTATAACGGGAACTCACGCCGCCCTTCCGAGTTTCTTTCCCCCAATGATATTCCAGCCTTGCTGATTTTTGTACATGTTCCCGCATCTTGATGATGCACCTGGTTGAATTCAGAGGAATTCATGACATTTGAGTTGTAATGATATGTAGTGTGGCGGATCCGAGTGGATCATATGCGTATGGATAGGCTGTTCTGTTCCCTGCGTTGGATTCGGTAGAGGCTACCCCCAGCGTTAGACAGGGCCTTCCTGACAGAGGGCTCCCATTAGTAGGCACCTCCTGATTTGGTGACGGACTGTGCTGAATGTGGGAGTAGACCAGGCGGCCTACGGAGTGGAGGGAGAGACTATCGGTGGACCAAGGGTGACCAACAGCCTAGTCAGTCCAAAATCCTATGTCACCCATTGATGGGTGAGGGTGAGGGTGTAGTGGGTTGGCGATGAGCGACCTACTGGATTTGTGAATAGATGATTATCAGTCCCAATAGCCTATGTCACCCATGGATGGGTGAGGGTGAGGGTGTGGTGGTTCGGCGAAGTACGAACCACTGGATTATGTTGTTATGTCTTGGAAACTGGATAAATAATGGAATTGTGGTAAATATAGTCTGTGATGCATGGGTTGTGCTGTTCACTGAGCGTGCGGCTCACCCCTCGCATATGTTTTTCCCCAGTTGCCACTGAGCCTGAGCTGGAGCCGGAGCAGCAGTTGGAGCTTTCTGAGGGATTTCTTCAGTAGCGGAGCAGCGCTACGTCCGCGAGTACCAGAGGCTATCAGCATCCCTTTCCTTGGCTGTATGTATTGTATTTCCGTGCTTGGCACGTGTTGGTATATGTTCAGTTGTTTCCATGTATATTGGCTCTCACAGGACGTATGATTGTGTATCAAGTCTGTAATATGCTTTGGTTACAGACTCAGTTTTAGCTTCCGCTATATTGTGTATATATTATGTCAGCCCTGTTTGATCTGTGTTGTCATTTTATTTGTGGTTTAGAGTATATATATTTGACCTCCTGTGTAGGTTTCTGATATGATATATACACTTGCCGCGACCCGGGGTTGGCCGCCCTGGGGCGTGACAGAACCACTCACCATATAACCCGGGACCTCGCGCATCCCATCCGACGAGATCTGCAAGGTAGGGGCATCAAATTTGGTGAGTAACATCACAATTTAGCACTTAGAAATCATTAGAAATACCAAAGACTTAGACATGCACGCATACGGGCTCGCACGCATGCGAGCACGCGTGTACGCACGCATGCCCGGGTGCCCCAGCACCTACCCGAGACCCTGGGCAGCCCCACGCATGCCCCAGCACACGCACGCACGCGCGCGCGTGCACTGGCCCCCAGCCCCACGCCCAGGCGCATGCCCGGACGCATGCCCCGTGCACACTCCCCACGCGCACCCCCGCTCGCGCTAGGGCCCGCGTGCACCCGCGCGCCCACTCCGCTCGCACGCGCCCGCGCACGTCTGCGCGCCCGCCTGTGCCTGCCAGCGCCCTCCTACGCCAGACAACCCCCTGCGCGCGCCCAGCCTATCTTAACCCCTTTCTAACCCTCCCCAACCCCTCACACACACTCTAACCCATCTACCTAGCATGCATGACCTCCCCAACCATCCCAACAGCCCTAAAAATAAAAAAGAAGGGGAAGAGGACTTACCAAAAGAGGGAAAGGGAAAGGGGGAGATGCGGGGCTCTCGACGCGCCCACGGCCACCTCAACCACCACCACCACCACCTCTTCAGCCTCTCACCAGCCCTTCTTGGCTGCAAATCAGGGGGGGGGGGAAGTTCATGTAAGGGTGCTTGAGAGAGAGGAGATCAACAACAACAACAACTACTTGCACAAACACTCACCATCACTTCCTCCTCCACCTTCTCCTTCTCTTTGAGGAAATAACACAAACACCTTGGGGGAGTGAAAAGAGAGAAAGAGAGACCCAAGAATCCCACGTGGGGAGTGGGAGGGAGAGAGAGAGAGAGATATTTTGGGCAAATAAATATCTAAAAGAGGGATAGAAATGACCAATTTATCCTTGACTAGAAATTCTGAGCATGCTTCACTAGAACAGCCATAACTTCCTCAATATAGCTTCGAATTGCACAATTCAAAGTCCGTTGGAAAGCCAAGAAGATTATCTACAACTTTCATGTTTATGCCAAGATCAAATAATCCCTCCAGCTATTCCGAAATTAGAGCTAAACATAGAACAGGGCTGCTGCCAGAATTTTTCATCCCCGGGGTATACTTGGAAAAATACCCATAACTTTTACTACATGAATCCAGTTGATCTAATTCCACTTTTGTACGAAAGCTAACTCAAAACTGAGCATCTCATAATAAAATTATATTTTAACCTCTTCATCTTGGATTTTTACAAAATTAAATCCAAATACCAAATCGGAAATACATAACTTCTAGGAGAAAAATTATGTAGCCAAATTTTCAATCAGAGCGCTCCAAATGACACAAGCATAACAGGAGGTGGTGGTTGTGGGTGCCGTTGGTGCACACGAGGGGCCCCCGAGCCTTCCCTTTCCTTCCCCCTCACTTGGTAGGCTCTCCTCCTCCCCTATCCTTGTGTTTTAATGGTTGTTAGGGCTGTTAGGGTGGTCATGCATGCTGTGTATGTGGGTTAGGGTGTGTGTGAGGATAGTGGAAAGGATAGGAGAGGTCTGGGTGCTGGGGTGCGCAGTCCAACGCGCTGGCAAGCACGCGTGCTTATGCGTGCTGCCCGAGGGTTCGGGTAGATGTCGGGGCACTCGGACTTGCGTGCGTGCCCGTATGCGTGCTTGTCCGAGTCTTTGGCATTTCTAGTAAATTCCATGTATATTTATGTAGTTATACTCACCATATTGAATGCCCTTGTCTTGCAGATCTTGGCAAACGGTCACGCAACGACCCGGGTTGCGGTGAGTGGGTCGATCCAACCCAGTTAGGAGGCGTTCGATGCATGTAGACGTGCATTGCCCTCCCCTGGGGCATCATAACTGCATATTAACCATATTTGCATTTATATGTTATTATTGGGCTTGCTAGGTTGCATCCATGTCATGTTATACCTAACATGTTAGGGTTATACATCCTAGTATCATGTGTAGGGACCAATGCTTGTTCATGCATCACGTCCCATGTTAGGATAACATTTGATTCCTACATGCACCCCGACCTTGCTTAAGTATACCCTTAGCTATCTATGAAAAGCACAAGTGTAAGCATGTCTTAGAAAGTATTATAACCTTGTTATTATATTATTTAAATGCTTCCATGATGAATTCCTTGTATATTTATTATCCATGTTATGTGCTTAAATTAGGCCTTAAATCTTGCCTAATGAGTTTAGGCAAGTGTATGACCACTTATGGGGGTCATACTTGGCAATTGTCACTATGAATAATATGTTTTTCCCCGCATCTGAGTTATGCGCCTTGGAGGGAATTCTTGAGAATTCGTTACCTTATCAGTGTTTAGTAACCGGTGTTGACGGATCCAAGATGATCGTATCCACGAGTGTAGATTGTTTTCTCCTCTTCATTGGAGACGTGTAGGAACTACCCGGCATTGGAAAAGCTGTCCTGACAGAGGGCTCCCATCCGTAGGTACTACCGATGCGTTCGGGAACGTACTGATCATGGGAGTATACCAGGTAGAGGCTACCCGGGGAAAGGGCTACCTGTGGACCAAGGGTGTAGAGCAGTCTAATCTCTCCCAAAAGTCCTATGTCACCTCTAAAGGGTGAGGGTGAGGGTGAGGGTGAGGGTGTGGTGGGTCGGCATCGCTACGACCCATCAATTTGTGCAGTTACTCCCATCTTAGGGACTTTAATGATTTTAAAGGTTAATATGAGTTGTGTTGCATGGATTGTACCATTCACTGAGCGTGTGGCTCACCCCTCGCATACTTTTTCCTCCAGTTGTCGCTGAGTCGGATCTGAAGGAGGAGCTCCCCGAGGCGTCGCACCAGTAGCGGAGCAGCGTTCGCGTTTTGGGTCTTGCGAGTGAGAGGCCATCAGCATCCCCCTTTTTCCTTGTATGTATTGTTACTTGTGCTTGGGCACAATACTTGTATTGGCTCTCACAGGACAGTTGATTATGTATTCTGGTATGTAATATGTCTTTGAATTACAGACTTAGTCGTTTAAGCTTCCGCTATATGTATATATATTATGTCAGCTACCTTGTTAATTGTGTTATTACCTTTGATGTTGTGTAGAGTCTTTTATTGATCTCCTGTTTGGACTGCTGATATTATATATATTTGCCACGTATCGGGGACGGCCGCCCTGAGCCGTGACACCTGGGCCAGATCATCTTCAATCCGGGCTTTTGTTGTGGATCTGAGAGGATGTTGATGACGAATATCCTTCAGGACGTCCGGTGGCAGACCTTCAGTGCCCGTCGCCATCGCTGTCCTCCTTCTTCGTCCTCCGGGTACTTGAAACTCACACCAGTGTGGTGCCGGCTAACGCCCCTCCGACGCTCAAGTCAGACCTCTTCCTTGGGAAGAAGAAGAACTTAGAATTATTGAGGACCAAATAGTGAGAGGGAGTGTTCGCATACCTTGATAGGAAGATGAAATTCCTCTTTTATACCAAACAGGATCGTGCCAAGTTTGGCCTTACGGAGTGACTGTATCATAATATGGAATCTCCACGTGGCATCTGGATCTGTGGACATGTGTCGCCTAGGGATCGTCACCCTATAATTGTTTTTTGACACCCTGTCCTTTTCCAGTAATAGGGAATATTCCCCTTGTTAGCCGTTACTGTGCAAGGTCGGGCTTGTCACGCCCCAGGGCGGCCGTCCCCGATACGTGGTAAATATATATAATATCAGCAGTCCATACAGGAGATCAATAAAAGACTCTAAACAACATCGAAAATGACAACACAATCAATAATGTAGCTGACATAATATATATACATATAGCGGAAGCTTAAACGACTGAGTCTGTAATTCAAAGACATATTACAGACCAGAATACATAATCAACTGTCCTGTGAGAGCCAATATAAACAAAGACATCCATATACAAGTGTTGTGCCCAAGCACGGATAACAATACATACAAGCAAAGAAGGGGATGCTGATGGCCTCTCACTCGCAGAACCCAAAACGTGAACGCTGCTCCGCTACTGATGTGATGCCTCGGGGAGCTCCTCCTTCAGATCCGACTCAGTAACAACTGGAGGAAAAGAATATGCGAGGGGTGAGCCACACGCTCAGTGAATTGCACAATCTATGCAACACAACTCATATTAACCTTAAAATAATTAAAGTCCCTAAACGGGAGTAACTATACAAGCTAGTGGGTCGTAACATCGCGACCCACCTCACCCTCACCCTCACCCTTTAGGGGTGACATGGGCCTTTTGGGACAGACTAGACTGCTCTCCACCCTTGGTCCACCGGTAGTCCTTTCCCCCGCGCAGCCTCTACCTGGTATACTCCCACGATCAGTACCCTCCGAACGCATCGGTGGTACCTACGGATGGGAGCCCTCTGTCAGGACAGCTTTCCCAACGCCGGGGAGTCCCTCGGATCCAACGAAGGGGAGAAAACAACCTACTCTCACGGATACGATCCTCTTGGATCCGTCGACAACGATTACTAACACTACTAAGGTAATGAATTCTCAAGAATTCCTCCAGGGCGCATAACTAAGATGCGGGGAAACATATATTATAATAACAAGGTTATAATATTTTCTAAGGCATGCTTATACCAACATAATCTCATTTTGATTTAATTAAATTAAACTAAATGGGAAACATGCATAGATCAAGGCTTTTCAAGCATGGGACATGGTGTCTAGGCATGTATGGGCCTCTATACATGATACATGGATGTATATCCCTAGCATATAATGTCTAACATGGCATGGTTACATCATAGCAAAACATGCATTTACATAGGTTTTCATTCACACAAGTTAATATGCAGTTATGGTGCCCCAGGGGGGGATGCACGCCTACGTGCATCGAACGCCTCCCTACTGGATTGGATTGACCCACTCACCGCAACTTGGGTCGTTGCGTGACTGTTCGCCAAGATCTACAAGACATGGGCATTTAATATGCTGAGTAAACCACACAAATGTACATGAAATTTACTAGGAATGCCTAAAACTCAGACAAGCATGCATACGGGCTCACACGCATGCGAGTACGCACGTACGCACGCAAGTCCGGGTGCCCCGACACCTACCCGAACCCTCGGGCAGCCACACGCATGGCCCCCCGCACGCGTACGCATGCATACGCACGCACGCACGCGCCCCAGCACCCTTGGCGCACTGCCGTGCGCCTGCCCGCGCGCCCAGACGCGCTGCCGCGCGCGCGCGCACGCTCGCGCGCGCCCGCGCGCACTGCGCGTCCCGGCTTGCACATACCCGCGCGCACACCCGCGCGCCTCTGCGCGCGCAGACGAGCGCGCACGCGCGCGCCCGAACCCCTCCCACCCCCTCCTTAGCCCTCCCACTCCCCCTACCACCTATGCAAGGAATGATTGAACACTTAAAAGCCCTAACAATCATCTAACACAAAGCTAAGGGAGGAGGAGAACTTACCAAAAAGGAGGGGAAAGAAAAGGGGGAAACTCGGGTGCCCTTTGCGCACCAAACCACCACAACCGCCACCACCAACACCACCACCTTCTCAGCCACTCTTCAAGCCCTTAAATGGCTGAAAACAGGGGTGGGGAAGAGGCATGAGAGGGAGTTAGAGAGAAGGGAAACAAGAACAAACAACACACAAGGATTGCACACACACATACCTTCCTTTTTCCTTTCTAGGTCTTTCTTCTTCTCCTTCTTTTTCTACCTCTATTTAGAACAAACAAGGAAGAGGGAGTGAAGGAGTGAGTGAGAGGGAGAGGGAGATGTGAAGGGGACGCCCACCAATAGTCTCCACACACACACACACTACACTCACACACACACACACACACATTTATGAGAAAAAGGTGAGTTGGTGGAGCTTGACTTTGAGTCAACCCAACCACACAAAAAAACAAAAAGCCTTGACCAAGTCAATGGTCAACTTTGACTTGGTCCAAGTCTTCTTGACTTGGTCAAGTCACCCTTTGACATTCCAAAATCGGTCAAAACCCGGATACGATTCGGAACTGCCAAATTTTCTAAAACGTTACCGGAATTCGATGAAATTTTTGTGAGTGGCTCGAAATGGCACCAGGACTCATAATATGCAGATAGATTTTCAATCGGAGTTCTCGAGCTCATGCAGATAGCTAAAAGTCCAAAATTTTAGCGGTTCCGATCGAAAAAAGAAAAATTGGAAAACTGCCAGAAATGACCCAAAGGTGACCAAAAGGCTAAAAAGTGACACATATATAACAGGGCTTATGGCCGACTTGCATTTCAATTCGGGTATTGAATCCTGGATGGTCTGTCCTTTAAGTCGGGCCTTGTTCAGTGTCCGCTTTTAGCCGGTAAAACTTTAGTCAACCATTTTTCGGTGCATATCCGACTTGACCTGATCGGGCATAGCCTCATGTCCGACTTGGTCTGGTTGGCCATAATCATTTGCCTGATCTGACGGAGAAAGTGGGCCTGATGAGGCCGAGAGGGAATTTCAGCCCATGGGCTTTATTACCTCGAATCCCCCTTTTATTATCATGGACTATTCATCGTTTAATTCCTATACCCTATCCCTTATTCGGCCTTCTGATAAATTTGGTCCTACAGCTTGAAACCCAAAAAAAGAAAACAAAAAAATTGTCTTCTTTCTTAAGTCTTCATCTTTGTTTTTTAACTCCAATAAAAAAATATTATTTTTACCTTTTTTTTTCCAAAAAATTGGATGATAATAATTTTTAAATTTAAATATCTTGAAGGTAATAAAAATTGAGTAGTAAAAATATTTGAGAAAAGAACTTTGAAAATGTTTATAGGAAATAATTAGAAGAAGATTTGAATTTTTTTAAAAATTTGAGTAAAACACAAAGTGATGGTTGAAGACACATCATATCAAATTAAGCTTTTACTTAAATTTTAAGGATTCGTTTGGAAACATGCATTAAAAAGTAGCTTTCACAATAAAGTTGCTTTTTAACATGTGGTTTGACCACATAATCATGTAGGCTGCTTTCTTTTAATCTAAGAATTATGTTTGTTGTTGATAACATAAGCTGCTTAATTCACATTCAAAATCAGGACATGCTTGGTTACAATGCTACTATTTAATAAATCTCATATGCTAATTAACCGAAATACCCCTTTTGTTTTTTTATAGAACCCATTGAAGGTTTTTGAATGGGTTTTCAATTGAATGGGTTTTCAATTGAACCATATTGAATCTGCATAAAGAACCAAACTTGTGTAAGTAAAACCCAAATAAATGATGTCATCAAACTGAGACATCAGCACAAAATCAAACACCAAGCAAAGTTCATCCTCGCTCGCAATGCCAAAAACTCAACGAATAGAGCCGACTGAAAGATGAGGGCCGCAACACTTGGCAATCCACGGCGCTGCCGACGATCAACCACCGTCAGACGACACCCAGAGAGGGGGATCTCAAGGTCTCAAGGACTCCCAGTGATAGATAGTGGCGGAGGGTATCGGGTCGGTGGTGGAGGAGACACAGATCTAGGGTTTCAAATGAGGGAAACCACAACAGAAAAAAAAAAGTGACTGCCCTAAAGAGAGAGAATATTGGGCGGTGACTTTATAAAGGGGTGTGAATGCTAGGTTATGCAAGGGTTAAAACCATCATTTTCCCAACTTCCCATGATTTTCCAAATATTTGATTCCCCAGAAGCATTCTTTTAATGATTTGAAAAACACATATTTCAATGCATGAATTGACCCAAATCAACTCATCGATTTCTAATTAAGTCAAGCCGTTTGACAGCCCCTTTTTTGCTTTTTGACCGACTAAAAAGAAAAATCAACCCAAAACGGGTTACCAAACAAACTCTAAGTAAAATTTGAGTATAAGTTTGAGTAAGGGCTGAAGATAGCCTAAGAGCACTCTATCCTTTTTATTTCATGTTCCGTTTCCTTTCCTTTTATTCTTCTGGCCCTTGCCCAAACTAATTTCACACCCAAGCCTCGGTTCATTTTCAGGTTGGACATCGTCAGGAGCAACCCAACACAACACAACACAAGTCACCCACAAAAACAAGCCTTTGATTTTTTTTCGGGGTCCAAGCAGTCCAGATGGTGCAGTTGGGCCTTCTCAAGCCTTCTGTGGCGATCCCAACCTGGGCTACGCGATCCGCACAGACGCCCGTGCTCGGCATGTGCGGCCGTCGTCCTCCCCCGCTCGACCCTCGCGTGCGAACCCTCGTCCCCGTCGGAAGTCTTAGAGGGAGCTTGGGCCGGCCGACCATGGTCCCTTCTCTGTCTCGGCGGTATATGCACCTGCGTATAGCGGGAAACTCTGGTATTTGCTTTGTCTTTTCTTCACAAAAAGTGTTGTTTGACATGCGTGACATTTGTTTGTACAAATCTCTCTGTGAAATAGTCTTCATGTTTTTGGTGGGTTTTTTATTTTTATGTTCTTCGATTTTGAGGTGTATTTAATTCACTTGTTGGTGTTCCTTTCTTCTTTGTGCGAATGGCTTTTGTGTTTTTACACTTGTCAAAGACCTATGTTACACTCAATCTGTTTTACAGTCCAAAGTGTAGTCCTATATACAATGTTAGCTCTCTTCACTCATTGTATTGGAGTATATACCTTATTGGAAAATTTTTACATTTTTTTTGTAAATGATATTATTCAATTTATTGGAGTATAAACTTCAGACTTTATAAAAGTAGATGAAGTATGTGATTTTTTTTAAAAAAAAAAAAACAACATTTGTGGTCTGAGTTTGAGATTTTAATAAGGTCTGAGTGTAACATTTTCCCTTGTTAAAATGTGAAGTTGGATATCATATTATAATTTTGTTATGTCGGACATCGATGTGCGGTTCCTTATTGTTAGTGTTAGATTATGTATTAGTTTGTTATTCTAACAGTTAGAGACGTAGGCAAAATTCATAGACATTGAATGCCTTCCTATTTGAATTCACAATGTTGCTCAAGCAGATATGATGTCTGAATTGGAGCTTGGCAAACCTGAAGATAAAGGTCCAAAAAAGCGTGTAAATGGAATATTCTGGATATTACTTCTTAACATCGGTATTTATGTAGCAGATCACTTGTTTAAGGTACTACAAGTTTCCATATATTTGTCTTTTCTTCATACAATCAGTGCAAGTAGCGGCATCCTCTAAATAATCTGTGGGTTCTCTGTTTCTGTTTGCGTTCTCAGATTAGAGGAATTAAAGCTCTCTATTTTTATCATGCACGTCCTGCTTGGTATGAGTTTATAACTTCAGCATTTTGCCACGCCAATTGGTAAGCTCGCTTTACTTTATAGATTTTCACAAATGATACTTGTAAGCATGTGTCGGGTGAGTGACAATTATTGGTATGCTCTTTTGCTTGCTATTGTTAAAATGACCTCCATCTCTTAAAACTTTGACTGTAGGATTTCTTTTATTTCCTCATAAACCTTGACAGGAACCATCTCTCAAGCAACTTATTCTTCTTATATATTTTTGGTAAGAGCTTTCTTTTTGAATTTCACGAACTTGACCGATTATGTAATTAGTTGTAGCAATTGAACATAGTCCTCATGAAAGATGCTCTCTCTTCTTTCTGTTCACAAAGGGAAGCTCGTTGAAGAGGAGGAAGGAAATTTTGGATTGTGGCTCTCATATATTGTAACTGGTGCTGGAGCAAACCTAGTCTCGTGGTTGGTTCTTCCAAGAAATTCAGTTTCCATTGGAGCTTCCGGTGCTGTCTTTGGACTATTTGCAATTAGTGTCCTTGTCAAGGTTGTAGTAGGTCTACACCTCTTTCTAGAAAATTAAATATATTATTCGTGAAATATATAACCATAAATGAGTATGCTATATCACTTGCAGATGTCTTGGGATTGGAGGAAGATGCTAGAAGTACTTATATTGGGACAGTTTGTCATAGAGAAGGTAAGCAATGATCACTGTAGAACCAGCTAATTATATGTTTATGGTGCTATATAACTTCTTCATAATAATGTATTATATTCTTGTTTCCCTGCAATTTTTGTACTTGTAATATGCTATTTCTGTGAATCATGAACTTGATGTGAAATTTGGAGGTGACTCCAAAGTGGTCAATGCACTCGAGCTATACTCTCTTGCCACCAGTGTTTATCTTTAACTCCAAACATTCTAGAATTTTGTTTACCTGATGAAGCCAACGCATTCATAAGCAGGCAAATTAGCAAACATAACTTCTTGTTAATCTCAGTTTAAATGTATAGATTTCATAGAGAATCTGCAGAGCATCTCATTTTCCCCACGTATTATTGTGTTGACTGATTTCCAAAATACAATGGGGCCATACAAAATTCTAGAATTTGTTTACCTGAAGAAACCAATACATTCATTAGTAGGCAAGAGAAGTAACAGACCTTCTTTTCACCCTAGGTTTTAATCTGTAGATCTCATAGAGAGACTGCAAAGCATGTCATTCACACCACATTATTTTCTTGGCCAATTTCCAATATACATGAAGACTTTTTGTCATCAGTCTTGCATGTTTCGAGTGAGATGTTACTGTTCCACTGTGGAATATGTCTGTTCAATACCCTTGTTATTTCATGGATGATTTAAGTTGCTTTCATTTATCGGTATTGACCTCATCCTTTGTCCATCGGTTCTACAGGTTATGGAAGCGGCTCAAGCATCTGTAGGAATGTCGGGTCCATTTGCGATAGGGAATTATTTCCAGAATATCAATCACATTGCCCATCTCTCAGGTGCACTGGTCGGTGCGGCGCTAATATTACTCATCAGCAGAATTCCAAATAAATCCTCTGATTGAGATGTGTCAAGTCTATCAAGTAGAAAACCAGACGGGGTTTTGATGTTTCTATTGACATTCCTACCAAAATATGATGGAGGATCTCACTGAATTATGAGTAATTTTGTTTTTCATTTTTGCACATTATAGTGGCAGCCTGGCAGGTGCCATGTATGTATACCTCTCAGATTCTGAAGTACTTATTTCGTGGTTTGATTGTTTTACTCTTTAAAATTTTGTTTTGAGATCTTGTGTTTACACATGTTTTTTATTTTTTAAAAATAATAAGTATCATCTAACAGGGTATATGTTTTGATGAACAATGCATATCGCTCCATTTTGAATTTGAATGAATCAATTTTTAGTAAATTTTAAAAAAATTAATAATGTATATATGTTGTCTAACGATGTATATGTTTTACTGAATTTTTAACAACGTACATGAAAGTGCTTTTAAAGTGTAAAAAATATTAAGTATAATAGCAGCGCCCTAATGTATATGGCCTCTGGCAAAGGGAAAATATTACCCTTTTCCATGTGTCTAGCATACTTTGATTTTTTTCTTTTTGAGCTTTTACAGTATTGATTTTAACCATGGCGCACGATTACCCATTTAATTTGATGCTTCTGCAATCTTGATTTTAACACGGTGATTTGATAATTCCACAATAAAAGTTAAATAAGATAAAATCATAAGAAAATAAATTGAAAACTCAAACTTGAAATTGAAGATTGATACAAATATTAGAGCTCATATTTTGTTTAATTATTAGCAGCTAAAAATTTAAGCTTGTCAATCGGACGGATACAGATCGGATATGTTAATATCCATATCCTAACTTTCGGATTCAGATACGGATATTAATTTTCAGATTCGGATCCCTTCGGATATGGATCGGATACCGATATTTTTTGGATAATTGACATGTTTGAATATTAACATTAATTTGGATAATCAAGTGATATTTTAGAGAGACATTAAAATTAAAATTGAGATTTTAAGGCTTGCTATCTCTTTCAGATATCATACATTGAAAATTTAATAGTATTATAATATATTATAATTTATTATCATTGTGATTAATCATACAAAATAACAATATGGGTAATATATAATACAAATATATATATTTTTATAATATATGTTGGATACAGATATTTTTTGGATCGGATTGACTGATATCCATATCCGCACTCCAGATATTCAAATATCAGATATTTTTTATTTTTCGGATACAGATTCGGATCGGATTCGAATTTTTTTTAGATAATTGACAGGCTTAGCTAAAATCTATTCTATTATATATACTAACAAAAACTGTTTAAGTTTTTAATTTTGCTTTTTTGTAACCTTTTTATTTCTGATTTTATTCTTAATTTTTTATAATATTTTATTTTTGGATTAAGGGTAAGAATGAAAAAAAAAAGTCAATATATTTAAGGGTTTTTTATTTTTAAGTTTCCATAAACTATAGGATTTAGTGATCGATATCTCTCTTCTTCATATTTCGGTTTTAGTCCCCAGATTTAAAGGATATGCTTCTTTTTAGTCCCCTAGGAGAGACCTATCCCTAAATTATTCGGTTTTCTTTTTAGTCCTTGGGAGGGACTAAAATGGAATATATCTTTTAAATTTGGGGACTAAAACCAAAATATGAAGAAGTGAGGGATCGATCACTAAATCCTATAGTTTATGGGGATTTAAAAATAAAAAACCCTATATTTAAAGGATAATATGAGATATTTGTCAAATCTATCTTATTGAATTTCACAAATTCTTAATTTCGCCAAATATCCGAATAGCATTGTGACATTTATCTCATGTTTGTGTAAAAAAAAATGACTAGTTTGACAAGGGGTTAAGGTTTTGAGGATAAGTTGTCCTAATTTTAAAAAATAAAAAATCCATTAATTTTGTTCATATTCACATTTGTCAAAATTGAAAAATAAACTTTTAGAGTATAATATGCTTTCCCGTCAACATCTTATTTAATTAGACCAACCTTTCGTGTTGTGACGTTTCTTCATCACTGCCTTCCTCCTCAAACAAGCCAGTGGGGAATATAAAATGGGGATAAACGCTACCTCAACATTTAGGTAAAACAAAATATCCTTATTTTTATTTTAAATTTGGGACAACTATTCGTAATTTATCTAGGTTATTTTTTTATGCCAAACGGGAATAAGATGTCCTCCCACTCACTTATTTTTATAATTACCCTTTATCACATCACTTATCCTCTTGCCAAACTAGAATAGAGGTGAATACTACAGAATAACCCTTATTCGTTGTTTGTTTTGCATGAATAAATCTTTATAGATATGCCTGAATAAACTAGGATAAGGCTTAATAACAATTCTAATGAAAGGTAAAAATTGTTTATCATGACTTATCTATGTCAGAGAATAAAAATACCATTTTCTGTCATTTTAAAAATTTATCTTACTTAACAGTCTCACACACACATTCCAAAAACTGTTACATCTACTAAATCAGTCACATATCTCTCACACTTATTCAAGGGTATAATCATCATTTAAAAAGTCACAAACTCTTTAGATACGCATGTGAATAAATGGGGATAAAGCAAAAAAATGCGTTTGCATGAGTGGGTATAACATGGTATAGGTATGCCAGAATAAACTGGTATAAAGTAGTATATGGATTCCAACCAACCACTGGAATTAAAGTTATTCTAGGTTATTCCACCTAAAGAATATGTGGGCCAACTATTAAATCAACTATCATCACCTTTTATAAATCACCACATGTCCAATCAGCCATCATTATTTTTTCACCTTTTATAAATCCTTATCTACACTTTATTCACATTTTACCCAAGCAACAAAAACTTTATTATTACGTTTTCCAACGAGAATAATTCAAAACACAATCAAACAAAAAATTACTTTATTCTTATTTATACTAGAATAGTCATAAACATCAGAATAACTTAATTCTATATCCAAACGGCGGCTTATCCATCCCTATGCATCATTTATCATTATTTTATCTAAAGTGAATCAAACAACAAAAATGTCACTTTTATGTTTTCCAATGAGAATAACAGAAAATGCAACCAAATAGAAATTTTCTTATTTTGCATGGATTATTTTCTATCCCGATATAACTATTAGGGCTGAATAACCCTATGTCACTTCCCATTGGGGGGGTGGGGTTAGATTATGCATAGAGTCACAATGAGGTAACATATATATTTTCCATTTCTAACCCCGTTTAAATTTTTATGTTTTGTTAAGATCAAGATTTAGTACTATAATATTTTATAATTTTATTTTTTCCTTGTGATTACTATTTGTTATATCTATTGCTTGGTTATATTAGATCAGATTGAATAGTTATAATATGAGCTTTGCTACACATGTCCCATTATATAGGCCCCTTCCACAGGCCCCATAAGTTGTCAAAATGTCATTGGCTGTCTTGTTGACTTTTACAAAAGAGCAAAAAAACTAAATACTAAAGTACCCCTCATTAATACACTCTTTCTCGATTGTGATTTCTCTCTTTTTCCATTTTTTCCCATTCGTCTTGCCATCCCTATCGACGAGCAAAACCATTTAAAAAATATTTAGGGTTTCCAAAAAATAGAAATGTGAATTAAAATCACACCAATAAGTAATCCATCTTTTGTCGAAGAAAACTTAAAATTTCTTTGCAGAATCGATTTCAAAAAAAATTTCTTCACACCCACCAAAAAATGGGTATGCAACCCTTTTTTGGTATTTGAAAAAACCTCCATGTTATTTTACAAGATCTTATGATTACACGTGTAGGAGACCAAATTAGTCAGAAGGATTAATGAGGAATAAGATCGTAAGTATGAGAATTAAGCAAGGATTAGCCCATGATGATAAAAGAGGCCTTGGGGGTGAGAATGCCCATGGGCCAAAACTCCCTCACGACTGCGTCAGGCCCACTTTCACAGCTAGGCCGGACGAATGGTTATGCCCGACCAGGCCTAGCCAGGCACAAGGTTATGCCCAACCAGGATAGGTCGGGCATCCACTGAAAAATGGCTGGCTAAAGCTTAACCGACTAGGAACGGATACAGAGCAATGCTCGACTTAAAGGGTAGACTGACCAGGGTGTAGTACCCGAATTGAAATACAGGTCGGCCATACACCCATCCCTGCGTAGCAACAGTTAGCAGGGGGGATATTCCTTGACACTGGAAAAGGACAGGATGTCAAAAATAGAGTTATAGGGTAATGATCCCTAGATGACACATGTCTATAGATCCAGAGTCCACGTGGAGATTCCATATCAAGATATAGTCACTCCGCAAGGCCAAACTTGGCACGCCTCTTTTGGGTATAAAAGGAGGTCTTCACCTCCTTGTCAAGGTATGCGAACACTCCCCCTCACTATTTTGTCCTTAAGAATTATAAGTTCTTCTTCTTTCCAAGGAAGAGATCTAACTTGAGCGTCGGAGGGGCGTTAGCTGGCACCACACTGGTGTGAATTTCAGGTACCTGAAGGACGAGGTAGGAGGACAGCGGCGGCGGCGGGAGCTGAAGGTCTACCTCCGGACATCGCGAAGGATATTCGTCATCAACATCGTATCAAATCCACAACAAGAGCCGGGATCAGAAAGGATCCGGCCCAGGAGGGTGAATGTTTGATTTTACCCCCACAAATTGGCGCCGTCTATGGGACCCGAGCAAGAAGCCGTCCCAAACTTCAAAACAGAGAAAATGGTGATGATGAGGACTCGATCAACGATCCAAGGGAAAGACGGAGAAGGTGATCAAATAACACCTGAAGATCCGGCCCCGACGAAGGGCAAAACGACAATAGGGTCGACTTCCCATAACCCGACGCCCGAAGGAGAGTGCAACTACGCAAAGGAACTCGAAGAGATGAACCAGAAATATCATCACCTTGAGAACTTGATGGAGGAGATTCTGAAACGACCAGATGCTGTACCACCACCACCTCCAGAAGTGCGAAATCAAGGGGACCTGATTGCAAGGGAAGGAGTCCCGCGCAACCAGGACCAGGAGTGTTGGCAAGCTAATGAAAGGGTTGGCCAGTTGGTGTATTCTTCTAGAGAGGAGCGTAGGTGGCGAGAGAGAGGACCTGCTCAGGCAGCATTTCCCTCAAGGAGAACTCATCTTAGGCCAGACCAAGGAAGGCACCGTAGTTGGTCTCCACGACAAGAACCAAGAGGTGAATGCGCACCACAGCCACCAAGGCCCTGACGTTTTCGCAGTCCCAGCTGCTACTCGGCGTTGTCGGACGATGACTATGAAGACGAACGGCCTGACCGGACAAGACGAACATATAAGAGCAAGATGACGAAGACCCGGGACCGGGATTTCATCAAAAGAGCACTGAAGGGGTTCGAATCTCCATTCGTCTAGCATATCTTGCATAGTACCCCGCCCAAGAAGTTTGTCCAACCCAAATTCTGACCGTATAATGGGACAACCGACCTATTCGATCACTTGTTGAACTTTCGCAACGCGATGGCTTTGTACGAACAGTATGATGAACTTATGTGTAGGATGTTCCCTTCTAGTTTGGATGGAGCTGTCACTGTCACGCCCCAGGGCGGCCGTCCCCGAGACGTGGCAATATATAAAGTATCAACTATCAATTTCTAGAGGTCAACATTGACTCCAATAAATAACACACAAAGCTGGCAAAACAATGATAACTGATAGTTCAACTAAAATGTGAAAGCATAAAAAATATCAATAAGTCTGTAAATCAAAAACATTATTACAGACCCGAATACACAATCACTGTCCTTTGAGATCCAAGTCTAATCCAAATAAAATACATCATGTGCAACACACACGATTAACAAATACATGACTCTAGGACTGCTGACAGCCTCGCACTCGCCAATCTCCGAACGGAACGCTCCACGCACGCAAGACCACGCCGCAGGGAAGCTCCAGCTCCACGCCCAACACTGCCCCTAAAAAAGAAGCAGTACGCGAGGGGTGAGCTACAAGCTCAGTGAGTGGCTGAAAACCAAACACCATTACAACAATTCAATACTAAGGCAATTTCCTTTGAAGAAAAAACATGGGTAGAAACCCAATGGATAAGCAGGTCACGCGGCGGCGCGACCCACCTCACTCTCACCCTCACTCCCGGAGGGAGACTCTTGGGACTCTTGGGGAGAGACCATACCGTTTGTCGAAGAGACGCGGAATTACTGGTCCACACAACACTACTGGATTATCTACATCGAGATAACTGCCCAACGATGTCTTTGAACATCGATACATAACTGGACCCAACAACTATGGGAACGGACGAACAATGAATGGGTCATGCGGCGACGTGACTTCAACTCATCCCCCGCCCCTGCCCCAAAGGGAAACTCCTGGGACACCCGGGGAGAAACGAAGGTTAACCATAACACCTAGTGTTACTGGATAACCTAACCAACCAGTCCCTCCGCTACGAGGCAGAGCTATACTACGATACCTCAAGCGTTAGGAGTAGCATACCCAGAGTATACTCGATGGGTATAAGGGTCACGTGACGACGTGACTCAACTCATCCTCACCCTAGCCCTCAGAGGGGTGACCCTAGGGACTTTTGGGATAATCCTTATGCTCTACACCCTTCATCATTCTGTAGACCTCTCCTGGGTAGCCTCGACTTGGTATAATCCTGTCACGCCCCAGGACGGCCGTCCCCGGGACGCGGCAAGTGTATATATGATATCAACAGTCTAAACAGGAGGTCAATAACATACTCTAAACAACAGCTAAAATGACAACACAGACAAAAGCAAGGCTGACATGATATATACACAAATAGCGGAAGCTAAAAGACTGAGTCTGTAAATCAAAAAACATATTACAGACTCGATACATAATCAACTGTCCTGTGAGAGCCAATATACACACATATATCCAAATAATACACAAACGAGTGCCCAAGCACGGAATATAATACATACAATCAACAGGGATGCTGATAGCCTCTAACACTCGCGGGACGTGGCGTTGCTCCGCTCCTGATGAAGTCTCTCGGGGAGCTCCTCCTTCAGATCCGACTCAGTGATAACTGGAGAAAAATATGCGAGGGGTGAGCCACATGCTCAGTGAATAGCACAACCCATGCATCACAATTTATATTAACCACAATTAAATCAAAGCCTCTAAGTGGCAGGGAATACACAAAACTAGTGGGTCGCTACAACGCCGACCCAGTACACCCTCACCCTCACCCTCCAATAGGTGACATAGGATATTGGGATTGACTAGGCTGTTAATCACCCTTCGTCCACCGATAGTCTCTCCTCCACTCCGTAGGCCGCCTGGTCCGCTCCCACAATTCAGCACAGTCCGAACCCAAATCAGGAGGTGCCTACTGATGGGAGCCCTCTGTCAGGAAGGCCTGTCTAACGCTGGGGCAGTCTCTATACGGATCCAACGAAGGGAAAAGAAACAGCCTATCCACACGTATACGATCCACTCGGATTCGCCAATACTGATCTCACTTATAAATGTCATGAATTCTTCAGAATTCCTCCAGGGCGCATAACTAAGATGTGGGGAGACACATATTATAATATTATTGGGAAAAGAAACCTTGGGAGGGCACCATGAGGTCCCGATATAGGATATCCCGACAACCAAACAAGGAACACGGAGTACCCTAGCCCGGGTCTCAACGCTGACCTCGCAAGGCCCCTTATAATATTCCCTAAGGCATGCTAAAATACCATAAGTTCGCATTTAATTTAATAAATTAAACTAATAGGACACATGCATAGGTCGAGGCTTCCTAGCATGAAACAGGGTGACAGGATGCATGGCTCTTACACATATCCTAAGGGTGTAAGTCCCTAACATACAAGGTCTAGGGTGGCATGCATACTACATACAAATCATGCTTGCATGGATTACATATTGTACAAGTTAATATTAAACTATGGTGCCCCAGGGGAGGACGGTACACGCCCAAGTGCATATAGCGCCTCCCTACTGGGTTGGATTGTCCCACTCACCAATATCCGGGTCGTCGCGTGACCGTCCGTCAAGATCTGCAAGACAGGGTAATCAACTCGGTGAGTAAAATACACAATACATATACAAAAATACACTAAAAATACCCAACACTCAGACAAGCGTACATACGGCCCGTACGCACGCGAGTCCGAGCACCCCGACTCACTCCCGAACCCCCGGGCAACCATCCGCACGGCCACCCGCCCCGGGCGCACAACCGCGCCCCAGCCCGCGCGCCCAGACGCACTGTCGAGCCCCCCGCCCGCATGCCCGGACACGCTGCCGAGCCCAGCCAGCGCGCCCAGACCCGCCGCACGTCGCGCGCATGCTCGGGCGTGCCCGCGCGCACCACGCGTCTAGCCCCCGGGTGCACCCGCGCGCACTGCGCCCCAGCGCAGTGCCCCGCATGCACTCCCCGCTCGCCCTGCGCGCATTGCACCCCCTGCGCAGCACCCTCACACCACCCGCTCGCCACGCGCCCTGCGCAGCGCTCCGCGCGCACACCGTGCACTGCGCCCAGCGCGCCCGACCGCACGCGCCCAGCGACCCTGACAGCACGCGCCCAGCGCGCCTGGCCGCAGCTCGCCCGCCTGCGCCTGCCTGCCTGCGCCTGCCCGCCTGCGCCTGCCTGCCTGCACGCGCTGCTGGGCCCGCATGCACCTGAGCCGAGCTCAACCACCCCAACCGCCACCAACGGCCACCGACAGCCACCAAAACCACCATGGAAGCCATACATACCCAAAAACACCTCCTAATCAAGCATCTAAACAAGAAAGGAAGGAAAGGAAACTCACCCAAGGAGAAAAGGAAGAGAGGGAACTTCGGGTGCTCTTCGCGCACCGAAATACCACCACCAAGGCCACCACCACCAAGCCTTCAACTCAGCCTAAGAGGGGCTGAAACAGAGGAGAAAAGAGGCTATGAGAGGGGGTCACACAAGAGGGAACTCGAATCCGAGACCACCGGAAGATAGATCGGGACAATACCTATCTTTTCTCTTCTTAGGGTTTTTGATTTCCACCACTTGAACTAGGTCAAAAGGGGGGATTAAAGAGAGGGAGAGAGAGAGAAATTTTGGAGAAGATGATGAATAGGAGGGGCTGTTTGTAGTCGTGGGATTTATTTATGCTCACACACCCACCACACACTCTCACACCCACTTAACTTGAAATTAGATTAGGTTAAGCTAGGTTAGATTAGGTTTAAGTGCACTTAGGTGAGATTTGACCCTAGTCAACCCAACCACACTAAAATCCAAATCAATTTGACCAAGTCATGGGCCCACCTTGACCAAGTCAAGTCCCCCAATGACTTCTCGCTCGGTCAAAACCCAGATACGCTTCGGAACTGCAAAATTCTGAAACGTTACCAGAATTCGATGAAATTTTCGTGAGTGGCTTGGAATGGCACCAGGACACATAATATGCAGTTAGATTTTCAATCGGAGTCCTCAAACTCAGGATGATAGCTAACAGTCCAAAATTTTAGCGGTTCCGATAAAAAAACAAAAAAAAACCGAAAAACTGCCAAATATTCCCAATGGTTACCAGAAGGCTAAAAGTGACACATATATAACAAATCCCATGATCAGTACATCTGCCAAACGCATCGGTAGTACCTACAGGTGGGAGCCCTCTGTCAGGACAACTTCAATGCTAGGCAGCTTCAACACGGATCCAACAAAGGGGAGAACGCCTCCACACTCCCAATATCATCCGGTAGCCCTCTCCCGCTTAGCCTCTACCTGTCGGCCTTCCACGATCGGTATATCAGCCAGATGTGTACCGCGATACGCATCGGTAGCACCTACAAGTGGTGGCAGCAAACAAGATAGCTTCAACGCTGGGGTAGCTTCAGTGCACGATGATATTGGGAGGAAGACTTCGCGCTCGTAATGCGAACCCTATGGAAAATCAACTATCCTTAGTAATCCCATAGCGATGCCATCGAAATACCCTTGAACTCCCACAGAGATGCGTCTCTCAGACGCAGGGAGATACCTCTGCTCTCGCACAGAGATAGGCCCTAAGGCATAACCCAGCAGTCGGTTCATACACTCGCCTAACTTGGGTAGGCCTAGCATAATGCCATAACTACCAGCTTAACAAAATCGATAAGATAATGAATTCTTCTGAATTCCAAACGAGTGCATCGCTCGGATGCAAGGGGTGATTACATCGCTAGCTCTCTAACTAATAAGGTACAACCCGACATCGGGTCATACGCTGTTATGCCTGTGTCATTTGGAGCCTTATTTTTTTTTGATCGGAGTCGCTAAAATTTTAGTTTTTAGCCACTTGCGGGAGTTGGAGTACTCTGATTGAAAATCTAACTGCATATTATGGGTCCTGGTACCATTTTGTACTACCCATAAAAATTTCATCGAATTCTGATAACGTTTTAAAAAATATGTAGTTCCGAACTGTATGCGGGTTTTGAGAGTTCCTGGTTTGGTGGGTCGAATAGTGTGAGATATTTTTGAGGATGTGGTAACCTTTGGTAACCTTACCACCCTTTGCTTAGTGGTGAAGCAACCTTTGGTTATTTTTGAGTGTTTGAGGGTGAGAATAGGCTTAAGTGCACCCCCTTTTTCTCTCCTTCTCATCACCCCCCCCCAAAGTGAGGAAAAATATCTCTCTCTCTCACTCTCTCTCACTCACGTCTCCCTCTCCCTCTCTGTTTTTCTGTGTGTGTGTGTGTGTTGTTAATGAAGGAAAAGATGAAGAAGAAGCACAAGAAAGAGTGAGAAAGGGTGAGTATGTGTTGTTGTTGTTTCTCTTCTCTCTATCCCCTTCTCATGCCCCTTTGCACCCCTGTTTTCTGCCATGAAGGGCTTGAGGAGATGCTGATGAGGTGGTGGTAGTGGTGGTGGTGGTTGAGGTGGTCGTGGGTGTGTCGAGCACCTCGCATCTCCTCATTTCCCTCCCCCTGTTTTGGTAAGGTAGCACTCTGTATTTTAAAGATCTCAGTGAATCAAGTATTTAGAGGCACATTTTTAGGATTATGTCTTCATATGATATGATCATCTATGTGTCTAGATGTTATATATGAAATTTGGGGTCATTATGATATCTGTGTTGTAAGTTAGAACCTGTTTTGCATGGCCTGTCCAGATTCGCGTAGGAATTGATCTGTTTCAGGAAGTGATTTATTTTGGGCTTGTAGAGGCAAAATTAGGTTCTAATGTCTCATGGATTTATTTCATAATTTGTGGATGCGTATTTGGTGCTGTGGAGATCAATTAGTTGGGTTGGTTGTAGCAGGTTTAGCAGTTTTGCTCGATTGTGTGTCAAGAAGTTGTTATGCATGTTGTGGAAAGTATCAGGAGTTAGGGTCTTCATGAAGTAGGCTTATATGAGTGTCAGGAGGTTCCATATTTTAATTGTGGATCATTGGTTGTGTTTTGCAGGTCTCGTAGACCGGACGCGCGGCGATCCGGGTATCGGTGAGTTGTTTGATCCAACCCTTCGGGAAGCGTTGGATGCACGTAGTCGTGCGTCGTGCATCCGTTGGGCACCCTGACTATACTACTTAATTAGATAAGTAGTATGGTCATGTCTAACCCATAATATGCTAAGTATTTGCATGCTAGGTTAGTATAGCTTGTATATTGTGTAGAACCCCCCTTTTCTACCATATACTTGCCTATGTATGTTCATGTGTGAATTATTATGTATGCATGCGCCCTTCATGTATGGGCATGTGTGATGTGGGTTTTCATGAATGTATAGAATAAGCATGCCTTAGGTAGTCCCTATGAGTAATACTACCATATTAATTGGAATATCCAGCATGATTAAGTCTGGGTTAATAACGAGCACATGCCTAATATTCCCTTGCGATAAGACTCGAGGGCGTGGTGTAGTTGTTGCGCCCATGCGAATGGGGCAAAGCTATGACCAACTTCAAGAGATGATGAGCTCTCTCTCACCCTCTCCCTCTGCACGAACTGAGTAAGTAGATGCGATTTCCTACTCGACTCAGGTTCATTTGGAATATTGGCATGCACCTGTTAGTGCGCGAGATCACGCTTGACCCTTCCCTTTTAAGTTGGTGATATCCAACGCATGCTTAAGTTATGCCTTGTGTGCTTATATGATTAATGGCCTTGTATGCATGTTTAAGTGGGCCATACCTTGTATGCATGTTGTATGATTTGTTGTTTATGATGTAAATCCATGTTAGGGGATACCCTAATAGTCAATTATTAGATGATCGTGCATATGGTTCATGTTGTGCCTGTGTCATTTGGAGCACTCTGATTGAAAATTTGGGTACATAATTTTTTTTTCCTAGAAGTTATGTATTTCCAATTTGGTATTTGGATTTGATTTTGTTAAAATCCAAGATGAAGAGGTTTAAATATGATTTTATTATGAGATGTCCAGTTTTGAGTTAGCTTTCGTACAAAAGTGGAATTAGATCAACTAGATTCCTGTAGTAAAAGTTATGGGTATTTTACCAAGTATACCCCGGGAGGGAAATTCTGGCAGCAGCCCTGCTCTATGTTTAGCTCTAATTTCGAAATAACTGGAGAGATTATTTGATCTTGGCATAAACATAAAAGTTGTAGATAATCTTCTTGGCTTTCCAACGGACTTGGAATTGTGCAATTCGGAGCTATATTGAGGAAGTTATGGCTGTTCCAGTGAAGCATGCGCAGAATTTCTAGTCAAAGGATGACTAGGTCATTTCCACCCCTCTTAAGATATTTGTGTGCAAAATATCTTCTCTGTCTCTCTCTCCCTCTCACTTCCACGCCCATTTTATTGGACTCTCTCTTCCTCTCTCTCAAGCACCCTAGGTGTTTGTTTAAATGCCCCAATGAGAAGAAGAGAAGGAGGAGGTGAAGGAAGAAGAGAAGGTTTGTGCTTATGTGTTGTTATTGTTGATCTCCCCTCTCTCAAGCTCTCATATCTTGTTCTCCCCCCCCCTGATTTGCAGCCACTGGAGGGCTGAGGAGGGCTGAGGTGGTGGTGGTGGTTGAGGTGGTCGCGGGTGCGTCGAGGGCCCCCGAACCTCCCCCTTTCGTTCCCCCTCCAAGGTGAGCTCCTCCCCTTTTTTTCTTGGTTTTCATGGCTTAAGGGAATGTTAGGGAGGTCATGCATGCTAGGTAGATGGGTTAGGGTGTGTGTGAGGGATTGGGGAGGGTTAAAATAAGGTTGGGATGGGCTGGGCGCGCGCTGGGCGCAGTCTGCGCGACTGCACGCGCGCCAGTGGGCGCTGGCAGGCGCAGTCGGGCGCGAGTGCGCGCGCGAGTGCGCGAGGGTGCTAGCGCGAGCGGGAGTGCGCGCGAGTGTGCGCGGGCGGGCGTAAGCGTGTGCGCGCGGGGCAGTGCGCCTGGGCATGCGCCTGGGCGCGGGGTTGAGGACCAGTGCGTGCGTGCGCGTGCTGGGGCGTGCGGGGGGTGCTGCGCGAGGGCGCGTGGGCTGGACGCGCAGTGCGCGCGGGAGCTCGCCAGCGTGCGCGCGCGTGCGGCAGCGCGTCTGGGCGCGCGGGCAGGCACGCGGCAGTGCGTCGATGGTGCTGGGGTGCGTGCGTGTGTGCACATTCGTGCGTGCGCGTGCGGGGGGCCATGCGTGTGGCTGCCCGAGGGTTCGGGTAGGTGTCGGGGCACTCGGACTCGCGTGCGTACATGCGTGCTCGCATGCGTGCGAGCCCGTATGCATGCTTGTCCGAGTATTGGGTATTTCTAATGATTTCTATGTGTAAATTGTGTTGTTTCTCACCAGTTGGATGCTCCTACCTTGCAGATCTCGTCGGATGGGATGTTTCTCACCAAAACCTACCTTCTCTTCTTCCTTCACCTCCTCCTTCTCTTTGAGGACTTTAAACAAACACTTGGTTGGTGTATTTGCAAGAGAGAAAGAGAGCAAAAAGAATTCTGGTCGTGGAAGTGAGAAGGGAGAGAGAGAGGGAGATATTTATCACAAATATCTAAGGAGAAATGACCTAGTCGCCCTTCGACTAGAAATTCTGCGCAAGCTTCACTGGAACTGCCATAACTTCCCCGATACAGCTTCGAATTCCTCAGTTCCAAGACCGTTGGAAAGCCAAGAAGATTATCTACAACTTTCATGTTCATCACAAGATCAGATAATCCATCCAGCTATTCCGAAATTAGAGCTAAACATCAAGCAGGGCTGCTGCCAGAATTTCCATCCCCGGGGTATACTTGGAAAAATACCCATAACTTTTACTACAAGAATCCAGTTGATCTAATTCCACTTCTGTACGAAAGCTAACTCAAAACTGGACATCTCATAGTTAACTCATATTTAAAGCTCTTCATCTTGGATTTTAGCAAAATCAAATCTAAATACCATATTGGAAATACATAACTTAGAAAAAAAATTATGCAGCTCAAATTTTCAAACAGAGGGCTCCAAATGACACAGGCACAACAACTATGACTACTTTAAGGTTAATATGAGTGTGTTGGTTGTTGTTATGCATGTGTTTGATATCTCGATAAGCGAGTATCGAGAGTGGTTGTTTTCCTTTGGGTTTCGCTTTGCGAACATGGGATCGTTCTCCCCTTCATTGGATCCGATGTAGGAACTCCCCGGCGTTGGCTGTACCTGACAGAGGGCTCCCGTCCGTAGGTACCTCTGATGTGTCGGACAGTACGGATGGTGGGAGTGGACTAGGTGGAGGCCACGAGGGTGGGAAAGGGCTACTGGCGGACCAAGGGTGTAGAGCGGTGAGTTGAGGAGATCGGGTTGTAGATACTACCCGGGAGAGGGTTAACGAATGATGTTATGGGCGTGGGAATCGTTCTCTCTTCCATAAGTCCCAAGAGTCTCCCTCCAGGAGTGAGGGTAAGGATGAGGTGAAGATAATCGCCGCGTGACCCATTCGTTGTTCGACCGTTCCCATAGTTGGTGGGTCCGGTCTTGAATCGATGTTCAAGGACATCGTTGGGCGATTATCTAGATGTAGATGATCTAGTAGTGTTGAGTAGACCAGTAAATCCGGGTCTCTTTGACCAACGGTATGGTCTCTAGACCAGTAAATCCGGGTCTCTTCGATCGACGGTATGGTCTCTAGACCAGTAAATCCGGGTCTCTTCGATCGACGGTATGGTCTCTCCCCATAAGTCCCAAAAGACTCTCTCTGGGAGTGAGGGTGGGGGTGAGGTTGGTCGCGCCGCCGCGTGACCCAGTTATCCATGGGTTTCTTCCCATGTTTTCCTTGAAAGGAAATTGATTATGTATTGAACTGTAGTATGGTGATTGGTTTCCAGCCACTCACTGAGCTTGTAGCTCACCCCTCGCATACTGTTTCTTTTCAAGGGCAGTGTTGAGCGTGGAGCTGGAGCTTCCTGTGGCGTGGTCTTATGGGCGTGGAGCGTTCTGCTGGCGGGTGGCGTGTGTGAGGCTGTCAGCATTCCTAGAGTCATTTATGCCTTGTAAATCGTGCATGTGGCACAGGTTGTATTTTCTTTAGTCTAGACTTGGCTTTCACAGGACATTGATTGTGTATTCGGGTCTGTAATAATGTTTTTGATTTACAGACATTGTTATATATTATGCTAATGTTTTTGAATTCTAAGAAACTGTACAGAAATTGTTGAAAAATCATAACTTTCTACCCGTAACTCCGAATTGGACGATTCATGACTCGCTGGAAATATCTTTTCGAAACCTATTTCTGTTTGTGAAATACAATTTTCCAATAAATGAATCTATCATAGTCAAAAACACGATTTAATGATCAGGTATACAATCAACCCGAAAATAACCCTTAAATCCCAAAACCAATAAATCTAGTTTGATCTTAAGAAATCCTTCGAGATCCATTGAAATCTAATAAAAACATCATCTATTTAAAATCAATCAAACCTAACCCTAATCCATCAACCTTCTTCTCCAAATAATCGATTGACACAATCATCTCCTAACCAAACTGAATTGAAACACTAAACAATAAAAATCAATAGAGAAAGATTTATCACCTTGTAGTGCTCGACGGGTAGAGCTAGGTCATCACCACCCTTCTTGCCTCATGAGAATTCTGATGCAAACCCTAACCCAAAACGTGTTATATAAAAGGGGTTTTTACCAAATTACAAAACGACCCCTCAAGTATTACGGGTTTACAACTAGGTTCTTATCCGATTTACAGACAGATCCCTGTACAATTTACAACAAGTCCCTGAAGGCTATTAAAAGATATTCTGGATTCCCAACTAGATCCCTGGGCCCAATAACTTGACAAAAATCCTAAAAACCTAATTTCCTGAACTCTGAATCTCACCAAATTTCAACCAAAATATCTTGAGACTATAAAGATCTCCAAAAAAAAAAAAATAAATATTTCAACATCAATTTATAATTTTTATAATTATAAATCAAATTGGACCCATTTGGGCCTACCGCCAAATCAAAAAATGAAATAATTAAATTTCAATTAAAATTTTCATTATATATTTAAAATAAATATATAAGGCTAAAAATACAGAGACGTTACATTCTTCCCCCCTTAAAGGAATTTAGTCCTCTAAATTCAAAGGAGAAACACAAAATAGAAGACATACGACATCCTATAATAACAAAACAATCATTCATCATACATTCAAACAATAAATGTATGAGTCAGTTAATGAATCTGACACATACACGGCAATCACAACAAATACAGACAATGGTATAAGAATCCATCTTATACGCCGCAAACAATCAAACAAACAAGTTCATAAGTAAAACAACCAATGCTCCGCATTGAAATTCCAACTTATACCGAAACAAACAACATACAATGACAACATAACAAAACAATCATATAAGCTTGGTCCACAATGCTTCCGCTGCACCACTCTGATATACAGTGACCCAAACGACAAGTGGATTAACTTATATGACATAGACAAAAACAATAAGACATTCACAAATCACAACAATTACTGTATAGGTCAAACCCACCTACGCCCCACACTATAGGTGTTTTAACTTATACAATATAAGCAAGATCAACAATACACATAAATTGCACACAATCATTTGTATAAGCCAGGCCTACCTATGTCCCATTCCACAGGTAATCCAACTTATACCATACAAGCAATGACAAGAAAACAAATTAAGAAAAACAATATTCATCCAAATTGTACAAGTCAGGTCCATTTACGTCCCATACCATAAATGGTCCAACTTGTACAACACAAAAGGGGCAATTATGACACTAATGACATTCCTAACATTAGGAATAAGAATTAATTTACCACAATGCACATTCACGAATTTGATGTGTCTTTCACATCGCCATTAGAAACATAAATACATTCTCGAATGTCGCAAATACTTAGCCATGTATAACGTTGAAAACAATCTCAATCTCTTTGGTGCGCTTTCCAACGTGCGCTTAATCCACCAAAATTTTGTCATAACAAAAACAAACAAACGGTTAGAATGCAAACCCTATATGCAATGCATCTTAACATGCCCTAAGCCTATCCTAGGCTTCAAAGGAAATTCTCCTATAGGCCGCCTTAAGATCCAAAAAGATAACTACACATAAAAGATTACCCTAAGCTCCATAATCAAAATTCTAAGGTAACCAAAATAGCCCAACCAGATTTTTCTATAGGATAGCAAAACTTAATCTCCTTAGGTTATTCGAGCTTAGACCCTAAACTCAACAGGTCAACTAAGATGGCCATAACCTACAGTCCGAGAGTTGAACCTATGCTCTGATACCACTCTGTATCAGAGCCAGATAAAAATACATCTACTCCATAACTCCAGAGGATAATTAAGCCCAAGTTTACAGGGAATCGTAAACCAAAGCTCCAAGCCAACTAATATATCCATAACCTACAATCTGAGGGTTGAACCTATTGTGCCTGTGTCATTTTGGAGCGCTCTGTTTAAAAATTTGGGTACAAATTTTTTTTCCTAGAAGTTATGTATTTCCAATTTGGTATTTGGATTCGATTTTGTTAAAATCCAAGATGAAGAGGTTTAAATATGAGTTTACTATGAGATGTCCAGTTTTGAGTTAGCTTTTGTACAGAAGTGGAATTAGATCAACTGGATTCTTGTAGTAAAAGTTATGGGTATTTTTCCAAGTATACCTCGGGGATGGAAATTCTGGCAGCAGCCCTGTTCTATGTTTATCTCTAATTTCGGAATAGCTGGAGAGATTATTTGATCTTGGCATAAACATGAAAGTTGTAGATAATCTTCTTATCTTTCCAACGGACTTGGAATTGTGCAATTCGGAGCTATATCGAGGAAGTTATGGCTGTTCCAGTGAAGCCTGCGCAGAATTTCTAGTCAAAGGGTGACTAGGTCATTTCTCCTTAGATATTTGTGATAAATATCTTTCTCCTCTCTCTCTCCCCTCCCAAATCCCACGACAACCTCTTTTTTTCTCTCTTTCAAACACACCCACCAAGTGTTTGTGGATTTTCTCCAATGAGAAGAAGAGATGGAGATGGTGAAGGAAGAAGAGGGTTTGTGTAAGTGTGTTGTGGTTGTTTGTTCTCCCCTCTCTCAAGCTCCCTTTCTCATGATCTTTCCCTCGCCCCCCCCCACTGATGGCAGCCATAGAGGGCTGAGGAGGCTGAGGAGGTGGTGGTGGTTGTAGTGGCGATTGAGGTGGTCGTGGGTGCGTCGAGGGGCCCCGAACCTCCCCCTTTTGTTCCCCCTCCAAGGTGAGCTCCTCCGCTTCTTTTCTTGGTTTTTATGGCTTAAGGGGTTGTGGGAAAGTCATGCATGCTAGGTAGAGGTGTTAGGGTGTGTGTGAGGGGTTGGGAAGGCTTAAAATAAGGTTAGGGCGAAGTGGGCGCGCGCTGGGCGCAGTCACGCGCGCAGGCGCGCTCGCAAGCAGGCTCTGGCGGGCCCGTGTGCGCGGGTGCGCGGGTGCGCGCGGGTGCTGGCGCGAGTGGGGGTGCGCGTGAGTGCGCGCGAGCGCACGCGGGCGTGCGCGCGTGAGGGCAGGGCGCCTGGGCATGCGCCTGGGCGCGGGGCTGGGGACCAGTGCCGGCGCGTGCGTGCTCCTGCGTGTGTGAGCATGCTGGGGCGTGCGCCGATGGTGCTGGGGCGTGCGCGGGGTACTGGGCGAGGGCGCGGGCTGGATGGGCAGTGCGCGCGGGCGCGTGCGTGCGGCAGCGCGTCTGGGCGCGCGGCAGTGCGCCGAGGGTGCTGGGGTGTGTGCGTGCGTGCGCATTCGTGCGTGCGCGTGCGGGGGGCCATGCGTGTGGCTGCCCAAGTGTTCGGGTAGGTGTCGGGGCACTCGGACTCGCGTGCGTACGTGTGTGCTCCCATGCGTGCGAGCCCGTCTGCATGCTTGTCCGAGTATGGGGTATTTCTAATGATATCTATGTGCAAATTGTGTTGTTTCTCACCAGTTGGATGCCCCTCCTTTGCAGATCTCGTCGGATGGGATGCGCGAGGTCCTAGTAGTAAGGTGAGTGGTTTTATTCCAATCCCCCCCCCCTCTCTAGGGATGCGCTCGACCCGCATAGACGCGCATCACGCATCGATGGGGGCCCCTAGCTAAATTATGTAGACACCTGTGCATGCATGATTAATATGATATATCCATGCCACCTTAGACCTTGCATGCTAGGGATATACATCCACGCATCATGTATAGAGGCCCGTACATGCCTGGACACCATGTCCTGTACTTAAGAGCCTTGATCTATGCATGTTTTGCTATGATGTATCCATGCCACCTTAGACTTTGTATGCTGGGGATATGCACCCTTATATCGTGTATAAAGGCTTATGCATGTTTAGTCATCTTGTCCTTAATTGGAAAACCCCGGCTATGCATGTTCCCATTTAGTTTGATTTATTTAAATCAAGATGGGATTATATGATTATATTGTTATTAGCATGCCTTAGAGAATACTATAACCTTGTGGTTATAATATATGGTTACCCGCATCTTAGTTATGCGCCCTGGAGGAATTCTTGAGAATTCATGGCATTCGAAATGTTAGGAAGCGTTGTCGACGGATCCAAGAGGATCGCATCCGTGTGGGTAGGCTGTTTCTCTTCCCTTCGTTGGATCCGTGTAGGGACTCCTCAGCGTTAGACAGGCCGTCCTGACAGAGGGCTCCCATCAGTAGGTACCTCCTGATTTTGTTTCGGACTGTGCTGAATCGTGGGAGTAGACCAGGCGAGCTACGGAGTGGAGGAGGGACTATCGGTGGACCAAGGGTGATTAACAGCCTAGTCAGTCCCAAAAGACCATGTCACCAGCTTGAGGGTGAGGGTGAGGGTGTGGTGGGTCGGCGATGTAGCGACCCATTGGATTGTGTTGGTTGTTGTTATGCATGTGAATGATATCTCGCTGAGCGAGTATCGAGAGTGGGAGTTGTTTCCATGGGGTTCGCTTAGCAAACATGGAATGTTCACTCCCAGGGTTGTTCGAGTTGAGGAGATCAGGTTGTAGATACTACCCGGGAGAGGGTTATTGAATGATGTCGCGAGCGTGGAATCGTTCTCCCCTTCGTTGGATCCGAGTAGTGACATCCCCGGCGTTAGACAGGCTATCCTGACAGAGGGCTCCCATCAGTAGGTACCTCCTGATGTGTTTTGGACTGTGCTGAATCGTGGGAGTATACCAGGTAAGCTACGGAGCGGGGAGAGGCTACCGGTGGACCAGGGGTGTAGAGCAGTCTAAGTCTCTCCCAAAGTCCCAAGATGTCTCCTTTCAAGAGTGAGGGTGTGGATGAGGCGAAGACGCGTCGCCTCGTGACCCATTCGTTGTTCGACCGTTTCCCCTAGAGGTTGGATCCGGTCTCGTGATGGATGTTGAAGGACATCGATGGGCGATTATCTAGATGTAGATGATCCAGTAGTGTTGAGTAGACCAGTAAATCCGGGTCTCTTCGACCGACGGCATGGTCTCTAGACCAGTAAATCCGGGTCTCTTCGACCGACGGTATGGTCTCTCCCCATAAGTCCCAAAAGACTCCCTTCGGGAGTGAGGGTGGGGGTGAGGTTGGTCGCGCCGCCGCGTGACCCAGTGATCCATTGGGTTTCTACCCATGTTTTTCCTTGAAAAGGGAATTGATTATGTATTGAACTGTAGAATGGTGATTGGTTTCCAGCCACTCACTGAGCTTGTAGCTCACCCCTCGCATACTGTTTCTTTTCAGGGGCAGTGTTGGGCGTGGAGCTGGAGCTTTCCTGTGGCGTGGTCTTATGGGCGTGGAGCGTTCTTCCGGCGGGTGGCGAGTGCGAGGCTGTCAGCATTCCTAGAGTCATTTTATGCTTTGTAAATCGTGCATGTGGCACAGGTTGTATTTTCTTTGGTCTAGACTTGGCTTCCACAGGACATTGATTGTGTATTCGGGTCTGTAATAATGTTTTTGATTTACAGACATTGTTATATATTATGCTTCTGCTTTTCAGTCAGTTATCTTTATCTTGCTTTGCCGCCTTGTGTATTGTTGTTGGTGTCCTTATTGACCTCAGGTATTGATAGCTGATATCTTATTATTATTGCCACGTCTCGGGGACGCCTGGGGCGTGACAATAAAGGTGGTATCAGAGCCTGGTCCTGTCAGAGCCTAAGTCTAGTCGTATAGGTGATGAGTCGTAGGATTGTCATCCGAGTCCTCTTGTGTTAGAGGTTATCTTAGGTTGCTGACATGCCTCCTCGCATCCGTTGACGTGGACGTGACCCCCTGGACCACCCTTAAGTTGTCGACTGGGTCGACTGGTTAGGGTCAGTTGTTAGATCTCTTGTGCGGGATTAAGGTTTGGGTAGGAGATTCCAGCCCAGTAGTGTGATAGTGATGAATTGGTTGCAATTTCTAAGGTATGGATTGCGTCTCGATAATGGAGCTCTTTCCCGTGTATCGGTATCGCTGGTAACCATGGAGTTCGCGTGCGGCGCCAGTGTAAAGTTTTGAGGATGTGGTGTATTGCTCATTAAGGGATGATGTCTTCTTCTAGACTTCCTACTCTGGATTAAGGGGCCTTGCAGGGTCAGCGTTGAGACCCGGGCTAGGGTACTCCGTGTTCCTTGTTTGGTTGTCGGGATATCCTATATCGGGACCTCATGGTGCCCTGCCAAGGTTTCTTTTCCCAGTCAAGGACTACCTTAGAAGCATCAAATTGATGGTGGATTTTTCCCTCTCACTTGGAAGGTGCTGTAGCGAGTGGTGATGCGTACGATCGGGATTGGGTGCGTCCTATTGCAGCTCAGTGGGCGATCGCTAGTGGACAGGGTTCCATAGTGGCATCTGGAGTCGCTTCGATATATCATTGTGCGTTGTAGCTGCCCGGTTGAGGCCAGAGCCCTGTGAGGTGCTCCCAGATACTATGCTTGTGGTGCGCCCATATGGCAGAGATAGTAGGCTTGGGAGGCTACCAGGTAGAGGCCACACCGGGAGAGTGCTGCTAAATGATGTCGAGAGCGTGGACTCCCCGTGATGAATCTGCCCATGGAGTGCAGGATGCTGGAGTTCCAATGGTTATAGATGAGCGACCTATCTCTGGCGGCATGTGAAGCACAGTTGTGGATACTGTCGCGTTTTGCCCCACATTGGTCGCAATAAGGAGACGCGATGCTAGCGTTCGTGATGGGACTCAACCGCCCTATCAGATAGATGACGTCGCATAGGCATTGTCGAGGTTCGACGACCCCTTATTGCGTGTCTTGTGGATTAAGTGCGGTTGAGCGACTTACCAAGCGTGTAAGTGTCATCATGAGCGCCAGCCATGCTCGAGGAGCAGAATCTGGACTTAATTGTTCGAGGTGTTGTTTTGATCTCCCCGTGGAGGTTGAAGATCAATTACCTTTGCCGCGAATCGATGATCTATTTGACCAGCTCTGGAGCGAGTGTCTGCTGTTAGATCGATCTTCGCACAAGGGTACCACAAGTTAGAGATCCGAGAGTTGGACATCCCGTAGATGGCCTTTCGTGACCGTTCAGGCACTACGAGTTTTAAGTACTGCCGTCGGGGTTGACGAATGCGCTGGATGCCTTCATGGATCTCAAAAGTTTTATTGGGCTTCCGTGGACTACTTTGAGGTAGTCTTCATAGAGATTGCTGTGGTGTGATGAAAAGGTGATGTGGGTGACCTTGTTTCCCCAGGTTGGCATGCCCTCAGGCAAAGTTCGAGAATCATCATTGAGTGGAAAGCGTCAGTCCATCGAGATTCCTCAGTGGACGTGGGAGTGGGTTATCAGGGATTGTTGCGGACTCGCTAATGTCACGTTCGGGTCACGACGCCGTCTAGGTGATCATTGACCGACTGACTAAGTCCGCGCTTCCCTCCCTATCAGACTGATTGAGTCTCTGGACGCCTTGACGTGGGTTTTCACCTTCGCGATTGTTCGTCTTCATGGCACTCCAGTCGGCGCTATTTTCGGTTGAGACGCGAGGGTTACTTTGAGGTTGTGGCGCAGCCTTTGGCGCGAGCCTCCATTTAAGTATAGCGTTTCATCGCCGATGGACAGCCAGACAAAGAGGACGATTCAGACCTTGGAGGACATGCTAAGTGCCTGCGTGCTCGATGATGAGGGCAGTTGGGTGAGGCACCACCCATTTGTTGGGGTATGCCTGCAAGACGACTGCCATTCGAGCACCCAGATGGATCTGTGAAAGGCACTCTACAGGCGCAGTTTTATACCTCCCTTGTGTTGGGACGGTTGAGGAGCGCCAGTTGGAGGGGCCATAAGTTAGTTGTTTGACCTTGCGGTGGCCAGGTTGGTTCGTGTGTACATCTGCACCTCCCAGAACCGACAGAAGGGCTACCCAGGTCATTGTCGCCAGGGGCTTACCTTTGGGTTTGGCGACCATATTTTCAAGAAGGTGTCCTGGTTAAAGGGCACCCTCTGTTTCGACGTTCGGGGCAAGCTGAGTTTGCTCTTTAATGGGACCATTTCTCGTCATTGAGTGGATTGGGGAGGTGGCTTATCATGTAGCCTTTCCCCCACAGCTGGCTCATGCCCACGACGTCGTCCTTGTCCAATGGCCGAGGCGTTATGTCCACGATCCTGCTCATGTCATTCTGTTCGACCGCCTCATCCTCGAGGTGGATTTGTCGTTCGTGGAGCAGTGGATCGAGGTCAAGGACAAGCATGAGAAGAGGCTCCACGCTAAGACCGTTCCTTTGATTATAGTGGGTTGGTAGCGCCAGTCCGGTGCGAAGACCACTTGGGAGCAAAAGGTCTATGCATGATACTTTCGGTCTTCCCTTTGGGTTTCCTTAAATTTCGAGGACTAAATTTCCTAAGGGGGGAAGAATGTTGTGCCTGTGTCATTTGGAGCGCTCTGTTTGAAAATTTGGGTACATAATTTTTTTTCCTAGAAGTTATGTATTTCCAATTTGGTATTTGGATTTGATTTTGTTAAAATCCAAGATGAAGAGGTTTAAATATGAGTTTACTATGAGATGTCCAGTTTTGAGTTAGCTTTCGTACAGAAGTGGAATTAGATCAACTGGATTCTTGTAGTAAAAGTTATGGGTATTTTTCCAAGTATACCCGGGGATGGAAATTCTGGCAGCAGCCCTGCTCTATGTTTAGCTCTAATTTCGGAATAGGTGGAGAGATTATTTGATCTTGGCATAAACATGAAAGTTGTAGATAATCTTCTTAGCTTTCCAACGGACTTGGAATTGTGCAATTCGGAGCTATATCGAGGAAGTTATGGCTGTTCCAGTGAAGCTTGCGCAGAATTTCTAGTCAAAGGGCGACTAGGTCATTTCTCCTTAGATATTTGTGATAAATATCTTCTCTCTCTCTCTCTCCCTCCCAAATCCCACGACAACCTCTTTTTTTCTCTCTTTCAAACACACCCACCAAGTGTTTGTGGATTTTCTCCAATGAGAAGAAGAGATGGAGATGGTGAAGGAAGAAGAGGGTTTGTGTAGTGTGTTGTTGTTGTTTGTCTCCCCTCTCAAGCTCCCTTTCTCATGATCTTTCCCCCCCCCCACTGATTGCAGCCATAGAGGGCTGAGGAGAGGCCGAGGTGGTGGTGGTGGCGGTTGAGGTGGTCGCGGGTGCGTCGAGGGCCCCCGAACCTCCCCCTTTTGTTCCCCCTCCAAGGTGAGCTCCTCCCCTTCTTTTCTTGGTTTTTATGGCTTAAGGGGTTGTGGGAAAGTCATGCATGCTAGGTAGATGGGTTAGGGTGTGTGTGAGGGGTTGGGAAGGGTTAAAATAAGGTTAGGGCGAAGTGGGCGCGCGCTGCGCTCAGTCTGTGCGCGTGCGCACGCAGGTGTGCGCGCAGGCAGGCTCTGGCGGGCGCGCAGACGCGCGCGGGCGCGTGCCCGCGGGTGCGTGGGTGCGCGATGGAGTGCGCGCGGGTGCTGGCGCGAGAGGGGGTGCGCGCGGGAGTGCACGGGTGCTAGCGAGAGCGGGGGGCGCGCAGGAGTACGCGCGAGTGCGCGCGCGCGCGCGCACTCTCGAGCAGGGCGCCTGGGCATGCCCCTGGGCGCGGGGCTGGGGACCAGTGCGCGCGTGTGCGTGCGTTCGCGTGCTGGGGCGTGCGCCGATGGTGCTGGGGCGTGCGCGGGGCTGGACGTGCAATGCGCGCGGGCGCGCGCGAGCGTGCGCATGCGTGCTGCAGCGCGTCTAGGCGCGCGGGCAGGCGCGCGGCAGTGTGCCGAGGGTGCTAGGATGCGTGCGTGCGTGCGCATTCGTGCGTGCGCGTGCGGGGGGCCATGCGTGTGGCTGCCCAAGTGTTCGGGTAGGTGTCAGGGCACTCGGACTCGCGTGCGTACGTGCATGCTCGCATGCGTGCGAGCCCGTATGCATGCTTGTCCGAGTATGGGGTATTTCTAATCATTTCTATATGTAAATTGTGTTGTTTCTCACCAGTTGGATGCCCCTACCTTGCAGATCTCGTCAGATGGGATGCGCGAGGTCCCGGGTCGTAAGGTGAGTGGTTTGATTCCAATCCCCCCCCCTCTCTAGGGATGCGCTCGACCCGCATAGACGCGCGTCGCGCATCGATGGGGTCCCCTAGCTAAATTATGTAGACACCTATGCATGCATGGTTAATATGATATATCCATGCCACCTTAGACCTTGCATGCTAGGGATATGCACCCATACATCATGTATAGAGGCCCGTACATGCCTGGACACCATGTCCTGTACTTAAGAGCCTTGATCTATGCATGTTTTGCTATGATGTATCCATGCCACCTTAGACTTTGTATGCTAGGGATATGCACCCTTATATCATGTATAGCGGCCTATGCATGTTTAGTCATCTTGTCCTTAATTGGAAAACCCCGGCTATGCATGTTCCCATTTAGTTTAATTTATTTAAATCAAGATGGGATTATGTGATTATATTGTTATTAGCATGCCTTAGAGAATATTATAACCTTGTGGTTATAATATATGGTTCCCCGCATCTTAGTTATGCGCCCTTGAGGAATTCTTGAGAATTCATGACATTAGAATTGTTAGGAAGCGTTGTCGACGGATCCAAGAGGATCATATCCGTGTGGGTAGGCTGTTTCTCTTCCCTTCGTTGGATCCGGGTAGGGACTCCTCAGTGTTAGACAGGCCGTCCTGACAGAGGGCTCCCATCAGTAGGTACCTCCTTATTGTTAGACCAGGCGAGCTACGGAGTGGAGGAGGGACTATCGGTGGACCAAGGGTGATTAACAGCCTAGTCAGTCCCAAAAGACCATGTCACCAGTTTGAGGGTGAGGGTGAGGGTGGGGTGGGTCGGCGATGTAGCGACCCACTGGATTGTGTTGGTTGTTGTTATGCATGTGAATGATATCTCGATGAGCGAGTATCGAGGGTAGTTGATTCCATGGGGTTCGCTTTGCGAACATGGAATGTTCACTCCCAAGGATGTTCGAGTCGAGGAGATCGGGTTGTAGATACTACCCGGGAGAGGGTTATTGAATGATGTCGCGAGCGTGGAATCGTTCTCCCCTTCGTTGGATCCGAGTAGTGACATCCCCGGCGTTAGACAGGCTATCCTGACAGAGGGCTCCCATCAGTAGGTACCTCCTGATGTGTTTCGGACTGTGCTGAATCGTGGGAGTATACCAGGTAAGCTACGGAACGGGGAGAGGCTACCGGTGGACCAGGGTTGTAGAGCAGTCTAAGTCTCTCCCAAAGTCCCAAGATGTCTCCTTTCAAGAGTGAGGGTGTGGATGAGGCGAAGACGCGTCGCCTCGTGGCCCATTCATTGTTCGACCGTTTCCATAGATGTTGGGTCCGGTCTCGTGATGGATGTTGAAGGACATCGATGGGCGATTATCTAGATGTAGATGATCCAGTAGTGTTGAAGTAGTGTTGAGTAGACCAGTAAATCCGGGTCTCTTCGACCGACGGCATGGTCTCTAGACCAGTAAATCCGGATCTCTTTGATCGACGGTATGGTCTCTCCCCATAAGTCCCAAAAGACTCCCTTCGGGAGTGAGGGTGGGGGTGAGGTTGGTCGCGCCGCCGCGTGACCCAGTGATCATTGGGTTTCTACCCATGTTTTTCCTTGGAAAAAGGAATTGATTATGTTTTGACTTGTAGAATGGTGATTGGTTTCCAACCACTCACCCCTCTCATACTGTTTCTTTTCATGGGCAGTGTTGGGCGTCGAGCTGGAGCTTTCCTGTGGCGTGGTCTTATGGGCGTGGAGCGTTCTTCCGGCGGGTGGCGAGCGCGAGGTTGTCAGCATTCCTAGAGTCTTTTTATGCTTTGTAAATCGTGCATGTGGCACAGTTGTATTTTCTTTGGTCTAGACTTGGCTTCCACAGGACATTGATTGTGTATTCGGGTCTGAAATAATGTTTTTGATTTACAGACATTGTTATATATTATGCTTCTGCTTTTCAATCAGTTATCTTTATCTTGCTTTGACGCCTTGTGTATTGTTGTTGGTGTCCTTATTGACCTCAGGTATTAATAGCTGATATCTTATTTATTATTGCCACGTCTCGGGGACGCCTGGGGCGTGACAGAACCTATGCTCTGATACCACTCTGTATTAGAGCCAGATAAAAATACATCTACTCTATATCTCCAGAGGATAATTAAGTCCAAGTTTACATTGTAGGTGACGTCTGGCCCAGGCCCAAGAGGCCTATGGATTGAGTGAGGGTAATAGTTCCACATCATCTAATGGGAGGAGATAGTCTGTGCTTATATATCAGCGCAGCTCTTACATACCAAGATGTGTTTTAAAGCTGTGAGCCCATTTAGGGGCAACGCGGACAATTTCTTGCTGTGTAAGCCTGAGGTGTTACAATTGGTATCAGAGCCTGTCCATTACGCGATGGTGGGTGTGGGTGGCCCCACACGAGGACGTGTTGCCTATTAGGGGGGTGATTGTGACGCCTGGCCCAGGCCCAAGAGGTCCATGGATTGGGTGAGGGTAAGGGTGTTTAGTCCCACATCGCCTAATGGGAGGAGATAGTCTGTGCTTATATGTGAGCACAGCTCTTACACACCAAGATGCGTTTTAAAGCCGTGAGCCCATTTAGGGGCAAAGCGGACAATTTCTTGCTGTGTAAGCCTGGGGCATTACAGGGTATACCTTGTATGCTTGTATGCATATTATTTAGGCCATGCCTGATTATGTATGTTGCATATATATTGTTTATGCTTTTTATCCTGGTTGGTTAGGGAGTATCCCTATAATTAACTGTTATGTTATCTTGCATGTAGTTCATGTACATAACTATAATATAATTCTCCTATAATATATAAGCACATGTTAAAACTGATTAGGCATATCTGAAATAGGTGTGCGTATGACCCGCTGTCGGGTTGTAGCTTATTAGTTAGAGCGCTAGCGATGTAATCGCCCCCTTGCATCTGAGCGATGCACTCGATTGGAATTCAGGAGAATTCATTATCATATCAGTTTTGTTAAGCCGGTGGTTATGGCATTAAGCTAGGCCTACCCATGTTAGGCGAGTGTATGAACTGCCTGTTGGGTTATGCCTTAGGGCTTATCTCTGTGCGAGAGCAGAGGTGAGTCCCTACGTCTCATAGACGCATCTCTATGGGAGTTCAAGCGTATTTCGATAGCATCGGTATGGGATTACCGATGATAGTTGATTTTCCATAGGGTTCGCATTGCGAACGCGATGTCTTCCTCCCAATACCGAAGCTGCCCAGCGTCGAAGCTGTCCTATGTAGTGCCACCACTTGTAAGTGCTACCGATGCGTACTGCTGTACCCATCTGGCGGATGTACCGATCGTGGAAGGCCGATAGGTAGAGGCTACATGGGAGAGGGCTACCGGACGATATTGCGAGCGTGGAATCATTCTCCCCTTCATCGGATCCACGTTGAAGTTGCCCGATGTTGAAGCTGTCCTGACAGAGGGCTCCCACTTGTAGGTACTACCGATGCGTTCGGCAGATGTACTGATCAAGGGAGTATACCAGGTAGAGGCTACTCAGGAGAGGGCTATCGGATGACGAAGGGTGCAGACCAAAAGAATTTATCCCAAAAGTCCCTAGGGTCACCCCTCCGAGGGCTAGGGTGAGGATGAGTTGGGAGTCACGTGGTCATGTGACTCTTATACCCGTCGAGTATACTCTAGGTATGTTTCGCCTAACGCTTGAGGTATCGTAGTGTATCTCTACCTTATAGCAGAAGGACTTGTTGTACTATGTTATGTCTAACGCTTGAGGTATCGTAGTGTATCTCTACCTCGTAGCTGTTAGACTCGTTATAAACTATTATCCTGTAACACCTGGTGTTATGGTTAATAGTTATTTGTCCCTGAGTGTCCCAAAAGCCTCCTTCCGGGGAGTGAGGGTGAGGTATGGTCGTGCCATCGCATGACCTTGTTATCCTTTGGGTTTCTACCCATGTTTTTCCTTGAAAGGGAATTGCCTTAGTATTGAATTGTTGTAATGGTGTTTGGTTTCCAGCCACTCACTAAGCTTGTAGCTCACCCCCCTCGTGTACTTTTCTTTTTTAGGGGCAGTGTTGGGCGTGGAGCTGGAGCTTCCCTGTGGCGGGGTTTGAATGCGTGGAGTGTCCTTTCCGGTGGTTGGCGAGTGCAAGGATGTCAGCAGTCCTTGTCACGCCCTAGGGCGGCCGTCCCCGGGACGCGGCAATGGTATATATGATATCAGTAGTCTATACAGGAACGGCCCAATGAAACGCGGACTCAGCTTGCCCCGCACACCGAAACGGAAGATGCCCTTCATCGGGGACACCTTCAGGAAGACATGGTCACCAACCTCGAAGACGAGCTCACGGAGACGACGATCGGCGTAGCTCTTCTGATGGCTCTGAGCGACTCGGATACGCTCGTGAATCGTCTTGACCATCTCTGAGGTCTGGTGGATGATCTCTGGTCCCTCCAACTGGCGCTCTCCGACCTCGTCCCAACACAACGGGGACCTGCAACTGCGACCATAGAGCGCCTCGTATGGAGCCATCCTGATACTCGAGTGGTAGCTGTTGTTGTAGGCAAACTCCACCAACGGAAGATGCCTCTCCCAACTGCCCCCAAAATCAAGAACTTAAGCCCGTAGCATGTCCTCTAGGGTCTGAATCGTCCTCTCCGACTGGCCGTCCGTCTGCGGATGAAACGTTGTACTGAAGTGGAGGTTCGTACCAAGGGCGTGCTGAAGGCTACGCCAGAACCTCAAAGTAAATCGCGCGTCTCTATCAGAAATGATGCTGACGGGAGTGCCATGGAGATGAACAATCTCGGAGACAAACAACTGCGCCAGGGTGTCCAGAGAATCGGTGAGTCGGATGGGGAGGAAATGAGCGGACTTCGTCAGTCGGTCGACGATTACCCAGATGGCATCGTGACCCGAACGTGACCTCGGCAAACCCGAAACGAAGTCCATGGTGATCTGCTCCCACTTCCACTGAGGAATCTCAATGGACTGCAGCTTCCCCGCAGGACGCTGATGCTCTGACTTCACCTGCTGGCATACCAAGCAACGGGCAACGAAACGGGCAATATCCGTCTTCATCCCGCGCCACCAGTAGCCACGACAAAGGCCCCTGTACATCTTCGTGCCACCAGGATGCACTGTGTACCTCGAACGATGGGCCTCGTCCAAGATCTTCTGCTTCAGCTCTGCGTCGTCAGGAATGCATACTCAACCTCTGAACCGCAGGATCCCGTCCTCGCGAATCTGGTAGTCCGGACGCTCGCCCCGGGCGACGCCTTTAGAGAGGACTAGAAAGTGAGGATCCTGCCCCTGAGCCGTGTGGATCTCGTCGAGAAGAACGGGCTGCACCACTAGCCTGGCCAAAAAGCCACCCGCAGGAGTCTCTCGAACGCTGATCCAGCAAGTGGCCTCCTCCAGAAGCCTCCAACGACGTACAACCATGTGGGCGGCCATGCCCAAGGGCTGCCTGCTAAGAGCATCCGCCATGACATTCGCCTTACCCGGATGGTAAGCGATGTCACAATCATAGTCCTTCAGGAACTCGACCCAACGTCTCTGACGCATGTTGAGCTCCGGCTGGGACTACAAATATGTCAAGCTCTTGTAATCAGTAAAGAGCTCGAACTCCTCGCCATAAAGGTAGTGCCTCCACATCTTCAGCGCAAAGATGATCGCTGCTAACTCTAGGTCGTGGGTGGGGTAATTCTGCTCATGGGGCTTCAACTGACGTGACGCGTAAGCCACAACCTTACCGTGCTGCATCAGGACGCAACCCACACCCAACCGCGATGCATCGGAGTAAACTGCGAACCCACCACTCCCAGACGGAAGGGTAAGAACTGGCGCTGAGGTGAGCCTTCGCTTCAACTCCACGAAGCTCTCCTCACAAGCTGGGGACCACTCGAACCGGACATCCTTCCGAGTGAGGCGGGTAAGAGGAACAGCTATCTTTGAGAAACCCTCGACAAACCTCCTGTAATAACCCGCCAAGCCCAGGAAGCTCCTGTCACGCCCCAGGGCGGCCATCCCCGAGGCGCAGCAATGGTATATATGATATCAGCAGTCTATACAGGAGGTCAATAATATACTCTAAACAATATCAACAATGACAACACAGACAACAAAGAGGCTGACATAATATATACACAAATAGCGGAAGCTAAAAGACTGAGTCTGTAATTCAAAAGACATATTACAGACCCGATACATAATCAACTGTCCTGTGAGAGCCAATATATACACGACATCCAAATATAATACAAACGTGTGCCCAAGCACGGAATACAATACATACAATCAAAGGGGGATGCTGATGGCCTCTCACACGCAGAACGTGACGCTGCTCCGCTACTGCTGATGTGCCTCGGGGAGCTCCTCCTTCAGATCCGACTCAGATATAACTGTAGAAAAATATATGCGAGGGGTGAGCCACATGCTCAGTGAATAGCACAACCCATGCATCACAATTCATATTAACCTTATACAATTCATAGCCCCTAACACGGGCGCAACAACAACATTCTAATGGGTCATTTCATCGCCAACCCACCTCCCACCCCCCCCCCCTCACCCTCACCCTTTCCTGGGGGTGACATGGGCCTCTTGGGGCATACTAGACTGCTTCCCACCCCTGGTCTCACCGGGTAGCCTCTCCCACCCTCGTAGCATTCACCTGGTATACTCCCACGATTCAACACAGTCCGAAACACATCAGGAGGTACCTACTGATGGGAGCCATTTGTCAGGCCAGCTAACGCCGGGGAGTTCCTACCTCGGATCCCAACCAATAAGGAGAAGACAGCCTAGTCACGCGAATACGATCCTCATGGATCCGTCGACACCGATGGTAACTCTACTAATGTCATGAATTCACAAGAATTCCTCCAGGGCGCATAACTAAGATGCGGGGAGACACATATTCTCTAGGGCATGCTCACACTTGATTTAATCAAATTAAACTACTTGGGAACATGCACAGGTCGGGCAAGGTGTCTAGGCAGGCACGGGCCTCTAACATGGTGTAAGGGTGTATATTCCTAGCATACAATCTAAGGTGGCATGGATACATCATAATAATCAATATAAGGGTGCATATCCCTAACATGCAGGTCTAAGGGGGGCATGGATACAACATAATATTCATGCAAGGAATAGTTTACAGTTAATACTAGCTAATATGCAACTATGGTGCCCCGGGGAGGGCAATGCACGCCTACGTGCATCGAACGCCTCCCTACTGGGTTGGATTGTCCCACTCACCAATATCTGGGTCGTCACGTGACCGCCTGTCAAGATCTGCAAGACATGGGAAATCAAAATGGTGAGTAAAATACATAAATACACAAGAAATACGCTAGAAATACCCAACACTCGGACAAGCATGCATACCCAATACGGTCTCTGACAGGCAATGATATCTCCAGGATAACATCAAGAGGGGCGGACGCCACACCCATCCGTCTCGCAAAAGCGGGAGACACGAACGAGTGCGTGGCTCCGGAATTGAATAACACATATGCAGGGAGCTGGGAGATCTAAACAATACCTCGGACCACGCTACCCAAAGCCTGCGCCTCCTCGGCCGAAAGTGCTGCAACTCTGCCCTGAACAAACTACGGCTGAGGAGCAGGGGCACGCCTCGCAGGCTGCACTGGCTGCCTCCTCTGGTCAGCTCGACCACCCTGTGGCTGCTGCTACTGACGCTGAGGCTGCTGCTGTGGCTGGCGCTGAGGCTGCTGCTGCTGTTGACGCTGAGGCTGCTGCTGGTACGGCTGTTGCTCTAGCTGCTGCTGCGGAGGCAGCACGCGGGGTCGGCCAGCATCAGGGCAATCATATGCAATATGCCCGACGCGCCGACAATGGTAACAGCGCCGCCTCTCCGGCTGCACGGCCTGGACTGGTACTGCCGCAATGGGTGCTGGACCTCGCACTGGCACCACATCGACTAGAGTAGCGGCAGCCGCTGACTGATCAAAGCGGGGCCGCTTCTTCTTGCGCTGTCCCTGGTCCTGGCTCCTGGGAGGTCTCTGGTCTGTAGAAGGGGTCGGAATCCCCATGGAGGCCCCGAGGTCTCGCTCGACTGTCTTCGCCCGAGACACCAAGTCCGAGTACCTCGTGAATGCCTGAGAAGAGACATGCACCCGAATGGTGCTAATGAGACCCATCTCGAAGCGACGGCACCGCGTCTCCTCATCCATCACCAAGGCTGGGGCAAACCTGGAAAGCCTCGTGAAGCGTGTGGAGTAGTCCGCGACTGACATGGAGCCTTGCGTCAGCTGCTCAAACTCCGGCATCACGATCTGGCGCGTTGAAAACGGAAAGTACTCCTCCAGGAAATACCTCCGGAACCCCGCCCATAAAAGTCGCTCCACTCCCTCGGGAATGTCCACCGATCAGGTAGCCCACCAGTCTGCGGCGCTACCCTTCAGCATGAAGGTGGTCAGGGAGACACGCTGGCGATCGGTGCAGTGCATGGTCGAGAAGATCTTGTCCACCTCCATCAACCATCGCTCAGGGGCAAGGGGGTCCGCCGTCTGTCCATGGAACTCGGGAGGGTGGAGCTTCAGAAAGGCAGTGAGGCCACTCTGATGCACTCGCGCTGCAGCCTCCAGCTCCACCTCCCTCTCCAGGGGATCCTGAACTCCCACCACTGGAATCACCACGGGGACAGGGGGTACATCGGGCACCACAGGTGGATCTGCCACCAAGGGGACCTGTGGAACTGCCTCGCGGGCCGCCCTCAGCTCCTGAATCTCTCGAGCCTGCTCAGCTAATGCCCTCGTCTGGGCCTCTAGTGCTCTGGTCTGAGTCTCCACCAGATCTGCTATCCGAGCGTAAGCACGCTCCCATGCAGGAGGCTCCTGCGCCAGTCCTGGCCCCACAGCCGAGGACTCTCCAGTAGCATCCTCACCTCTGGTAGGTCCGGGAACCTCCAAAGGTCGAGAGGGACCACGTCCACGCATTCCTCTACGAGGAGGCATATCAGCAACCTAAGAAAACCAGACACTAGGATCAGAATACTCATATAGAAATCCTAGGACTCATCTCTACGAAAAAGAAAACAATTGGCTCTGACAGGACCAGGCTCTGATACCAACTTTTGTCACGCCCCAGGGCGGCCGTCCCCGGGACGCGGCAATGGTATATATGATATCAGCAGTCTATACAGGAGGTCAATAACATACTCTAAACAACATCAAAAATGACAACACAGACAACAATGAGGCTGACATAATATATACACAAATAGCGGAAGCTAAAAGACTGAGTCTGTAATTCAAAAGACATATTACAGACCCGATACATAATCAACTGTCATGTGAGAGCCAATATATACAACGACATCCAAATATAATACAAACGTGTGCCCAAGCACAGAATACAATACATACAATCAAAGGGGGATGCTGAATGGCCTCTCACTCGCAGAACGTGACGCTGCTCCGCTACTGCTGATGTGCCTCGGGGAGCTCCTCCTTTAGATCCGACTCAGATAAAACTAGAGAAAAATATATGCGAGGGGTGAGCCACACGCTCAGTGAATAGCACAACCCATGCATCACAATTCATATTAACCTCAAATAATTTATAGCCCCTAAGTGGCAGTAACTACACAATCTAGTGGGTCGTCTCATCGCCAACCCACTTTCCCTCCCCTCACCCTCACCCTCTTCGAGGGGTGACATAGGCCTCTTGGGGTAGACTAGACCGCTCTCCACTCCTGGTCCACCCGGTAGCCCTTTCCCACCATCGTAGCCTCGACCTAGTCCACTCCAACTACCAGTACTGGCCGAACACATCGGAGGTACCGGACGAAAGCCCTCTGTCAGGTCAGCCATCGCCGGGGAGTACCTACATCGGATCCAACCAATAAGGAGAAGACAGTCTACTCACACGCATACGATCCTCATGGATCCGTCGACACCGATAGTAACGCTAAATAATGTCATGAATTCACTAGAATTCCTCCAGGGCGCATCACTAAGATGCCGGGAGACACATATTATAACAACAAGGTTATAATATTCGCTAAGGCATGCTCACAGTGATTTAAATAAATTAAACTAGGTGGGAACATGCACAAGTCGGGGCAAGGTGTCTAGGCATGCGTAATCCGCTATACATGATATAAGGGTGCGTATCCCTAGCATACAAAGTCTAAGGTGGCATGGATATATCATATTTATCATGCATGCATAACTATACATTTATTACAAGCTAATATGCTATTATGGTGCCCCAGGGGAGGGCAATGCATGCCTACGTGCATCGAACGCCTCCCTACTAGGTTGGATTGTCCCACTCACCGAAGCCCGGGTCGTCGTGTGACCGTCCGTCAAAATCTGCAAGACAGGGCATTCAAAACGGTGAGTAAACCACACAAATACATAAGAAAATACGCTAGAAATACCCTACACTCGGACAAGCATGCATACGGCCCGCACGCACGCGAGCTCGAGTGCCCCGACATCCTCCCGCACCCACGGCAGCCATGCGCACGGCCACCTGCACGCACCGCGCGTCCAGCCCTGCGCCTACCCGCGCGTACTGCGCCCCTGCGCAGCACCCCACACGCACCCCGCGCAGCACTCCGCCCGCACTCCAGCGCGCACGCCCGCGCATCTGCGCGTACGCGCGCACTCCCCCAGCGCCCCCGACTGCGTGCGCCTGTTCTGCCTGCGCGCGCAGACTCGTGCGCACGCGGGCGGATGACCCCGCACGCGCGCCCGAGCCAACCCCACCACCTCCCTCAGCCCTCCCACACCCCCAACACACATGCATACCATGCATACACCATTTCACCTCCTAAACAACCATCTAAACAAGAAAAGGGAGGAGGAAAGACTCACCAAAGGGAGGAAGAACCAAAGGGGGAACTCAGGTGCCCTTCGCGCACAGAATCACCACCACCAAAGCCACCACTACCAAGACCTCCCTCAGCCCTAACAAAGGCTGAAAATCAGAGGAGAAAGGGGGCCATAAGGGGAGGTAAACAAAGGGGAAAGCAAAAATGAAACCATTGAAAGGTAGATCGGGTCCTCACCTTCCTTTTCTTCTTCAATGGCTTTCCAATTCAACCACTCCTACTAGATCAAAAAGGGGTTTTAAAGAGAGGAGATGTGAGAGCTTTTGGTGTGTGAGAGAGAGAAAAATGAAGAAGAAGGATTATTTGTGGGCGTGGACTTCATTTGACTCACACACACACACACTTAGCCACTCACACACTCACACACACACCACTTAGGTTTAATTAGGTTTAGGTGAACTTTGACCCTAGTCAACCCAACCACACTAACAAACTAAACCAATTGACCAAGTCAAGGGTCAAACTTGACTTGGTCAAAGTCACCTTTGACCCGGTCAAGTCTCCCAATGACTTTTCGCTTGGTCAAAACCCGGATACGATTCGGAACTGTGAAATTCTGAACGTTACCGGAATTCGATGAAATTTTTGTGAGTGGCTTGAAATGGCACCAGGACACATAATGCGCAGTCAGATTTTCAATCGGAGTCCTCAGGCTCAGGATGATAGCTAAAAGTTTGAAATTTTAGCAGTTCCGATCGAAAAAACAAAAAGTTGAAAAACTGCCAGAATGCTCTAATGGTGACCAGAAGGCTAAAAGTGACACATATATAACAGTCCTAGTGTCATTTATGTATTTGAAATCGTGCGTGTTGCAGTGGTTGTACTTTATTTGGACTAGACTTGGCTCTTAAAGGACAATAATTGTGTATTCGAGTATGTAATAATGTTTTTGGATTACAGACTTATTGATATTTTTATGCTTCCGCATTTTAGTTGAACTATCAGTTATCATTGTTTTGCCAGCTTTGTTTGTTATTTATTGGAGTCATTGTTGACCTCTTGTACTTGATAGCTGATACTTTATCTATTGCCACGTCTCGGGGACGGCCGCCCTGGGGCGTGACACCGCTAGACGAACTCTCTGTCGCCATAGGATCTTCAAAGCCCAATCGAAAAGTTGGTTCCAAATCCTCCTCGGAGTGTTCTTCAGACTCCGGAAGTGGGCTGGCGTCAGCAACTGAAGGGCTCGATTCGTCGATAGGAGAGGAAGGAGCTGCAACAATATCGCCAAAACAAGGGCCGAGTCGACGACAACTGCTTGGGTTGGGATTGTCCCAACCAAGTGTCCAGAAGAAGGCTCGGTCGTTCCTTTTAAAAGTGACTTTGATGTGCTCTAATTTCACCGAATCCTTAGACGGACGCGAGTTCGCAGTAGGAGCGGAATCAGAACTGAAGATAAGTTAGTAAGTTAGAAACATGAAATTGTATCATGAGCGGACCAAGTAATGCAGCCCGACCTAGTGAGCCCATCAAGCCGATCCGAGGGATCCTCCATATATCTTCGGGAGCGTCGCCAAACTCCCAATTGTCAGACAAAATGATCAGCTTACTCTCGGCCCAATTCTTATCAGAATCCGACAGGTCATCTATCAGTTTCTCCTTGGAGTTTCTAGCCCTAAAATGATAACCTCTAACAGACTTTCTGAGCTCGTATGTGTACATAATTTTGGGAACACCTAAATCTGGTTGAATTCCATATTTAGTGCTACGAAGCACATCAAAACCCTAAAGAAATTAGGGTTGCCTTGTGTGGGGTGAAGCTCGAAGGTCGATAAGAATTTCCTAACTAATGGAGGAAAAGGCAGAGTTAGGGCACGTCTATCTATCTAGGGGTATACATACATGCATGAATGGTGCATATTATCTAGAGGGATAGGGAATGTGTCAAACTCAGACAATTCCATGCCTACTTGTAGATACCCCAATTTTGATCGTCCAAAGAAAAGAAATTTACTTAAAGTAACATATTTAAATGACCACATTTGGATCATACAGAAAACTACCCAAAGTTGAATAGATATGGAAATAGAAGAAAAAGACAAAACTGTCGAAAGGTGGCTACTTGAAACTAGCCGCCCCTCCTCAGATGGCTACTTTCAAGTAGCCGTCGGACAGTAGCCGTCGGACACCTTTTCCCAAATCCATAGAGAAACATGCAGAAATTAGAAGGCTACTTGAAACCAGCCGCCTCACTAAAGACTGCTAGTTACAACATGCCGCCCCCCAACCTCTTCCCAGAGATGGGACATAAAGTAGCAATTAATGCTGATTGGCAGGTCATCATTGGGGCGGCATATTGAAAGTAGCCGCCCCATGTCTGAACAAATTTTCACAACAAATATCAGAATTTCTTAGGGGTGAAGTTTGCTTAAACCACTCTATTATCCAATACATGCCATTGTCCAATGAATAACCCCATGCATCCCTTTCTACTATAAAAGGGGGGGGGGTGTGTGGTGAGAAAGATGGGGTGGACAATTTCATTTGAAAATTGTGTTGGAGAGAAAGATAGAGGGAGAGAGCCTTTGTTGAGAGAGAAGGAAAGCCATTTTCCACCAAATTCCACACTCCATAAACCCCCCTCTAACCATTGTCTTAAACCTCTCTTAGCCCTAGCCAAACAAATCCAAATTCCTACCTAGGTGCTGCCCAAATCTAGAAGAAGAAACCACCAACATCACTTTCAATCCCCACTACCGCCACCCCAGCCATAGCAAAAACACTTCCCTACCAAGGTTCTGCCCAAATCCAGAAAACCAAGAACAAGGTACTAGGCGGCTAGTCCAAACCAACCCCCCTCATCCTGGGACGGCCCCCGGAGGAGCCGTCTGCCTGTCTCTGGACGGTTATGTCGAGAGCCGTTGGATCCTGTGAGTACGGGTACCATCAGGTGTCACGCCCCAGGCGTCCCCGAGATGTGGCAATAATAATAATATCAGCTATCAATACCTGAGGTCAATAAAGACTCCAACAACAATACACAAGGCGGCAAAGCAAGATAATGATAACTGACAGAAAAGCGGAAGCATAATATATAAACAATGTCTGTAAATCAAAAACATTATTACAGACCCGAATACACAATCAATGTCCTGTGAAAGCCAAGTCTAGACCAAAGAAAATACAACCTGTGCCACATGCACGATTTACAATACATAAAATGACTCTAGGAATGCTGACAGCCTAGCACTCGCCACCCGCCGGTAGAACGCTCCACGCCCATAAGACCAAACCACAGGAAAGCTCCAACTCCACGCCCAACACTGCCCCTGAAAAGAAACAGTATGCAAGGGGTGAGCTACAAGCTCAGTGAGTGGCTGGAAACCAATCACCATACTACAGTTCAATACATAATCAATTTCCTTTCAAGGAAAACATGGGTGGAAACCCATGGATAACTGGGTCACGCGGCGGCGCGACCAACCTCACCCCCACTCTCACTCCCGGAGGGAGTCTTTTGGGACTTTTGGGGAGGGACCATACCGTCGGTCGAAGAGACCCGGATTTACTGGTCTACACAACACTACTGGATCATCTACATCTAGATAATTGCTCAAACGATGCCTTTAAACATCGATACAAGACCGGACCCAACAACTATGGGAACGATCGAACAACGAATGGGTCACGCGGCGATATTCTTCACCTCATCCTTACCCTCACTCCTGGAGGGAGACTCTTGGGACTTTTGGAAGACATTTAGACTGCTCTACACCCTTGGTCCACCCGGTAGCCTCTCCCACACTCCGTAGCCGTCAGGACAGCTTTCCAACGCCGGGGAGTCCCTACTCGGATCCAACGAAGGGGAGAACGATTCCCACGCCCGTAACATCATTCGTTAACCCTCTCCCAGGTAGTATCTACAACCCGATCTCCTCAACTCACCGCTCTACACCCTTGGTCCACCGGTAGCCCTTTCCTCGGGTAGCCTCTACCTGGTATACTCCCACGATAAGTACTCTTTCGAATGCATCGGTGGTACCTACGGATGGGAGCCCTCTGTCAGGACAACTAAACCCGAGAAGTTCCTACATCGGATCCAACGAAGGGGAGAACGATCCCATGTTCGCAAAGCGAACCCAATGGAAAACAACTACTCTCGATACTCACTTATCGAGATATCAAAACACAGGCATAACAACAATCTATGCAACACACTCATATTAACCTCAAAATAATTAAAGTCCCTAAACGGGAGTAACTACACAAGTTAGTGGGTCGTAACATCGCCGACCCACCCCACCCTCACCCTTTTAGGGGGGGACATGGGCCTTTTCAGACTAGACTGCTCTCCTCCCTTGGTCCACCCGGTAGCCTCTCCCACACTCCGTAGCCTCTACCTGGTATACTCCCACGATCAGCACTGTCCGACGCATCGGAGGTACCTACAGATGGGAGCCCTTTGTCAGGTCAGCTTTCCAACGCCGGGGAGTCCCTACTCGGATCCAACCATAGGGAGAAGACAGCCTACTCACGCACGTACGATCCTCTTGGATCCGTCGACAACGATTTCTAACACTACTAATGTCATGAATTCTCAAGAATTCCTCCAGGGCGCATAACTAAGATGCGGGGAAACATATATTATAACAACAAGGTTATAATATTCTCTAAGGCATGCTTACAACAATATAATCACATTTGATTTAAATAAATTAAACTAAATGGGAAACATGCATAGATCGGGGCTTTCCAATCAAGGGACATGGTGTCTAGGCATGTATGGGCCTCTATACATGTCACGCCCCGGGCGTCCCCGAGACGCGGCAAGTGTATATAAAATATCAGAATCTACACAGGAGGTCAATAATATATCATACACAAGCAACCAGAATGACACACAGACAATAAAAGTAGGGCTGACATGATATATACACCAAATGTGGAAGCTAAGACTGAATCTGTAATTAAAACACACTACAGACTCCATACATAATCACATGTCCTGTGAGAGCCAATATACATACCAAGACATCCAAATACAACACAAACGCGTGCCCAAGCACGGAAAATAATACATAGAGGCACAAGGGATGCTGATAGCCTCTGAAACTCGCCGGACGTGGCGCTACTCCGCTACTGATGAAATCCCTCGGGGAGCTCCTCCTCCAGATCCGACTCAGATGACACTGAAGAAAAAAATATTATGCGAGGGGTGAGCCACACGCTCAGTGAACGGTACAACCCATGCATCACAGACAATATTGACCACAACCAGATAATCTTTATAATCCACAATCATACTGCCCAAGCCATAAAATGATAACAACTCCGCAATCTAGTGGGTCGCTACCGCCAACCCACTACACCCTCACCCTCACCCTCAATGGGTGACCAAGGATATTGGGACTAATTGCACAGAACCAGCGGGTCGCTTCCGCCAACCCGCTACAACCCTCACCCTCACCCCTCAAGGGGTGACCAAGGATATTGGGACTTACAATCTAGTGGGTCGCCACATCGCCGGCCCACCATACCCTCACCCTCACCCTCAACAGGTGACCTAGGCTCTTGGGACTGACTAGGCTGTTGGTCACCCTTGGTCCACCGATAGTCTCTCCTCACCCCGTAGGTCGTTTGGCCACTCGCATGTTCAGCACAGTCCTTCCACCAAATCAGGAGGCGCCTACTACTGGGAGCCCCTGCACGGGACAACCTGTCTAACGCTGAGGTAGTCTCTACACGGATCCAACGAAGGGAACAGAACAGCCTATCCATCGCATATGATCCACTCGGATCCGCAGACAGCACACCCTAACAACTCTAATGTCCTGAATTCCTCAGAACACCACCAGGGCGCATAACTAAGATGCGGGGAACATGCATAACAGTTATAACAAGGGTGGAATATCATTGGGGGAAAGAAACTCAGGAGGGCAGCGTGAGTCCCCGTTATAGGACACCCCGACAACCAAACAAGGAACACGGTGTACCCTAACCCGGGTCTCACCGCTGTCCTCGCAAGGCCCCTCCCCTATAATATTCACTATAACATGCAATTAACATTTACTAGCATTTAATTTAATAAATAAACTAGTAGGGCACATGCATCGGTCGGGCTTCCTAGCATGGAAACAGGGGACATGGTGCATGGCTCATACACATATCCTAAGGGTGCAAGTCCCTAACATGCAAAGTCTAGGGTAACATGCATTCTACAATTAAATCATGCTCGCATGATATACACATTACAACATGTCAATATTCATCCCTGGTGCCCCAGGAGAGGTCGGTATACGCCCAAGTGCGTATAACGCCTCTCTACTGGGTTGGATTGTCCCACTCACCAGAATCCGGGTCATCGCGCTACCGCTCGCCAAGATCTGCAAGACAGGCATTTATACGGTGAGTAAAATCCACAATTACCCCAAAATACCCAAAAATACATTAAGCATACTCTAAAAATACCCCATACTTGGGCAAACGTACATACGGCACGTACGCACGCTAGCCCGAGCACTCTGGCTCACTCCCGCACCACCGGCAACCACCGCACGGCCACCCGACCCCTCGGGTGCGCCGCCGCGCCTCAGCCCGCGCGCCCAGGCGCCGCCGGGCCCCTGCCCGCCGCCTTGGACTCGCAGCCGAGCCACCAGGTGCACCGCGCCCACTACGCCCCGCCGCAGCAGCCCGCGCGCACCCTCGCGCTCCCCGCGCACACCGCGCGAGCACGCCGCACGCCCCCGCGCGCACCGCCAGCTCCGCCCTGCGTGCACCGCCAGCTCCGCCCCGCGCCCGCGCGCACCACCAGCTCCACCCCGCGCGCACCACTAGCTCCGCCCCGCGCGCACGCCCCACAGCGGTGCCCAGCGCCCAGCGCCCCAGCGCCCAGCACCCGGTACCCGCGACCCAGCGCCCAGCACCCGGGACCCTCACCCAGCGCCCACGCGCACGCACGCGCAACACGCGCCCAGCGCGCCTGGCAGCACGCGCCCAGCGCGCCTGCCAGCCTGCCCACGCTGCTGCCCGCGTTGCCTGCCTGCGCGCATCACCGAGTGGCCCGAGCACCGCTCGCCTGCACGCCCGGGGCACTGCCCGCCTGATGCCTGAGCGCCCCTGCCCTGCTTGCCTGCACGCCCAGCCTGCTCGCCGGCCTGCCAGCGCGCACAGCCCAGCTAGCCTACCCGCACGCATCTTCCTGCACCCCCCGAGCGCACGCCCGCGCGCGCACCCGCGCGCACGCGCTCGCGCGCCCGGCAAACTGGTGCACTTGCTCCCAGCCTACCCGAGCTAACCCTGCCAGCCTACCCAGCGCGCACGCCCAGCCCTGCTGGCCCCCAGCGCCAGTCGAGCGCCCGCACGCCCAGCCCTGCTGGCCCCCAGCACCGCCCGAGCGCACGCACGCGTGCATGCCCGCACGCCCGCCAGCCACTGCGCCTGCACCACCCTGCGCTGCTGCCCTGCCCGAGACAGCAGCCTGCCAGCCCGAGCTGCAAGCCTGCCAGCCCGAGCTCCTCTTCCACCCACCTCCGACCACCACCACAGCCTCCGACCACCCCCCCACAGCCCTCCGACGGCCACCCACCGCCGCCGACTGCCTCCTAACCTCATTTCCACCCTCCTAACATACATCTAAGCAAGAAAGAGAGGAAAAAGAGGTTTACCAAGGGGAGGAAAGGAAATCCGGTTGCTCTCCACGCACCGAAACCTCTCCCAAAAGGTTTCCAACGCCCGGATCTACCTCCACCACCGAAATGGCTCAAATCAGAGAAGAAGAGAGGGGGGGTGGAGGGGAAAATCTCGCCGGAATCCGGATTTGAAACCACCGGGGTGTAGATCGGGACCCGATCTACACTTCCTAGGTTTTGGGTTTTAAGCTTTGGGGGGTCTAGGGGGCTCAAAAGCAAGAAAAATGGAGAAGGGGAGAGAGAGAGCTCAAGGAAGGAGATGATGAATAGTGCCAAGCTATTTTTAGATTTCACTTATATAGGAGCGACTTAAAAACCCGGATACGCCCCGGAACTGTGAAATTTCAAAAACGTTACCGGAATTCAACGAAATTTTCGTGAGAGGCTTAAAATGGCACCAGGACACCAAATATGCAGTCGGATTTTCAATCGGAGTCCTCTAACTCAGGACGATAGCTAACAGTCCAAAAATTAGCGGTTCCGATCGAAAACTGAAAAAAAAATGAAAAACTGCCAGAACGCTCCAACGGTTACCAGCAGGTTAAAAGTGACACATATATAACAATACATGATATATGGATGCATATACCTAGCATACAAGGTCTAATGTGGCATGGTTATATCATATTAATCATGCATTACATAGTATATACATATTATAGCTAGGAGGGGCCCATCGATGCGCGACGCGCGTCTACGCGGGTCGAGCGCATCCCTAGAGAGAGGGGGGGGGGGGGATTGGAATCGAACCACTCACCTTACAACCCGGGACCTCGCGCATCCCATCCGACGAGATTTACAAGGTAGGGGCATCCAACTTGGTGAGTAACAACACAATTTACACATAGAAATCATTAGAAATAACAAATACTCGGACAAGCATGCATACGGACTCGCACGCGCCCGCGACCACCTCAACCGCCACCACCAGCACCACCACCTTCAGCCTCTCCTCAGCCTCCTTCTTGGCTGCAAACAGGGGGGGAAGGATCATGAAAAGGGACCTAGAGAGAGGAGGACAAACAACAACAACAACACTTACACCAACACTCACTTGCACTTGCACCTTCTCCTTCTCCTCTTTGAGGAGTTTCACAAACACCTTGGGGGCTTGAGAGAGAGGAAGAGAGAGCTCAAAAATGTAGGCGTGGAAGTGAGAGGGAGAGAGAGAGAGAGAGAAGATATTTGCCCACCTAAATATCTAAAGAGGGATGGAAATCACTAAGTCGTCCTTGACCAGAAATTCTGCGCATGCTTCACTGGAACAGCCATAACTTCCTCGATATAGCTCCGAATTGCACAATTCAAATTCCGTTGGAAAGCCAAGAAGATTATCTACAACTTTCATGCTTATGCCAAGATCAAATAATCTCTCCAGCTATTCCGAAATTAGAGCTAAACATAGAACAGGGCTGCTGCCAGAATTTCCCTCCCCGGGGTATACTTGGTAAAATACCCATAACATTTACTACAGGAATCCAGTTGATCTAATTCCACTTTTGTACGAAAGCTAACTCAAAACTGGACATCTCAAAATAAAATCATATTTAAACCTCTTCATCTTGGATTTTAACAAAATCAAATCCAAATACCAAATTGGAAATACATAACTTCGAGGAAAAAAATTATGTAGCCAAATTCTCGATCAGAGTGCTCCAAATGACACAGGCACAACATGAGGTCCCGTACTGTTTGCAGATTTTGTGATCGATTCGTATCATTTCAGGTCGGGTTAGGTCGCCTTAGACCTACATGAGTTTGTTTCACATCTATTGGACCTAAGGTGAGTAGGTCTTGTCTCCTACGTAGCTTTGAAGGATTTTTTTTAGTGACTTTTAAATGCTATTTTTGTATAACCTCATACATGTCATATTATATAGGCTGATGCCTTATTAAGTATTGCATTGAAAATGTTATTATTTGAAAACTGTCGCACGCATATTATTGAAATAAAAATATGTGTTGATTATGCATGCATCGCATTCGTCTAGGTGACGTAGCCTAGGTGGCATTAGTCTAGGTGACTACGGTTCAGAATGGACCCAAGTCTAGGTGACTTATGTCTAGGTGACACGATTTCCTGTGTGAAATCCTTGCGGCTAGCTGCCGTAGATGGCTAGGTGCCGTGGGATATGGGCATGCGTGTCCATTGCATTCAAACGCATCATATGTTTGACTGGATTTGAGGCATGCCTACTGAAGTGAGATTTTTATTAAGTTGGTTTATCAGAAAAATTATTGTAATTGCAAATATCATAATATTGTATGTTGCAAATTTGTTTCTTATCAAATATTATTTGTGATATCAGTTATTATTGGGACCTAAAGGTCCATTGACTGACCGTGTGGTAGCTCACCCCTCTTTTCCCAACTTTCAGAGTAACCGTTGGTGATCGTCGATCTCGGTGGTGACGATCGTAGCTCGTGCTTTTATCTTCCGTTGCATCTAGGTGGTTGAATAAGCCTTCCTTGGCATGTAGTTTCCTTGGTCCCTTCCAGCAAAAACATATGGATATTTATGTTAATCTATTTTGTGTGTAATCATCCTCGTTTAGGATGAGTCATGTTTAGATCCTGGTTATGGTTTATGATTTGGTTTTATTACATAAATCTCTTTTGTTTGTTTTTCGAAAAAAAAAAAAGAAATATGACCCGTGTTTTATCGAGAAATCCATGGTAACGTATCCTAGTTGAGCTTCAAAATGGATTCTTGGGTATGAGGGCGTTACATAGACACAACCTGTAACACCTGTAGACTTTTACTATTTATATATTGATTTAAATATATAAATAGAGCTATTATATTATTGGGTTCTCATTATGTGCATATAGGTTGGCCCATAGAGGTAGGCCCAAATAGGTTCAATTTCATTTGTAATTTTTAAAATTATTAAATGAAATTGAAATATTTTATAATTTTCTGGATATCATAATGGTCTCAAGAACCATTGTGTGGGGTTGTGTAAAATTTGGAGTTGGAGAAGGCATGTTTTGAGGTCTTTGGAAAATGAGCATGTGGTAATGGATCTTGTTGTGAATATTAAAAGTCTGATATTTATATATATATTTTGTAGAAGTATCCCTCTAGGACCTTAGATAAGTATGATAGGACTCGTTTGAAAATAAAGAGTTAGCTTGGGCTTTTTTCAAAAAAAAAATTCATCTCATATCCCATGGAATTATGTAACGGATTGATGGACGATTTTAGGGCAACCGATTAGACCACTTTTAAACTCGATCACCCTTCATATTCTGTCAACCTAGAAAGAAAAAAAAAAAATATAGAGGCCGCCGTGAAGGAGAGGGTTCTTCATCCAACACAGGTATCTTTTAAATCCTTCCTTGAAATTCTTGGTGATTATAGGTCTAGATTCTTAAGTCTATTAGACGAGGCCATGGATCTCTTACTTCATGGATAATAGAAGTGTCAATAGAATGAGAGGGAGAGATTCCTGTGTGTCTTCGGAGAGGTTACCGATGCCGTTTATAGGAGATATATAAAAAAAAAAAAAAAAGGGTCGAGTGTAAATGCCGATGAGAGGAATAGATGGGTTGATGACTTTATATATTTAATGGGTTTGCATCTGTTATATAGTCGGTGATTGGCATGGAATATTTTGGAATTTGTTTAGAATGATAAACGGGTGAAGAAGATGAAAGCCCAGCCCATGTGTTTTGTTTTAAAGGTTTGGTTGGTTTGGTGGGCCACATGAGGATGGATGGATTATTGGACCCGTATGAATTAATCTTATGTTACAGTAGTATGGATTGTGAGTTGTCAATTAATTGTTATTGGATGCTGGGTGTATAGTCTAAGTCGGTCAAGTTAAATTCATTGGGATGATTTGAGTTAAAATAAATAGGTAGTTTATTTAATATAGTTATTCAATTTTCCTTTATTTATTAGAAATATTATTTTTATTTTTCAGGCGATTCTCATACTACTTAGACTGATATTTGTCACGAGTGTTCTTGTTAAAGGTGAGTGGATGTCTCTATATTATTTGAAAAGAATCATATTATTTTATGATTATGAAATCTATCTTGTATGAAGCATATGAGCATGTTGTTATTTTGGATATATTATATGCATTTGAAATTATGAGATTTATGAAAATTGTCGCATGCTGTATACTTGAAAGAATAAGTAGTTTTGATTGTGCATGCATTAAATCGTCTAGGTGGCTCAGTCTAGGTGGCTGCGGTCTAAATTTGACCCAAGTCTAGGTGGCTATGTCTACGTGGCCCGATTTCCAAAGTGAAATCTCTGCGGCTAGGTGTCGTGGAAAGCGGGCATGCGTGTCCGTTGCATTCATATACATTATGTAGTTTGAATTCAGGAGAAGATTCTTTATGACATCATATTTTATTTGAAAAAAATGTTATTATATCCTTGTATGTTTTAAATGGTTTCTTTATTATAAGATTTCCATTATATTACAACAATTGTTCCATAGACACTTTATAACTGATTATTTTAAAGTACAATATATTATTATTGGGACACTTGTGTCCATTCACTGAGCGCGTGGTAGCTCATCCCTCTATTTTCCCAACTTTTCAGATTAGCTATTGGTGGTTGTCAATCTCGTTAAGGCGTTGGAGATTGAAGCTCATATTTTGTTTCCGTTGCATTGTAGGCGTTGAATAAGCCTTTCGTTTGGCATGTAGTTTCCTTAGCCCTTTCAGCAAAAACAGATGGCATCTATGTTTAAACTATTTTGTGTGTATCTCATCCGCGTTTAGGATGAATCTATGTGTAGATCCTGGTTGAGTTTTATGATTTGGATGTTTGACTAAAATGTCAGTTATTTTATTTTATTTTTATTTATTTAGTTAGCTACTTATTTACTTATTTAAAAAAAAAAGTTTCAAATTGGAAGCTATATATTTTAAGGATTTAAAGTAGCGTAACCGATTTCATTGCTTCGAAATGGAGTAGTGAAATTATTGGGGCGTTACAGAGTGGTATCAGAGCCTAGGTTTTTCCTGTTAGGGCTAAGGACATAAGATAGAACTAATAGGCCTGCACTGCATATAGGATGCGTTCTAACTGTGTGTTACTCTTATAATAGGGAAAACTTGAGATGGCGAACAACAACAACACTTTGCGTCAGGATCTCCAAACATTGACCAATTTGGTGGCGCAGTCCATCCAACATCAGAACGATATGGCGCTGCGTCGTTTGGGAGAGAATCAGAACCAGCCGGAGCAATTGGTGATGCGATTCAAGAAGATGGATCCGCCAGTGTTTCAGGGCATTGGTACCAACCCATTGGCCCCTAAGCATTGGATCACCGAATTGGAGCAAATCTTTAAGTCGATGCAACTGACTGATAGCCGTCGTATCCTCATGGCGGTTCATCAGTTCCGAGGAACTGCTGTCCAATGGTGGACCGTTCATTTGCAGTCCCTAGACCGCGGTATCGAGCAACTTACTTGGGATGAGTTTGTGGAGATGTTCTATAAGAAGTATTTTCCTCCTGCGGAGCGCGATCGCATGGTTCAAGCATTCTTGGAGCTTCGCCAAACACAAGACATGACGGTGGCCCAATACGAGGAGAAGTTTTTGGAGCTGTCAATCTTTGCGCCCCAATACATTCAAGATGAGGGCGAGAAGTGTCGTCGCTTCCAAGAAGGACTAAGGAGCGACATCCGACATAGACTACGGAACCTCCGAATCCGTGTTTATGATGAACTGAAGGATTGCGCCATCGTTACGGAGCAAGATGCTATCGAATGGAAGAAGGAAATCGCGTCTCGGATGAAGAGTAAGGCTGATGCTCGTTCCAGCGGTGGTCAGAGGTTCGACAATCGCAAGCGAAACTATGAAGATGCGGGTCATGGTCGAGGAGTTCGAGGCAAGATCGTTTGCTACTTCTGTAGGGAGCCAGGGCACAAATCTAATGTGTGTCCTAAGAAGCAAAATGATCCTCGTGCGTGCTATAATTGCGGGAAACTGGGTCATCGTCAAGCCGAGTGCACGGAACCGAAAAAGCCGCGTGGTGGTTATCCGCAGGCGCCAAATGGCGGGTTTGTTGGAGGAGGACAAGGAGTGTCGGGTTCACGTGGTCAGCCAGCTCAGCCACATCAGCGTGGACAGGTTCATGCCTTATCTGTGGGGGATGTTCGCGCTACTGATGAAGTCGTCCAAGGTACTGTTTCAATTGCCGGACATGATGCTTTCGTATTATTTGACTCTGGAGCTTCTCATTCTTTCGTATCTGCCACATATGTAAAAAGAGCATTTTTAGTTGATAGTCCTCTAGAGAAACCCTTTATTGTTGCAACTCCTACTGGCGAATTGATTGCCATTCGATCGGTCTACCGCGGATGTATGGTCCGGATAGAGGATCAGTGTCTTGTTGCGAATCTGCTGCTGTTGGAGATACAAAAGTTTGATGTCATTCTTGGCATGGATTGGCTCTCAGCCTATCACGCTAGCATTGATTGCTTTTCGAAGACGGTGTTGTTCAAGATTCCAGGATTGCGGACCTTGCGCTTTGTTGGCGATGGAGGCATCGCACCGTTGGGCTTGATTTCGGCGTTGCAAGCACATCATCTTTTGGAAAGCGGTTGTATAGGGTACATTGCATGTATCATAGACTGCAATGCGAAAAAGTCAAAGATCGAAGATACGGCGTGGTCTCAGAATTTTCAGAAGTTTTTCCGGATGACCTACCGGGATTGCCGCCTGATCGTGAAATTGAATTTTCGATTGACCTAATCCCTGGTACTGAACCATTATCAAAGGCTCCTTATCGGATGGCACCTACAGAGTTGGCAGAATTGAAGGCTCAATTGGAGGAACTACTAGAGAAAGGGTTTGCAAGGCCGAGTGTTTCTCCTTGGGGTGCGCCAGTGTTGTTCGTCAAAAAGAAGGACGGTTCATTGCGTCTATGCATCGACTACCGTCAGCTAAATCAGAAGACGATCAAGAACCGATATCCTCTTCCAAGAATAAATGACTTGTTCGATCAACTTCAGGGAGCTGAAGTCTTCTCCAAGATTGATCTAAGGTCAGGTTATTACCAGTTGAAGATCAAGAGGGAGGATATTTCGAAGACAGCATTTCGCACTCGGTATGGGCATTATGAATTCCTGGTCATGCCGTTTGGGTTGACTAATGCCCCTGCAGCATTCATGGATATGATGAATAGGGTCTTCAAGCCTTTCCTTGATGAGTTCGTTGTTGTCTTCATCGATGACATTCTAATATACTCAAAGAACAAGGAAGAGCATGCTGAACATCTTCGTTTGGTACTCCAGAAGTTGAAGGAGCATCAACTCTATGCAAAGTTCAGCAAGTGCGAGTTCTGGTTGGAGAGCGTGACATTTCTTGGTCATGTCATCTCTAAGACCGGAGTTGCGGTTGACCCCTCAAAGATTAAGGCGGTGATGGAGTGGAAGCAACCGATGAATGCTACAGAGATTCGGAGTTTTCTGGGCTTAGCAGGGTACTACCGGAGGTTCGTTCAGGACTTCTCAAAGATTGCAGTTCCGTTGACCCGTCTAACTCAGAAAAATGCCAAATACATCTGGTCTGAGCAGTGCGAGAAAAGTTTCCAAGAGTTGAAACAGAGACTTACGTCGGCTCCTATTTTGACTATTCCATCTGGGCTTGGTGGGTATGTGGTGTACTGTGATGCTTCCCATCGAGGGTTGGGTTGTGTGTTGATGCAACACGGGAAAGTAGTCGCCTATGCATCTCGTCAGCTGAAGGTGCATGAACTAAACTATCCCACTCATGACTTGGAATTGGCAGCAGTGATCTTTGCGTTAAAGATTTGGAGGCATTATCTTTATGGCGAAGAATTTGAGGTCTTCACTGACCATAAGAGCTTGACATATCTGCAGTCTCAGCCAGATTTGAATAATCGTCAGAGGCGATGGGTGGAATTTCTGAAGGACTATGATTGTAAAATCCAATACCACCCTGGTAAGGCTAATGTGGTTGCAGATGCATTGAGTCGTCAACCTTCGGGGGTTTTGTCATACTTGATGGTTGGCCAGTGGAAGCTTTTGGGTGAAGCTGCCAATCTATTCAGTGTGGTGCGTCTTTCAGAGAAAGGTTTCTTTGCTCGACTTGTTGTTAAGCCAGATCTCATTGATGAGATAAAGAAGGCGCAATTGGTGGATGAAGAGTTGAAGAAGGTTTCATCGAGAAGTACCAAGGGTTGAGGCTGGACTTTGCCATCCGGGCTGATGGGGTTCTCTGTTATCGTGGGCGTGTTTGCATCCCCGCGGATGCTGAATTGAAAAAGAAAATTTTAGATGAGGCACATAGGTCTCGGTACACCGTACACCCTGGAGGTACCAAGATGTATCGGAACCTTAAATTAAATTTCTGGTGGTATGGAATGAAGAAGGACATTGCAGAGTTTGTGTCAAAATGCTTAGTGTGCCAGAAAGTTAAGGCGGAACACCGAAGCCCTGCTGGAAAATTGCAACCATTGGAGATCCCGAGTGGAAGTGGGAGCATGTCACTATGGACTTCGTGACTGGCTTGCCAAAGTCGAAGAAAGGACGTGACGCAGTTTGGGTTGTAGTGGACCGATTGACGAAGTCCGCACATTTTCTAGCTATGCGTGTGAACGATTCACTGGAGGCACTGGCTAAACTATATGTCCAGGAGATTGTTCGTCTCCATGGAGCACCAGTCAGCATTGTCTCGGATCGAGACTCGCGTTTCATCTCACGCTTTTGGAACACTCTTCAAGCGGCGTTGGGAACAAGGTTAAATTTCAGCACAGCTTTTCACCCTCAATCAGATGGACAGTCTGAAAGGACGATCCAAATTTTGGAGGATATGTTGAGGGCTTGTATAATTGATTTCGGTGGAAGCTGGGAGGATCACTTAGCCTTGGCAGAGTTTGCTTACAATAATAGCTTCCAGGCAAGCATTCAAATGTCACCTTTCGAAGCGTTGTATGGAAGGAGTTGCCGTACACCTTTGTGTTGGGATGAGGTTGGTGAGCGAAGTCTCGTTGGGCCAGAACTCGTCCAAGATACGTTCGACAAGGTGAAATTGGTTAGAGATCGGCTTCGAACAGCACAGAGTAGGCAGAAGAGCTATGCCGACAATCGAAGGCGGGAGTTGGAGTTCACAGTGGGAGATCATGTATTTTTAAAGGTTTCTCCATCCAAAGGCATAGTTCGATTTGGTCAACGGGGAAAGTTGAATCCACGTTTCATTGGACCGTTCGAAGTATTGGAGAAGGTTGGACCGTTAGCATATCGTTTGGCCTTGCCGCCACAATTGGATCGTGTACACAACGTATTTCATGTATCAATGCTAAGAAAATACGTGTATGACCCTTCTCATATCATCGAACCAGATCTGGTTCAAGTGCAAGATGACTTATCTTTTGTCGAGCGGCCGGTGAAAATTTTGGATCGAAAGGAGCAGGTCTTGCGTAACAAGACCATTTTGTTGGTCAAGGTGCAATGGCAGTATCATCCGGGAGTACCCGAAATGACTTGGGAGCGCGAGGAAGAGATGCAAGAGAAGTATCCACAATTGTTTGTTCCTTCTTGAGGTATGCTTCGAATTTAGAGGACTAAATTCCTTTAAGGGGGGAATAATGTAACACCTGTAGATTTTTACTATTTATATATTGATTTAAATATATAAATAGAGCTATTATATTATTGGGTTCTCATTATGTGCATATAGGTTGGCCCAAATAGGTTCAATTTCATTTGTAATTTTTAAAATTTTTAAATGAAATTGAAATATTTATTTTATAATTTTCTGGATATCATAATGGTCTCAAGAACCATTGTGTGGGGTTGTGTAAAATTTGGAGTTGGAGAAGGCATGTTTTGAGGTCTTTGGAAAATGAGCATGTGGTAATGGATCTTGTTGTGAATATTAAAAGTCTGATATTTATATATATATTTTGTAGAAGTATCCCTCTAGGACCCTAGATAAGTATGATCTGACTCGTTTGAAAATAAAGAGTTAGCTTGGGCTTTTTTTAAAAAATATTTAATCTCATATCCCGTGGAATTATGTAACGGATTGATGGACGATTTTAGGGCAACCGATTAGACCACTTTTAAACTCGATCACCCTTCATATTCTGTCAACCTAGAAAGAAAAAAAAAAAAAATAGAGGCCGCCGTGAAGGAGAGGGTTCTTCATCCAACACAGGTATCTTTTAAATCCTTCCTTGAAATTCTTGGTGATTATAGGTCTAGATTCTTAAGTCTATTAGACGAGGCCATGGATCTCTTACTTCATGGATAACAGAAGTGTCAATAGAATGAGAGGGAGAGGTTCCTGTGTGTCTTCGGAGAGGTTACCGATGCCGTTTATAGGAGATAAAAAAAAAAAAAGGAAAAAAAAAAGAAAAGGTGAGTGTAAGTGCCGATGAGAGGAATAGATGGGTTGATGACTTTATATATTGAATGGGTTTGCATCTATTGTATAGTCGGTGATTGGCATGGAATATTTTGGAATTTGTTTAGAATGATAAACGGGTGAAGAAGATGAAAGCCCAGCCCATGTGTTTTGTTTTAAAGGTTTGGTTGGTTTGGTGGGCCACATGAGGATGGATGGATTATTGGACCCGTATGAATTAACCTCATGTTACAGTAGTATGGATTGTGAGTTGTCAATTAATTGTTAATAGATGCTGGGTGTATAGTCTAAGTCGGTCAAGTTAAATTCATTGGGATGATTTGAGTTAAAATAAATAGGTAGTTTATTTAATAGTTATTCAATTTTCCTTTATTTATTAGAAATATTATTTTTATTTTTCAGGCGATTCTCATACTACTTAGACTGATATTTGTCACGAGTGTTCTTGTTAAAGGTGAGTGGATGTCTCTATATTATTTGAAAAGAATCATATTATTTTATGATTATGA
>CM060854.1:13177313-13430616 GCA_030737835.1 Acorus gramineus | reverse complement strand
ACCCTGCCAGCCTACCCAGCGCGCACGCCCAGCCCTGCTGGCCCCCAGCGCCAGTCGAGCGCCCGCACGCCCAGCCCTGCTGGCCCCCAGCACCGCCCGAGCGCACGCACGCGTGCATGCCCGCACGCCCGCGCCAGCCACTGCGCCTGCACCACCCTGCGCTGCTGCCCTGCCCGAGACAGCAGCCTGCCAGCCCGAGCTGCAAGCCTGCCAGCCCGAGCTCCTCTTCCACCCACCTCCGACCACCACCACAGCCTCCGACCACCTCCCACAGCCCTCCGACGGCCACCCACCGCCGCCGACTGCCACCCAACCCCATTTCCACCCTCCTAGCATACATCTAAGCAAGAAAGAGAGGGAAAAGAGGTTACCAAGGGGAGGAAAGGAAATCCGGTTGCTCTCCACGCACCGAAACCTCTCCCAAAAGGTTTCCAACGCCCGGATCTACCTCCACCACCGAAATGGCTCAAAACAGAGGAGAAGAGAGGGCGGATGGAGGGGAAAATCTCACCGGAATCCGGATTTGAAATCACCGGGGTGTAGATCGGGACCCGATCTACACTTCCTAGGTTTTGGGTTTTAAGCTTTGGGGGTTTAAGGGGCTCAAAAGCAAGAAAAATGGAGAAGGGGAGAGAGAGAGCTCAAGGAAGGAGATGATGAATAGTGCCAAGCTATTTTTAGATTTCACTTATATAGTGAGCGACTTAAAAACCCAGATACGCCCCGGAACTGTGAAATTTCAAAAACGTTACCGGAATTCAACGAAATTTTCGTGAGAGGCTTAAAATGGCACCAGGACACCAAATATGCAGTCGGATTTTCAATCGGAGTCCTCTAACTCAGGACGATAGCTAACAGTCCAAAAATTAGCGGTTCCGATCGAAAACTGAAAAAAAAATGAAAAACTGCCAGAACGCTCCAACGGTTACCAGCAGGTTAAAAGTGACACATATATAACAATACATGATATAAGGGTGCATATCCCTAGCATACAAGGTCTAATGTGGCATGGTTACATCATATTAATCATGCATTACATAGTATCTACATATTATAGCTAGGGGGCCCATCGATGCGCGACGCGCGTCTACGCGGGCCGAGCGCATCCCTAGAGAGGGGGGGGGGGGAATTGGAATCAAACCACTCACCTTACAACCCGGGACCTCGCGCATCCCATCCGACGAGATTTACAAGGTAGGGGCATCCAACTTGGTGAGTAACAACACAATTTACACATAGAAATCATTAGAAATAACAAATACTCGGACAAGCATGCATACGGACTCGCACGCGCCCGCGACCACCTCAACCGCCACCACCAGCACCACCACCTTCAGCCTCTCCTCAGCCTCCTTCTTGGCTGCAAACAGGGGGGAAAGGATCATGGAAAGGGACCTAGAGAGAGGAGGACAAACAACAACAACAACACTTACACAAACACTCACTTGCACTTGCACCTTCTCCTTCTCTTCTCTTTGAGGAGTTTTCACAAACACATGGGGGGCTTGAGAGAGAGGAAGGGAGAGCTCAAAAATGTAGGCGTGGAAGTGAGAGGGAGAGAGAGAGAGAGAGAAGATATTTTGCCCAAATAAATATCTAAAGAGGGATGGAAATGACTAAGTCGTCCTTGACCAGAAATTCTGTACATGCTTCACTAGAACAGCCATAACTTCCTCAATATAGCTCCGAATTGCACAATTCCAATTCCGTTGGAAAGCCAAGAAGATTATCTACAACTTTCATGCTTATGCCAAGATCAAATAATCTCTCCAGCTATTCCGAAATTAGAGCTAAACATAGAACAGGGCTGCTGCCAGAATTTCCCTCCCCGGGGTATACTTGGTAAAATATCCATAACTTTTACTACATGAATCCAGTTGACCTAATTCCACTTTTGTACGAAAGCTAACTCAAAACTGGACATCTCAAAATAAAATCATATTTAAACCTCTTCATCTTGGATTTTAACAAAATCAAATCCAAATACCAAATTGGAAATACATAACTTCGAGGAAAAAAATTATGTAGCCAAATTTTCGATCAGAGCGCTCCAAATGACATAGGCACAACATGAGGTCCCGTACTGTTTGCAGATTTTGTGATCGATTCGTATCATTTCAGGTCGGGTTAGGTCGCCTTAGACCTACATGAGTTTGTTTCGCATCTATTGGACCTAAGGTGAGTGGGTCTTGTCTCCTACGTAGTTTTGAAGGATTTTTATCGATGACTTTTGAATGCTATTTTTGTATAACCTCGAGCATGTCATATTATATAGGTTGATGCCTTATTAAGTATTGTATTGAAAATGTTATTATTTGAAAACTGTCGCATGCATATTATTGAAATAAAAATATGTGTTGATTATGCATGCATCGCATTCGTCTAGGTGACGTAGCCTAGGTGGCATTAGTCTAAGTGACTACGGTTCAGAATGGACCCAAGTCTAGGTGACTTATGTCTAGGTGACACGATTTCCTGTGTGAAATCCTTGCGGCTAGCTGCTGTAGATGGCTTGGTGCCATGGGATATGGGCATGCGTGTCCATTGCATTCAAACGCATCATATGTTTGACTGGATTTGAGGCATGCATACTGAAATGAAATTTTTATTAAGTTGGTTTGTTGAAAAATTATTGTAATTGCAAATATTATAATATTGTATGTTGCAAATTTGTTTCTTATCAAATATTATTTGCGATATCAATTATTATTGGGACCTAAAGGTCCATTCACTGAGCGTGTGGTAGCTCACCCCTCTTTTCCCAACTTTCAGAGTAACCGTTGGTGATCGTCGATCTCGGTGGTGACGATCGTAGCTCGTGCTTTTATCTTCCGTTGCATCTAGGTGGTTGAATAAGCCTTCCTTGGCATGTAGTTTCCTTAGTCCCTTCCAGCAAAAACAGATGGATGTTTATGTTAAAACTATTTAGTGTGTAATCATCCGCGTTTAGGATGAGTCATGTTTAGATCTTGGTTATGGTTTATGATTTGGTATGATTAAATAAATCTCTTTTGTTTGTTTTTCAAAAAAAGAAAAAGAAATATGACTCGTGTTTTATCAAGAAATCCGTGGTAACGTACCGTAGTCGAGCTTCAAAACGGAGTCTTGGGTATGGGGGCGTTACATAGACACAACCAAATTCAAAGCTATGCTGGACCCCCTACCCCATTTAATCCCAACAACTGGTCAGGACCCTTTAGGAAAAACCCCATGACAACCCCCACGGTGGAGGGGATTACAAGAAAAGTTTCGGCACTCTACCCGAATGGACCACGAGGCCAAGATCGAGAGCCAGCTCTGAGACCGTATAGACCCGAACAATCTGGAGATATACCGCCTCGACAGGCGACCTATCCTAACAATTTTTACTCTCGACCGGCACCCGTGTCTGTGCCGTCACAACTAAACCCTGCAGTCCAAAATCATGCAGTCCAAAACCCTGCAGCCCAAAACCCTATAGATCAAAATCAATTCTCCCAGGCACAACCTAGTCAGGCTTACAGCAGTTGTGCTAGAGTTTCTCTTGCCTATGCCTCTGCTCCACAAAGATCACAAACCTTTGTTCCTCGGCAACCACTCCAAAGGCAATACACTGCTATTCCACCCCCATCAACCTATGAGTCTTTGGCACCTGAAATTATAGAATCTGCAGAATGTCCCAAGCAGGACTCTGACGATGATGAAGAGTTTTTGGATGGAGAACTATTGGAACTCTTTTACCCTACTTCCTCACAACCTGAATCCACCATCCAAACCCTACAACTGGCTGAGCTTGAATCCCCATTGTCTATACATGCTCAAGATCCAATTAAATCATGGCCTATTGAACCTATCTTGACCATCTCAGATGACTCACATTCTGACTCATCATATTCTAAGATTAATACAGATCTAGTACAACCAATTGTGCATGATGTCAAATCGGAACCACTCATATTTAAAAATGCACAATTTGAAGGACCAGTCGAACTTGATTGAAGTCTTCTCGCTTCGCGCAAAGACTCCGTCCGATGAGAGGAAATTGTAGATACCCCAATTTTGACCGTCCAAAGAAAAGAAATTTACTTCAAGTAACATTTTTAAATAACCACATTTGGACCATATAGAAAACTACCCAAAGTTGAATAGATATGGAAATAGAAGAAAAAGACAAAACTGTCGGAAGGTGGCTACTTGAAACTAGCCGCCCCTCCTCAGACGGCTACTTTCAAGTAGCCGTCGGACACCTTTTCCCAAATCCATAGAGAAACATGCAGAAATTAGAAGGCTACTTGAAACCAGCCGCCTCCCTAAAGACGGCTAGTTACAACATGCCACCCCCCAACCGCTTCCCAGAGATGGGGGCGGCATCTTGAAAGTAGCCGCCCCTCATTGGGCGGCTAGTTACAAGTAGCCACCCCATGTCTGGACAAATTTTCACAACAAATATCAGAATTTCTTAGGGGTGAAGTTTGCTTAAACCACTCTATTATCCAATACATGCCATTGTCCAATGAATAACCCCATGCATCCCTTTCTATTATAAAAGGGGGAGGTGTGGTGAGAAAGATGGGGTGGACAATTTCATTTGAAAATTGTGTTGGAGAGAAAGATAGAGGGAGAGAGCCTTAGTTGAGAGAGAAGGAAAGCCATTTTCCACCAAATTCCACTCTCCATAAACCCCCCTCTAACCATTGTCCTAAACCTCTCTTAGCCCTAGCCAAACAAATCCAAATTCCTACCTAGGTGCTGCCCAAATCTAGAAGAAGAAACCACCAACACCACTTTCAATCCTCACTACCACCACCCTAGCCAAAGCCAAAACACTTCCCTACCTAGGTTCTGCCCAAATCCATAAAACCAAGAACTAGGTACCAGGCGGCTAGTCCAAACCAACCGTACGGCTAGGTTCAAGTAACTGGCGGTTTCCTGTTATTTCTATATTTATAATTACTTGCTTTATTTATCCGCTTTACTCCTATATCTGCTTTTCGACCAATACTTGACGTTTCAACCAGAGGCGGCTAACACATTCTGTACGGTGGTCACTTTCTTCTTTTTACAACTTTTATTTACTTCTGCTATATATCTGCTCTTCGACCAATACTCGACGTTTCAACTAGAGGAGGCTAACGCCCCCCTGATTGAATTCTGTACAGTGGTCACTTTCTTCTTTTTACAACTTTTATTTACTTTTGCTATATATCTGTTTTTTGACAAATACTCGACGTTTCAACTAGAGGCGGCTAACACCCCCGTGGTTGAATTCTGTACGGTGGTCACTTTCTTCTTTTTACAACTTTTATTTACTTATGCTATATATCTGCTCTTCGACCAATACTCGACGTTTCAACTAGAGGCGGCTAACGCCCCCCTAGTTGAATTCTGTACGGTGGTCACTTTCTTCTTTTTACAACTTTTATTTACTTTTGCTGCATATCTGTTTTTTTACCAATACTCGACGTTTCAACTAGAGGCGGCTAACACCCCCTAGTTGAATTCTGTACGGTGGTCACGTTTACATTCCCTCCCACATGTCAGCAGCCCCTTTTTCAAGTTCTTATCTAGCAGAAAGGATTCCCCATTTTCACCTCTGTGTGCGGCAGGCCGTAGCTCAGAGAGGAGAACCCGCATAATTTCCCCGCGAGGTGATCAACAGCAATACTAACTTTTCCTGCTTTTTGAGAAAGCAGGTGGCGATCACAACAAAACCCCGTCTTTCTGAGAAGCTGTTGGGCGGTTCAGAAAAGACTCTATGGGCAGTGATCTGATCAGTCGCGAGACGGACCAAGACCAAGTTTGCAGAACCCCCAAGTTTTACATACCGACACTACTGACTCTGGAATTTCGAACATACTCCTTAAGACCGAAAAAGGATTTGGTGATCGACGTCCTCATGTTGAAAGAACAATAAAAAAAACTGGACACGGGAAATAAATCCTTGCTCGAAGAGGCGTTGCAGTGAGACAGAAAGACAAGTTAAAAGAGCGAGAGGAGGGAGAAAAGACTATACCTCAATTCAAAGATGAAGAACTTGGTTACCTCCTCATTAAGACATCAAATCCCTATTTAAAGGACACCAGCTGCGCTGAAGAGACAGCGCGTCTTTTCGACTGACCGAGGAGCGACAGTTGGCGCTTCAAGAAGAAGGAACGGAAACCCTAATCACGGGTTTAATGTCAAAACGCCTTAAAATTCCCCCTCGAAGCGCCACGTGTAAAGATGTCCATAGACCTCTGACATAAGAAGATACACAGAATCGCGCAAGTCAGTATTAAAATGATTATGTGATTAAAATCGAACATCAACGGTCATAAATGATTACCGACCTGAGGAACCTGATAGTAAAAGATAGTCTGGAAGTGCCCGATCTCGACTCCAAACCGGCAATGCCTGACCTAAGCTCCCGACCAACGAAAGCCTGACCTAGAAAAAAAAAGGGGCAGGAAGAAAGAGAGGGGTTGGGCAAACAGTGACATGCAAGGGGTAACGACATACAGTGAAACAAAAAGCATCCACATATATAAACACGAATCATTCTCCTCATAAAGTTGGATCACCAAAGGCAGATATCATAAAACCATGAAAGCAAGGCAAAAGTATTCATCATACAACGACAAAGGAAAGATTAACACGGGATGCAACCCAGATAGACCCCATATGTTATAAAAAAAAATATAGAAAAGGCCGCGATGACGCCCCCTCACTGCCGTGGACGAGGATCGGAAGGAGCCGACCGAGTAGAAAAACTCAGAGCATCCCCCGCCTACCGGCCATGACGCCTATCAAACAAAGAAGCGTCATAGATTTCATCCAGCCAATTTAATGAAGGAAAGGGTTCCCCATCACAACCAGCATGTAGCCGGCGTAAAAGCCAGCGTAGAAATCTTTAGGCCTTTCGTCCTCCTCCTCCTTGATCAGAAGCCTCAATTTCTCGAGCTCCTTCTGGATGGGGAAGACATGTTCCCAAACCGCAAGGCTGGCCTTGTGAGGAAGGGCAGGGGGCACCACGAACAGTGTGTCAGTTCTGACACGAGCTTTAGCCAAAGACCGAGGAGGGCTGGGACCAGGAACTTGATCGGGCATCTACACCTAAGATGGAGGAGCCGGCGCCACCACTGCCACTCCTGGCTCTTCAGCAACCATCGGGGAGCCCTGGTGGAACTCGACATGATGCTCCGACAGGGGAGATTCACCTCCGAGCACTTCTTCTTCTTCTTCTTCTGCACGTTCTTCAAAGACTGCAAAAGGGGAAGCTGGATGATTCAGGGGAGAAGGAGGAGATTGACGATTCAAGGCAGAAGGGGGAGCTTGATGATTCAGGGGAGAAGGGGGAGCTTGATGATTCAGGGGACGGTCGCCCCCGAGAAAAGCTTCTTCCTCCTCTTCTTCCTCCTCACTGATCTCAATCGGGCGGTTATAGGGCACGGTCGACCTAACCGCCACTTTGCAACGACTGTTCGACCTCCTCAACGTTCCACCCCCACCAGAAGCAGAGCTTGAAGCCTCGCCCAAAGAAGCAGGAGGAGCGCCTTGGCGAGTTGCCCGACTTGAAGACGGCCGAGAAGCCAGAGAAGGGAGAACTTGGGGAACAGCCGGGGCGGCACCCAGCAAGGTCCTCTAGCTCCTCTCACAAAAACCTAAGGCACGGTTTATCTCCCCCATACGAAGGCTCTCTGCTGGAGGGCAAGTATTGAGGGACGAGTCACCTAGAGAGAAAAGGTGTCACTGAGAAATCACCTTTAGAAGAAAAAGAAGAGCAATTGCTACCAAAAGGAAAGACTGACCTGACCTAATGGTGTGTCCCTCTAGTAAAGCGGAATCCAGAACGCGCAATCCTCAGGCATCCATGCACCTTGGATCTTGAAAATTTCGGACCACCAGTCATAGACAAATTCTTGAGCATCCTTTATCAGCTCCCATGACGTTGACCTCCGCGCCAGATAGAACATCCTGCCCTCTCCATTGAGAAGCTTCAGAATATAGAAGCTTCGCACCTCGTTCAGACGGAGGCTGAGGCCGCAGGCGCGGTTGAGGGCAGTGACCGCCATCAAAATACGGTAGGCGCTTGGGACGAGCTGGAGGGGATGGAGGCCAAAGAAGCTCAAGAACTCCATTATCAGTAGAGATAATGGAAATGTGATCATGCCGGCCTCAACCTGGCCACAGTAAAGCAAGAGGGCTTTGGGGTCTGGGGGAGGGGGCATTTCCCCAGTATACTCCTCGATCACAAGGTTATCGAGAAATTGAGCCATTTGAATAGGAAGTGAGAGCAAAGGGGCGCTGTTCAAATTCTAAGAAGAGAGGAAATTCGAATAAGGTGGGTAGAAACCAAAGGGCAGTTACACACATATAGAGGGTTAAGTGCCGAAACCCTAACCGCATCCGACGCTTGGGATAAAGGGTTGAGTGCTGAAACCCTAACCGCCTCTGACGTTTGGGAAAACGAGGCGGCAAAATTGAATTCCACGGTTATCCCCCAAATGGAATTAAATGAAGGGGATGCACAAGAAATTGACAAGTGTCAAGCACTTGGGGTGTCAGACCCAAGGATCAAGCCCAATCGACCCAGCAATTCTGGATTGGACAAACCTATTAGACGGTCAGGTCTTCTGAGATTGGTTCTTTCGGAATCCCAAGCAACTAGGAAATCAAAAGAAGGGGACATTGTAGGAGACCAAATTAGTCAGAAGGATGAATGAGGAATAAGATCGTAAGTATGAGAATTAAGCGAGGATTAGCCCATGATGATAAAAGAGGACTTGGGAGGTGAGAAAGCCCATGGGCCAAAACTCCCTCACGACTGCGTTAGGCTTGCTTTCACAGTTAGGCCGGATGAATGGTTATGCCCGACCAGGCCTAGCCCGGCACAAGGTTATGCCCAACCAGGATAGGTTGGGCATCCACTGAAAGATGGTTGGCCAAAGCTGAACCGACTAGGAATGGATACAGAGCAATGCCCGACTTAAAGGGTAGACCGACCAGGGTGTAATACTCGAATTGAAATACAGGTCGGCCATACACCCATCCTTTCTCAGCAACAGTTAGTAGGGGGGATATTCCCTGACACTGGAAAAGGACATGATGTCAGAAATACAGTTATAGGGTAATGATCCCTAGGTGACACATGTCCATAGATCCAGAGTTCACGTGGAGATTCCATATCAAGACATAGTTACTCCGCAAGGCCAAACTCGGCACGCCTCTTTTGGGTATTAATGTCACGCCCCAAGGCGTCCGTCCCCGGGACGCGGCAAGTGTATATAAAATATCAGAATCTACACAGGAGGTCAATAATATATCATACACAAACAACCAGGATGACACACAGACAAACAAAGAGGCTGACATGATATATACACCAAATGCGGAAGCGAAAGACTGAATCTGTAAATAAAACATACTACAGACTCGATACTCAATCATCTGTCCTGTGAGAGCCAATATACACAAATACAACTGAATATATACAAACGCGTGCCAAGCACGGAAATAAAATACATACAGCCAAGAAGGGATGCTGATAGCCTCTGGCACTCGCGGAACGTAGCGCTGCTCCGCTACTAAAGGAATCCCTCGGAAGGCTCCTCCCGCTGCTCCGACTCCGGCTCAGTGGCAACTGGGGAAAAACATATGCGAGGGGTGAGCCACACGCTCAGTGAACAGCACAACCCATGCATCACAGACAATATTGACCACAATTCAGATCTTAATAATCCACAATCTCTTATTTACAACCACAAAATGGTAACAAATACTCAAACCAGTGGGTCGCTCAATCGCCAACCCACTACACCCTCACCCTCACCCTTCAATGGGTGACATAGGATTTTGGGACTGATAATCATCCAATCACAACTTCAGTGGGTCGCTCATCACCAACCCACTACACCCTCACCCTCACCCTACAACGGGTGACATAGGATTTTGGGACTGACTAGGCTGTTGGTCACCCTTGGTCCACCGATAGTCTCTCCTCCACTCCGTAGGCCGCTGGGCTATCACCCACAACTTCAGCACAGTCCGCCACAAATACCGGGAGACGCCTACTGATGGGAGCCTTCACCCACAACTTCAGCACAGTCCGTCACAAATATCGGGAGGCGCCTACTGATGGGAACCCTTGGAAGGGACGGCCTTTCTAACGCTGGGGAAGTCTCTACCGGATCCAACGAAGGGGATAGAACAGCCTATCCATACGCATATGATCCACTCGGATCCGCCAACAACGCATCTCTACAATTCTAATGTCATGAATTCTTCAGAATTCCTCCAGGGCGCATAACCAAGATGCGGGGAAAATGTATAATAATAGCAAGGTTGGAATATCATTGGGGGAAAGAAACTTGGGAGGGCAGCGTGAGTTCCCGATATAGAACACCCCGACAACCAAACAAGGAACACGGAGTACCCTAGCCCGGGTCTCACCGTTGTCCTCGCGAGGCCCCTCCCCTATAATATTCACTAATTATGCTAATAATCATACAATGGATATATCATTAATTATCAACTAGAGAATATAATATTATTGGGACAAGAACCTTGGGAGGGCAGCATGAGGTCCCGATACAGGACATCCCGACAACCAAACAAGGAACACGGAGTACCCTAACCCGGGTCTCAATGTTGACCTCGCAAGGCCCCTCCCTATAAATTACCTAAGGCATGCAATTAAACATATACTAGCATTTAACTTAATAAATAAACTAGTAGGACACATGCATAGGCCAAGGCTTCCTAGCATGAGAACAGGGGGACATGATGCATGGCTCATACACATATCCTAAGGGTGCAAGTCCCTAACATGCAAAGTCTAGGGTAGCATGCATTCTACATTTTAAAATCATGCTCGCATGAAATACACTTTACAACAGGTTAATATAAATCCATGGTGCCCCAGGAGAGGTCGGTATACGCCCAAATGCGTATAACGCCTCTCTACTGGGTTGGATTGTCCCACTCACCGAAATCGGGTCGTCGCGCGACCGCCCATCAAGATCTGCAAGACAGACATTTATACGGTGAGTTAAATACACAAATACATCAAAATACTCAAAATACACCAAAAGAACCCAACACTCAGGCAAACGTACATACGGCCCGTACGCACGTTAGCCCGAGCACCTCGACTCACTCCCGAACCCACCGGCAACCACCCGCACGGCCACCCGCCCCTGATGCGCCGCCGCACCTCAGCCCGCGCACCTAGGTGCACCGCCGGGCCCCTGCCCGCACGCCTGGACCCGCAGCCGAGCCACCCGGTGCGCCGCGCGCCCACTGCGCCCTGCCGCAGCAGCCCGCGCGCACCCCGCACGCCCCGTGCTGACCCGCGAGCACACCGCACACCCCGCGCGTCCAGCGCCTCACCCCGCGCGCACCCCGCGCGCACCACCAGCTCCTTCCCGCGCGCACTCCGCGTGCACCACCAACCTCTACCCGCGCGCACGCCTGCGCCTCTGCCCAGCGCCCCGCGCGCATGCTCCTCTGCGGTGCCCAGCGCCCAGCGCCCCAGCACCCTCGCCCAGCACCCGGTATCCGCGACCCAGCGCCCGGCGCTCAGTGCCCAGCACCTAGGACCCTCACCCAGTGCCCACGCGCACGCCCGTGCAACACGCGCACAGCGCGCCTGGCAGCACGCGCCCAGCGCGCCTGCCAGCCTGCCCGCGCTGCGCGCATCGCCGAGTGGCCCGAGCACCGCTCGCCTGCACGCCTGGGCACTGCCCGCCTGATGCCCGAGCACCCCCTGCCAGCTGCCCGAGCATGGCCTGCCCTGCTCGCACAGCCCGCAGCCATCCTACCCCGCACGCCTCCCCCTGCACCCCCCGAGCGCACGCCCGCGCGCTCGCACTCACGCGCCCGGCAACCTGGTGCGCCTGCTCCCAGCCTACCCGGACGGCTAGCCTCCCTGCCCGGGACTACCTACCCGCCTGCCCGATCACCCAAACTCTCTCCACAGCCACCAAGGCCTCCGACCACCACCACAGCCCCCAACGGCCACCCACCGCCGCCGACCGCCTCCCAACCTCATACCCACCTCCTAACATACATCTATACAAGAAAAGAGAGGAAAAAGAGGCTTACCAAGGGGAGGAAGGGAAGTCCGGTTGCTCTCCGCGCACCGAAACCTCTCCCAAAATGCCCGGATCTCTCTTGGCCCTCGAAATGGCCCAAAACAGAGGAGAAAAGAGGGGGGATGGAGGGGCAAAACTCCGGAATCCGGATTTGAAAGCACCGGGGTGTAGATCGGACCCGATCTACACTTCTTATGCTTTAGGTTTTTGGGTTTGAGGGCTCTAAGGGGCTCAAATGGGAGAAAAGGAGAGAGGGGAGAGAGAGAAAGCTTTGGTAGGGATGATGAATAGTGCCAATGAAATATTAGATTTCATTTATATAGACAAATCACTTAAAATACCCGGATACGCCCCGGAACTGTGAAATTTCAGAAACGTTACCGGAAATCGATGAAATTTTCGTGAGAGGCCTAAAATGGCACCAGGACACCAAATATGCAGTTAGATTTCCAATCGGAGTTCTCTAACTCAGGACGATAGCTAACAGTCCAAAAATTAGCGGTTCCGATCGAAAACCGAAAAAAACAAAAAACTGCCAGAACGCTCCAACGGTTACCAGCAGGCTAAAAGTGACACATATATAACATTCTTCCCCCTTAGGAAATTTTGTCCTCAAAATATGCAAAAACATCTAGGAGGGGAAAAGATGCGGATACGCGTCACACCTGGCATCCTTGAGCTCCCAAGTGTCCTCGACACCGGAACGGTGCTGCCATCGCACCTCGACCAACTGGACGGTCTTGGTGCAGAGCCTCCTCACGCGGCGGTCCATGATCACAATCGACTGCTCCACGAATGACTGTCCGGCTCAGAGACGAGCGGCTCGAACGGGATGACGTGAGCAGGATCGTGGACACACCTTTACCCAACTGCGAACCCACCCCTCCAAGACGGAAGGGTAAGAATTGGCGCTGAGGTGAGCCTCCGATAAAACTCCAGGAAGCTCTCCTCGCAAGACGGGGACCACTCGAACCGGACATCCTTCCAAGTAAGGCGGTTAAGAGGAACAGCTATCTTCGAGAGACCCTCGTCAAGCTTCCTGCAATAACTCGCCAAACTCGGGAAGCTCCGAATCCTAGCAGGGTTCGACGGTCGACGCCAATTTGACGCGACGAGCGTCTTGCCCGGGTCCACAGATATGCCTTCACCAGAAATCACTCGGCCCAAAAGGCCTTAACCCCCACCAAAACTCACACCTGATCTTCCATCCATTTGATGCTTCCATGGTATCCCTTGCCTGGGAAAAGAAACCTCGAGAGGGCACCATGAAATCCCGATATAGGATACCCCGACAACCAAACAAGGAACACGAAGTACCCTAGCCCGGGTTTCAACGCCGACCTCACAAGGCCCCTTAATCCAGAAAGGAACACTAGAAGAAGACATCATTTAAAGAACACTACTAACCCCTCCGGATCATCTATCTCTAGGTGATCACCCAACGATGTCCTTCAACATCATTTACAAGACCGAACCCAACATCATCGGGAATGGTCGAATCAACAATTTGGTCACGAGCGACCCGTCTTCGCCTCATCCACACCCTCACTCCCGAAAGGAGACATTTTGGGACTTTGGGAGAGACTTAGACTGCTCTACACCCCTGGTCCACCGGTAGCCTCTCCCCGCTCCGTAGCTCGCCTGGTCCTCTGACCGGGAGCCTGTCTAACGCCGGGGCTGTACTACGCGGATCCCACGAAGGGGAGAGCCATTCCACGCTCGCGGCACCATTCAATAATCTCTCCCCGGGTAGCCCCTACCTGGTATACTCCCAGATTCAGTACCCTCCGACTGCATCGGTGGTACCTACTGATGGGAATTCTCTACCAGGACGGCTACAACCCGGCTTCCTTAACCCAAACAACCGCTCCTGACACCGCTCACCAAAATACCACACACACTTGCATAACAGCAACCAAACACACACCCACACATATATCCTATTACTAGAGAGCTGGGAACACAAGATAATACCTCGAACCATGATACCCGAAGACTGCGCCTCCTCGGCCGTAAGCGCTGCAACTCTGCCCTGGACCAACCGCGGCTGAGGAGTAGGAGCACGTCTCGCCGGCTGCACTGGCTGCCTCCACTGGTCAACTCGACCACCCTGTGGCTGCTGCTGCGGCTGGCGCGGAAGCTGCTGCTGCAAGAACTGCGGCTGCTGAGGTAGCACGCGGGGTCGGCCAGCATCAGGGCAATTGTATCTGATATGCCCGATGCGCTGACAATGGAAGCAGCGCCGCTTCTCGGCTGCCTGGACTGGATGGGCACTGCTGCAATGGGTGCTGGATCCCACACTGGCACCGCATCTGCTGGAGGAGAGGCAGCCGCTGACTGATCGAAGCGGGGCCTCTTCCTCTTGCGCTGCCCCTGGTCCCGACTCCCGGAAGGACCCTGATCTGCAGAAGGGGTCGGAACCCCCACGATGATCCCGAGGTCTCGCTCGACTGTCTTCGCTCGAGACACCAAGTCCGAGAACCTCGAGAATGCCTGGGAGGTGACGTGCACCCGGATGGCGCTGCTGAGACCCAACTCAAAACGACGGCACCGCGTCTCCTCATCTATCACCAAGGCCGGAGCAAATCTGGAAAGCATCGTGAAGCGCGTAGAGTAGTCAGCAACCGACATGGAGCCCTGCGTCAACTGCTCGAACTCCCGCATCACGATCTGGCGCGTCGAGAACGGAAAGTACTCCTCCAAGAAATACCTCCGGAATCCCGCCCAAGAAAGCTGCTCCACTCCCTCTGGGATGTCCACCACTCGGGTAGCCCACCAGTCGGCGGCGTTACCCTTCAGCATAAAGGTGGCCAGGGAGACTCGCTGGCGATCGGTGCAAAGCATGGCCACGAAGATCGTATCCACCTCCCTCAACCAACGCTCTGGCGCAAGAGGATCTGCCGACTGACCATGGAACTCGGGAGGGTGGAGCTTCAGAAAGGCGTTGAGGCCGCTCTGCTGCACTCGCGCCGCCGCCTCTAGCTCCTCCTCCCTCTGCAGGGGATCCTGAACTCCTACTGCCGGAATCGTCACGGGGACTGGGGGTACATCGGGTACCACAGGCGGATCTGCCACCAAGGGGACCTGCGGAACTGCCTCGCGAGCCGCCCTCAGCTCCTGAATCTCTCTAGCCTGCTCTGCCAATGCTCTGGTCTGGGCCTCCAGCGCCCTCGTCTGTGTCTCCACCAAATCAGCCAACCGAGCGAAAGCACGCTCCCAAGCAGGAGGCTCCTGCGTCAAGGACTCTCCGGTAGCATCCTCGTCTCTGGTAGGTCCGGAAACCTCCAAAGACCGAGAGGGACCTCGTCCGCGCCGTCCTCTGCGAGGAGGCATATCAGCACCCTAAGAAAACCAGACACTAGGATCAGAATACTCATATAGAAATCCTAGGACTCATCTCTACGAAAGGAAGACTATTGGCTCTGACAGGACCAGGCTCTGATACCAACTTTTGTCACGCCCCAGGGCGGCCGTCCCCGGGACGCGGCAAGTGTATATATAATATCAGAATCTACACAGGAGGTCAATAATATATCATACACAAACAACCAGAATGACACACAGACAACAAAGAGGCTGACATGATATATACACCAAATGCGGAAGCAAAAGACTGAATCTGTAAATAAACATACTACAGACTCGATACTCAATCATCTGTCCTGTGAGAGCCAATATACACAAATACAACTGAATATATACAAACGCGTGCCAAGCACGGAAATAAAATACATACAGCCAAGAAGGGATGCTGATAGCCTCTGGCACTCGCGGAACGTAGCGCTGCTCCGCTACTGAAGGAATCCCTCGGAAGGCTCCTCCCCTGCTCCGACTCCGGCTCAGTGGCAACTGGGGAAAAACATATGCGAGGGGTGAGCCACACGCTCAGTGAACAGCACAACCCATGCATCACAGACAATATTGACCACAATTCAGATCTTAAAAATCCACAATCTCTTATTAACAACCACAAAATGGTAACAAATACTCAAACCAGTGGGTCGCTCAATCGCCAACCCACTACACCCTCACCCTCACCCTTCAATGGGTGACATAGGATTTTGGGACTGATTCATATCTAATCACAACCCAGTGGGTCGCTCATCGCCAACCCACTACACCCTCACCCTCACCCTTCAATGGGTGACATAGGATTTTGGGACTGACTAGGCTGTTGGTCACCCTTGGTCCACCGATAGTCTCTCCTCCACTCCGTAGGCCGCCTGGCTTTCACCCACAACTTCAGCACAGTCCGTCACAAATATCGGGAGGCGCCTACTGATGGGAGCCCTCACCCACAACTTCAGCACAGTCCGTCACAAATATCGGGAGGCGCCTACTGATGGGAACCCTTGGAAGGGACGGCCTTTCTAACGCTGGGGCAGCCTCTACCGGATCCAACGAAGGGGACAGAACAGCCTATCCATACGCATATGATCCACTCGGATCCGCCGACAACGCATCTCTACAATTCTAATGTCATGAATTCTTCAGAATTCCTCCAGGGCGCATAACCAAGATGCGGGGAACATGTACAATAATAGCAAGGTTGGAATATCATTGGGGGAAAGAAACTTGGGAGGGCAGCGTGAGTTCCCGATATAGGACACCCCGACAACCAAACAAGGAACACGGAGTACCCTAGCCCGGGTCTCACCGCTGTCCTCGCGAGGCCCCTCCCCTATAATATTCACTAATTATGCTAATAATCATACAATGGATAGATCATTAATTATCAACTAGAGATATAATATTATTGGGACAAGAACCTTGGGAGGGCAGCATGAGGTCCCGATACAGGACATCCCGACAACCAAACAAGGAACACGGAGTACCCTAACCCGGGTCTCAATGTTGACCTCGCAAGGCCCTCCCTATAATATTACCTAAGGCATGCAATTAAACATATACTAGCATTTAACTTAATAAATAAACTAGTAGGACACATGCATAGGCCAAGGCTTCCTAGCATGAGAACAGGGGGACATGATGCATGGCTCTTACACATATCCTAAGGGTGCAAGTCCCTAACATGCAAAGTCTAGGGTAGCATGCATTCTACATTTTAAAATCATGCTCGCATGAAATACACTTTACAACAGGTTAATATAAATCCATGGTGCCCCAGGAGAGGTCGGTATACGCCCAAATGCGTATAACGCCTCTCTACTGGGTTGGATTGTCCCACTCACCGAAATCGGGTCGTCGCGCGACCGCCCGTCAAGATCTGCAAGACAGACATTTATACGGTGAGTTAAATACACAAATACATCAAAATACTCAAAATACACCAAAAGAACCCAACACTCGGGCAAATGTACATACGGCCCGTACGCACGTTATCCCGAGCACCCCGACTCACTCCCGAACCCACCGGCAACCACCCGCACGGCCACCCGCCCCCGGATGCGCCGCCGCGCCTCAGCCCGCGCACCCAGGCGCACCGCCGGGCCCCTGCCCGCATGCCTGGACCCGCAGCCAAGCCACCCGGTGCGCCACGCGCCCACTGCGCCCCGCCGTAGCAACCCGCGCGCACGCCCCGTGCTGACCCGCGAGCACACCGCACACCCCGCGCGCACCACCAGCTCCTTCCCGCGCGCACTCCGCGCGCACCACCACCCTCTACCCGCGCGCACGCCTGCGCCTCTGCCCAGCGCCCCGCGCGCATGCTCCTCTGCGGTGCCCAACGCCCAGCGCTCCAGCACCCACTCCCAGCACCTGGTATCCGCGACCCAGCGCTAGGCACTCAGCGCCCAGCACCCGGGACCCTCACCCAGTGCCCACGCGCAAGCCCGCGCAACACGCGCCCAGCGCGCCTGCCAGCCTGCCCGCACTGCTGCCCGCGCTGCCTGCCTGCGCGCATCGCCGAGTGGCCCGAGCACCGCTCGCCTGCACGCCTGGGCACTGCCCGCCTGATGCCCGAGCGCCCCCTGCCAGCTGCCCGAGCATGGCCTGCCCTGCTCGCACAGCCAGCAGCTATCCTACCCCGCACGCCTCCCTCTGCACCCCCCGAGCCCACGCCCGCGCGCACGCGCTCGCGCGCCCGGCAATCTGGTGCGCCTGCTCCCAGCCTACCCGGGACAGCTAGCCTCCCTGCCCGGGACTGCCTACCCGCCTGCCCGACCACCCAAACTCCCTTCCACAGCCACCAACGGCCTCCGACCACCTCCACAGCCCCCCGACGGCCACCCACCCCCGCCGACCGCCTCCCAACCTCATACCCACCTCCTAACATACATCTATACAAGAAAAGAGAGGAAAACGAGGCTTACTAAGGGGAGGAAGGGAAGTCCAGTTTCTCTCCGCGCACCGAAACCTCTCCCAAAAGGCTTCCGACGCCCGGATCTCTCTTGGCCCTCGAAATGGCCCAAAACAGAGGAGAAAAGAGGGGGCATGGAGGGGCCAAATGTCACGCCCCGAGCGTCCCCGAGACGCGGCAAGTGTATATAAAATATCAGAATCTACACAGGAGGTCAATAATATATCATACACAAGCAACCAGAATGACACACAGACAACAAAAGCAGGGCTGACATGATATATACACCAAATGCGGATAACTAAAGACTGAATCTGTAATCAAAACACACTATAGACTCCATACATAATCACATGTCCTGTGAGAGCCAATATACATACAAAGACATCCAAATACAACCAAACGCGTGCCCAAGCACGGAAAATAATACATACTGGCACAAGGGATGCTGATAGTCTCAGAAACTCGCGGGACGTGGCGCTACTCCGCTACTGATGAAGTCCCTCGGGGAGCTCCTCCTCTGGATCCGACTCAGATGACACTGTAGAAAATATTATGCGAGGGGTGAGCCACATGCTCAGTGAACAGCACAACCCATGCATCACAGACAATATTGACCATAACCAGATAATCCTTATCATCCACAATATCATTACCAAAGCCACAAAAGATAACAATTCCTCAAACTAGTGGGTCGCTACCGCCCACCCACTACACCCTCACCCTCACCCTCAATGGGTGACCAAGGATATTGGGACTAATCAAAATCCAATCACAAATCCGGTGGGTCGCTCACCGCCAACCCACTACACCCTCACCCTCACCCTACCATGGGTGACAAAGGATATTGGGACTGGCTACACAAAACCAGCGGGTCGCTTCCGCCAACCCGCTACACCCTCACCCTCACCCTTCAATGGGTGACATAGGATTTTGGGACTTACAATCCAGTGGGTCGCCACATCGCCGGCCCACCATACCCTCACCCTCACCTTCAAATAGGTGACCTAGGATGTTGGGACTTAACGGGCAGATAATCATCCATACACCATCCTGTGGGCCGTCGCATCGCCGGCCCACCATACCCTCACCCTCACCTCTCAACAGGTGACCCAGGCTCTTGGGACTGGCTAGGCTGTTGGTCACCCTTGGTCCACCGATAGTCTCTCCTTAGTCCGTAGGTCGTTTGGGCACTCCCACATTCAGCGCAGTCCTTCACCAAATCAGGAGGCGCCTACTACTGGGAGCCCCTGCACGGGACAACCTGTCTAACGCTGAGGTAGTCTCTACACGGATCCAACGAAGGGAACAGAACAGCCTATCCATCGCATATGATCCACTCGGATCCGCAGACAGCACATCATAACAACACTAATGTTCTGAATTCCTCAGAACCCACCAGGGCGCATAACTACGATGCGGGGAACATGCATAAGGTTATAACAGGGTGGAATATCGTTGGGGAAAGAAACTCGGGAGGGCAGCGTGAGTTCCCGTTATAGGACACCCCGACAACCAAACAAGGAACACGGTGTACCCTAACCCGGGTCTCACCGCTATCCTTGCAAGGCCCCTCCCCTATAATATTCACTATAACATGCAATTTTAACAAATACTAGCATTTAATTTAATAAATAAACTAGTAGGGCACATGCATCGGTCGGGCTTCCTAACATGGAAACAGGGGACATGCTGCATGGCTCATACACATATCCTAAGGGTGCAAGTCCCTAACATGCAAAGTCTAGGGTAACATGCATTCTACAATTAAATCATGCTCGCATGATATACATATTACACATGCCAAAATCTATCCATGGTGCCCCAGGAGAGGTCGGTATACGCCCAAGTGCGTATAACACCTCTCTACTGGGTTGGATTGTCCCACTCACCGGAGATCGGGTCTTCGCGCGACCGTCCGTCAAGATCTGCAAGATAGGGTAATCAACTGGGTGAGAAACCACACAATTTAACATAGAAATGCACAGAAATACCCAAAACTCGGATAAGCATGCATACGGGCTCGCACGCATGCGAGCACGCACGTACGCACGCGAATCTGAGTGCCCCGACACCTACCCGAACCCTCGGGCAGCCATTCGCATGGCCCCCTGCATGCGCACGCACGCACACGCCCCGGCACCATCGGCGCACTGCCGCGCACCCAGACGCGCACGCTCGCGCGAGCCCATGCGCACCGCGCGTCCAGCCCACGCCCCTCGCGCAGCACCCCGCGCACTGCCCCAGCATGCGCACGTGCACGCACGCGCATGCACGCGCGCGCGCACTGGTTCCCTGCCCAGCGCCCAGGCGCACTGCCCAGGCGCACTGGCCGCGCGCGCACGCCCCCGCGCCCCCCGCGCGCACCCCCGCGCGCACCCCCGCTAGCGCCAGAACCCGCGCGCGCACCCGCGCGCCCGACTGCGCCCGACTGCGCCCGCCTGCGCGCGCGCCCAGCCCATTCTAACCTCTTTTTAACCATCCCAACCCCTCACACACTCCCTAACACACCTACCCAACATACATGACATTCCCAACACCCCTTAGGCCAAGAAAACCAAGAAAAAGGAGGGGAGGAGCTCACCTTGGGAGGGAAAAGAAAGGGGGAGGTTCGGGGCCCTTCGCGCACCGAAACGCCGCCGCCGGAACCACCACCACCACCACCTCTCCTCGGCCTCTCCTCAGCCTCCTCATGGCAGCAAACAGGGGGGGAAGAGATCATGGAAAGGGAGCTTGATATAGAGGGGAGAACAACAAACAACACACAAGAACTCACCAACACCTCCTCCTCCACCATCTCCTTCACCATCTCTTTCAGGAATTTTAACAAACACATGGGGGGTGTGTTTGAAAAGAGAGAAGGACAGAAAAAAATGCTGGTCGTGGGATTTGGGAAGAGAGAGAGGGGAGAAAGAGATATTTATCAAATATCTTTACTAAGTCGCCCTCCGACTAGAAATTCTGCGCAAGCTTCACTGGAACAGCCATAACTTCCCCGATACAGCTCCGAATTGCTTGATTCCAAGACCGACGGAAAGCTAAGAAAATTATCTACAACTTTCATGTTTATGCCATGATCAGATAATCCCTCTAGCTAATCCGAAATTAGAGCCGAACATGGAACAGGGCTGCTGCCAGAATTTCCATCCCCGGGGTATACTTGGAAAAATACCCATAACTTTTACTACAAGAATCCAGTTGATCTAATTCCACTTCTGTGCGAAAGCTAACTCAAAACTGGACATCTCATAGTAAACTCATAATTAAACCTTTTCATCTTGGATTTTAACAAAATCAAATCCAAACACCAAATCAGGAATACATAACTTAGGAAAAAAAAATTATGTACCCAAATCTTCAAACAGAGCGCTCCAAATGACACAGACACAACATTCTTCCCCCCTTAGGAAATTTAGTCCTCGAAATTTAAGGAAACCCAAAAGGGAAGACCGAAAGTATCATGCTTAGACCTTTGCTCCCAAGTGGTCTTCGCACCGGACTGGCGCTACTAACACACTATAATCAAAGGAACAGTCTTAGCGTGGAGCCTCTTCTCATGCTTGTCCCCGACCTCAATCCACTGCTCCACGAGCGACAAATCCACCTCGAGGATGAGGCGGTCGAACAGAAAGACTGAGCAGGATCGTGGACATAACGCCTCGGCCATGGGACAAGGACGACGTCGTGGGCATGAACCAGCTGTGGGGGAAAGGCTACATGATAAGCCACCTCCCCAATCCACTCAATGACGAGAAAAGGTCCCATTAAAGAGCAACTCAGCTTGCCCCGAACGTCGAAACAGAGGGTGCCCCTAAACCAGGACACCTTCTGAAAAATATGGTCGCCAAAACCCAAAGGTAAGCCCCTGACGACGATGACTTGGGTAGCCCTCTGTCGGTTCTGGGAGGTGCAGATATACACACGAACCAACCCGGCCACCGCAAGGTCAAACAACTAACTTATGGCCCCTCCAACTGGCGCTCCACTACCGTCCCAACACAAGGGAGGTATGAAACTGCGCCTGTAGAGTGCCCTTCACAGATCCATCTGGGTGCTCGAATGGCAGTCGCTTGCAGGCATACCCCAACAATGGGTGGTGCCTCACCCAACTGCCCTCATCATCGAACACGCAGGCACATAGCATGTCCTCCAAGGTCCGAATCGTCCTCATTGACTGGCTGTCCATCGGCGATGAAACGCTATACTTAAATGGAGGCTCGCGCCAAAGGCTGCGCCACAACCTCAAAGTAACCCTCGCGTCTCAACCGAAAATAGCGCCGACTGGAGTGCCATGAAGACGAACAATCGCGAAGGTGGAAACCCACGTCAAGACGTCCAGAGACTCAATCAGTCTGATAGGGAGGGAATCGCGGACTTAGTCAGTCGGTCAATGATCACCCAGACGGCGTCGTGACCCGAACGTGACATTAACGAGTCTGCAACAATCCCTGACAACCCACTCTCACGTCCACTGAGGAATCTCGATGGACTGACGCTTTTCACGCGATGATGAATCTCGAACTTTGCCTGAGGGCATGCCAACCTGGGGAAACAAGGTCACCCACATCATCTTATCATCACACCACAGCAACTCAACAAAGACTACCCCAAAGTAGTCCTCGGAAACCCAATAAAACTTTTGAGATCCACGAAGGCATCCGGCGCATTCGTCAACCCCGACGGCAGTACTTAAAACTCGTAGTGCCTGAACGGTCACGAAAGGCCATCTACGGGATGTCCAACTCTCGGATCTCCAGCTTGTGGTACCCTTGTGCGAAGATCGATCTAACAGCAGACACTCGCTCTCAGAGCTGGTCAAATAGATCATCGATTCGCGGCAAAGGTAATTGATCTTCTACCTCCACGGGGAGATCAAAACAACACCATGAACAATCAAGTTCGGATTCTGCTCTTCGAGCATGGCTGGCGCTCATGATAACACTTACACGCTCGGTAAGCCGCTCAACCGCACTTAATCCACAAGACATGCAATAAGGGGTCGTCGAACCTCGACAATGCCTATGCGACGTCATCTATCTGATATGGCGGTCGAGTCCCATCACGAACACTAGCACCGCGTCTCCTTATTTGCGACCAATGTGGGGCAAAACGCGACAGTTTCGCGAACTGTGCTTCACATGCCGCCACCGACAGGTCACTCGTCCATAACCAATGGAACTCCGGCATCCTGCACTTCATGAGCAGATTCATCACGGGGAGTCCACGCTCTCGTCATCATTTAGCAGCACCCTCCCGGTGTGGCCTCTACCTGGTAGCCTCCCAAGCCCGCTATCTCTGCCATATGGGCGAACCACAAGCATAGGATCTGGGAGCACCTCACAGGGCTCTGGCCTCAACCGGGCAGCTACAACACACAATGATTTATCGAAGCGACTCCAGATGCCACTATGGAACCCTGTCCACTAGCGATCGCCCACTGAGTTGCAATAGGACGCACCCAATCCCGATCGAACGCATCTCCACACCCAACCGCGATGCATCGGAGCAAACTGCGAACCCACCCCTCCCAGACGGAAGGTAAGAACTGGCGCTGAGGTGAGCCTTCGCTTAAACTCCAGGAAGCTCTCCTCGCAAGACGGGGACCACTCGAACCGGACATCCTTCGAGCGAGGCGGTTAAGAGGTACAGCTATCTTTGAGAAACCCTCGACAAGCCTCCTGTAATAACCCGCCAAGCCCAGGAAGCTCCAAATCTCTGCGGGGTTCGACGGTCGACGCCAATTTAACACGGCGAGCATCTTATCCGGGTCCACAGATATGCCTTTGCCAGAAATCACGTGGCCCTGAAAGGCCATACTCTCCAACCAAAACTCGCACTTAATCCACCATCAATTTGATGCTTCTAAGGTAGTCCTTGACTGGGAAAAGAAACCTTGGCAGGGTACCATGAGGTCCCGATATAGGATACCCCGACAACCAAACAAGGAACACGGAGTACCCTAGCCCGGGTCTCAACGCTGACCCTGCAAGGCCCCTCATCCAGAGTAGGAAGTCTGGAAGAAGACATCACCCTTAAAGAACACTAGTAACCCCACTGGATCATCTACATCTAGATAATCACCCATCGATATCCTTCAACATCCATCACAAGACCGGACCCAACATCTTTGGGAACGGTCGAACAACAATTGGGTCACGAGACGTCGCGTCTTCGCCTCATCCACACCCTCACTCCCGAAAGGAGGAAACTTGGGACTTTGGGAGAGACTTAGACTGCACTACACCCCTGGTCCACCGGTAGCCTCTCCCCGCTCCGTAGCTTACCTGTTACAGGATAGCCTGTCTAACGCCGGGGCTGTACTACACGGATCTGACGAAGGGGAGAACGATTCCACGCTCGCGACATCATTCATTAATCCTTTTCCGGGTTAGCCTCTACCTGGCATACTCCCACGATCAGTACCCCTCCGACTGCATCGGTGGTACCTACGGATGGGAATTCTCTGCCAGGACAGCTACAACCCGGCCTCCTCAACTTGAACAACCTTTCTCAATACTCGCGCTACAGCCTCTAGCTCCACCTCCCTCACCAGGAGATCCTGAACTCTCACCGCTGGAAACACCACGGGGACTGGGGGTACTTCGGGTACCACTGGCGGATCTGCCATCAAGGGGACCTGTGGAACTGCATCACGGGCCGCCCGCAGCTCCTGAATCTCCCGTGCCTGCTCTGCCAACACTCTGGTCTGGGCCTCCAGTGCCTTGGTCTAAGTCTCCACGAATCCGCTATCCGAGCGAACGCACGTTTCCATGCAGGAGGCTCCTGCGCCGATCCTGGCCTCACAGCCGTGGACTCTCCAGTAGCATCCTCGCCTCTAGCAGGTCCGGAAACCTCCAAAGGTCGAGAGGGACCTAGTCCGCGCCGTCCTCCACGAGGAGGCATATCAGCAACCCAAGAAAACCAGACACTAGGATCAGAATACTCATATCGAAATCCTAGGACTCATCTCTACGAAAGAAGACCATTGGCTCTGACAGGACCAGGCTCTGATACCACCTTTTTGTCACGCCCCGGGCGTCCCCGAGACGCGGCAAGTGTATATAAAATATCAGAATCTACACAGGAGGTCAATAATATATCATACACAAGCAACCAGAATGACACACAGACAACAAAAGCAGGGCTGACATGATATATACACCAAATGCGGAAGCTAAAGACTGAATCTGTAATCAAAACACACTACAGACTCCATACATAATCACATGTCCTGTGAGAGCCAATATACATACAAAGACATCCAAATACAACCAAACGCGTGCCCAAGCACGGAAAATAATACATACTGGCACAAGGGATGCTGATAGTCTCAGAAACTCGCGGGACGTGGCGCTACTCCGCTACTGATGAAGTCCCTCGGGGAGCTCCTCCTCCAGATCCGACTCAGATGACACTGTAGAAAATATTATGCGAGGGGTGAGCCACACGCTCAGTGAACGGCACAACCCATGCATCACAGACAATATTGACCATAACCAGATAATCCTTATAATCCACAATCATATTACCAAAGCCACAAAAGATAACAATTCCGCAAACTAGTGGGTCGCTACCGCCCACCCACTACACCCTCACCCTCACCCTCAATGGGTGACCAAGGATATTGGGACTAATCAAAATCCAATCACAAATCCGGTGGGTCGCTTCCGCCAACCCACTACACCCTCACCCTCACCCTTCAATGGGTGACATAGGATATTGGGACTATCTATACAAAACCAGCGGGTCGCTACCACCAACCCGCTACACCCTCACCCTCACCCTCAATGGGTGACATAGGATATTGGGACTTACAATCCAGTGGGCCGCCACATCGCCGGCCCACCATACCCTCACCCTCACCCTCACCCTCACCTTCAAATAGGTGACCTAGGATGTTGGGACTTAACGGGCAGATAATCATCCATACACCATCCTGTGGGCCGTCGCATCGCCGGCCCACCATACCCTCACCCTCACCTCTCAACAGGTGACCCAGGCTCTTGGGACTGGCTAGGCTGTTGGTTACCCTTGGTCCACCGATAGTCTCTCCTCACTCCGTAGGTCGTTTGGCCACTCCCATGTTCGGCGCAGTCCTTCACCAAATCAGGAGGCGCCTACTACTGGGAGCCCCTGCACGGGACAACCTGTCTAACGCTGAGGTAGTCTCTACACGGATCCAACGAAGGGAACAGAACAGCCTATCCATCGCATATGATCCACTCGGATCCGCAGACAACACGTCATAACAACACTAATGTTCTGAATTCCTCAGAACCCACCAGGGCGCATAACTAAGATGCGGGGAAACATGCATAAGGTTATAATAGGGTGGAATATCGTTGGGGAAAGAAACTCGGGAGGGCAGCGTGAGTTCCCGTTATAGGACACCCCGACAACCAAACAAGGAACACGGTGTACCCTAACCCGGGTCTCACCGCTGTCCTTGCAAGGCCCCTCCCCTATAATATTCACTATAACATGCAATTTTAACAAATACTAGCATTTAATTTAATAAATAAACTAGTAGGGCACATGCATCGGTCGGGCTTCCTAACATGGAAACAGGGGACATGCTGCATGGCTCATACACATATCCTATGGGTGCAAGTCCCTAACATGCAAAGTCTAGGGTAACATGCATTCTACAATTAAATCATGCTCGCATGATATACATATACACATGCCAATATCTATCCATGGTGCCCCAGGAGAGGTCGGTATACGCCCAAGTGCGTATAACACCTCTCTACTGGGTTGGATTGTCCCACTCACCGGAGATCGGGTCGTCGCGCGACCGTCCGTCAAGATCTGCAAGATAGGGTAATCAACTGGGTGAGAAACCACACAATTTAACATAGAAATGCACAGAAATACCCAAAACTCGGATAAGCATGCATACGGGCTCGCACGCATGCGAGCACGCGCTTACGCACGCGAGTCCGAGTGCCCCGACACCTACCCGAACCCTCGGGCAGCCATTCGCATGGCCCCCTGCATGCGCACGCACGAATGCGCACGCACGCACACGCCCCAGCACCATCGGCGCACTGCCGCGCGCCTGCCCGCGCGCCCAGACGCGCACCCGCACGCTCGCGCAGCACCCCGCGCACTGCCCCAGCACGCCCCAGCACGCCCCAGCATGCCCCAGCACGCCCCAGCACGTGCACGCACGCGCATTCACGCGCGCGCGCGCACTGGTTCCCTGCCCAGCGCCCAGGCGCACTGCCCAGGCTCACTGGCCACGCGCGCGCACGCCGGCGCGCACCCCCGCTCGCGCCGGAACCCGCGCGCACCCGCGCGCCTGACTGCGCCCGACTGCGCCTGCCTGCACCCGCCTGCACGCGCGCACGCGCAGACCGCGCCCAGCGCGCGCCCAGCCCATTCTAACCTCTTTTTAACCATCCCCAACCCCTCACACACTCCCTGACACACCTACCCAACATACATGACATTCCCAACACCCCTTAGGCCAAGAAAACCAAGAAAAAGGAGGGGAGGAGCTCACCTTGGGAGGGAAAAGAAAGGGGGAGGTTCGGGGCCCTTCGCGCACCGAAACGCCGCCGCCGGAACCACCACCACCACCACCTCTCCTCGGCCTCTCCTCAGCCTCCTCATGGCAGCAAACAGGGGGGGAAGAGATCATGAGAAAGGGAGCTTGATATAGAGGGGAGAACAACAAACAACACACATGAACTCACCAACACCTCCTCCTCCACCATCTCCTTCACCATCTCTTTTAGGAATTTTAACAAACACATGGGGGGTGTGTTTGCAAGAGAGAAAGAGAGAAAAAGAGCTGGTCGTGGGATTTTGGGAGGGGAAGAGAGAGGAGAAAGAGATATTTATCACAAATATCTAAGGAAAATTTACTAAGTCGCCCTCCGACTAGAAATTCTGCGCAAGCTTCACTGGAACAGCCATAACTTCCCCGATACAGCTCCGAATTGCTTGATTCCATGACCGATGGAAAGCTAAGAAGATTATCTACAACTTTCATGTTTATGCCATGATCAGATAATCCCTCTAGCTAATCCGAAATTAGAGCCGAACATGGAACAGGGCTGCTGCCAGAATTTCCATCCCCGGGGTATACTTGGAAAAATACCCATAACTTTTACTACAAGAATCCAGTTGATCAGATAATCCCTCTAGCTAATCCGAAATTAGAGCCGAACATGGAACAGGGCTGCTGCCAGAATTTTTCATCCTCAGGGTATTCTTGGAAAATACCCATAACTTTTACTACAAGAATCCAGTTGATCTAACTCAAAACTGAGCATCTCATAATAAACTCATATTTAAACCTCTTCATCTTGGATTTTAACAAAATCAAATCCAAACACTGAATCAGGAATACATAACTTAGGAAAAAAAATTATGTACCCATATCTTCAAACAGAGCTTTCCAAATGACACAGACACAACACCAAACTTCTCGGAATCCAGATTTGAAAGCACCGGGGTGTAGATCGGGACCCGATCTACACTTCTTATGCTTTAGGTTTTTGGGTTTGAGGGCTCTAAGGGGCTCAAATGGGAGAATAGGAGAGAGGGGAGAGAGAGAAAGCTTTGGTAGGGATGATGAATAGTGCCAATGAAATATTAGATTTCATTTATATAGACAAATCACTTAAAATACCCGAATACGCCCCGGAACTGCGAAATTTCAGAAACGTTACCGGAAATCGATGAAATTTTCGTGAGAGGCCTAAAATGGCACCAGGACACCAAATATGCAGTTAGATTTTCAATCGGAGTTCTCTAACTCAGGACGATAGCTAACAGTCCAAAAACTAGCGGTTCCGATCGAAAACCGAAAAAAATGAAAAACTGCCAGAACGCTCCAACGGTTACCAGCAGGCTAAAAGTGTAACATATATAACAATTAAAGGAGGGCTTCACCTCCTTGTCAAAGTATGCGAACACTCCCCCTCACTATTTTGTCCTCAAGAATTCTAAGTTCTTCTTCTTCCCAAGGAAGAGATCTGACTTGAGCGTGGGAGGGGCGTTAGCCGTCACCACACTGGTGTGAGTTTCAGGTACCCGGAGGACGAGGTAGGACGACAGCGGCGGCGGCAGGAGCTGAAGGTATGCCTCCAGACATCGCGAAGGATATTCGTCATCAACATCGTCTCAGATCCACAACAAGAGCCTGGATCAGAAAGGATCCGGCCTAGAAGGTTGAAGGTCTGATTTTACCCCCCACAACATGAATATGATGTTTTTGTTTTTTTTGTCTAGTTTTTTTTTCTTCAAATGGATAAAAAAAGTAACTGACTTTTTTTTTTTACAGATAACTGAAATGTATGTCCAATTTCTGTTCATGTTTGCAATAAAATGTAACTGACAATCAGAAGAATGCAACCAGATTTAAGTAATATGTACTTTCAGTTTGTTTAATATTACTACTATGCGCAATGTAACTATATTTAAATGTAACTAACTGTAGGTAGATACTAGTGTATATAAATGCTTAGTAAATGTAACTAACTATTAAAGGAATCTAAACTTTTTTCAATTTTGTATGTATGTATGTCATGATTTATGTTTCTTTAGCATTATATGTTTTTGTTGTTATTGATATGCACAATGTACCTAACATCCCTTCATAGTAATTATGTTATGTTAATGTAAATTTCTTTATATTCATTTTTTAAATTAATATGTATTTTCAGTTTGTTTTATATTATTGCTATGCAGAAGGTAACTATCTTTGAAATGTAACTAACTGAAAATAACAGCACAGAAAATGTAACAACTATTTGAGGGTTTTCCGTGGATCTTTGCAATGCCAAAACCTTGACTACAAGCAAAATTGTTATAAAACAATCGCACATCTTCTTGTTTATCAAATGTCATTCCAACACTTGGCGCAATTGCTTTTGCACATTGCTGCTCAACTTTAACAATGAAATCTTCTTGCGGACCACCTTCCACAGAAAATGTAATTGGGTCCACTGTATTTCTTACATTTAAATGCAAAAAAATATCATTAAAACTAATGTACTGTTGTAATCACTAAAAATCAGATAAACATAAAAAACGAAAAATGGAATAATATGACTCATAGTTCCACTAAGATCATATTAAGAGTCGTTTATATTTTGAAATGAAACTTTGTTTCACAATTATATTGCTCTAAAGTTAGTTACATTCACAAAAATGCAGCCAAAATCACAAAAAACCGCATAGAAGTCCTCAAAGGGTATAAATATGTAACTGACATTTAAATGTTAAACAACTAATATGCCATGTTCAAAACCATGTTTCACATAAAAACAACCATAATTAATATAAAAAATTGAAAAAAATATACAATAAACAGACACCACACCTGAACCGGCAGACATTTCAAATAGTAGCCAAAAGAATTCAATTGTTATTTTTCAATCAGATAAAAAGCTTAGATAGCCGTCTAATGAACAAATCCGATTCTGAACGGCCTTAACAAAAAAAAAACTCTCAAATTTTACCATATAAATGAATGCACGATTCAAAAACTGAAATTCAAAAAAGGAAAAAAACAGAATTGAATGCCCCCTCCATGCGTGATTCAAGAAGCAGTAATAATAATCATCCTATTAATTACGTTAAAAATTAACAAACTCACTCATGGGGTAAATTTGGTAATCCAAACCATGCCATGTCATGGGGCTTATGAAGGGGCCTATAAAATGGGGCTTGTCAATCATTTTCCTTATAGTATTAATAAGTTACAGCAAGAGTAAAATTATCTGATGATCACTTTTTTTAGATTATCTATTGACGGTTTAAAGCGGGATAAAAAAAAAATAGAGATAGTTTTTTTAAGATATATTATTTTTAGGTTATATGCACATTGTGCATGAAAAAAAACTAGTAACTTATATTAATTGAGTGATCTATTTACATACATTGGAGATAAGAGTTGATTCAATAAAAAAAAAATTCAAACTAGAAAACGATTCCAAGCATAAAGCAATTGAATTGAAAAAGTAAATATAATTTTATAATATTTTTTTTTAAAAAAAATGGTAGACTACATAGCTTATCAGTAAGTTACAAGTCTCAATCTTACCTAAAAAAAGAAGAAAAGGTGATGATAGAATTTTAGAAGATTAGAGAAAAAAAAGGAGGAAGGGATTGCTCTCACAAAGCGAGGACATCAATCCAATCTCCCTTAAACTACAAAAACATAAGACAAAAATAACGGTCGCCCAAATCATATTATACATCCAATCTCCCTTAAATAACTAAAACTTTATAATATATATTAGATTCTGATATATTTATATCTCATGTCTGGATACCATATCTACTTTTGATTAAAATCAACTATTAACTAATACCAAAAAAAAAAAAAAATCCTTTTTTGAATATTAGAAAATCTAAGAAAAAAAAAAAAAAGAGGGAGATGATCCCATCGAAACCGGCCGAGTGATCTCGTTCCATGGCCGAAGTCACAACTTTGTCATCCCATAGACCCATACGCGTCACATCGTCCAGAATAATAAAAGTATAACCTTGAAAAGAAAAAGAGAGAACCAACAACAATCAACACCCAACAAAACGTTCTTTCGTTTGTATCTTTTTCTCTGAATGCGTTTGAAAAGGTTGGGGGGTTAGTGATGTTGAGGCTATGGAAATGGTACCAGAAGAGCCTGGCCATCCATCCGGTGAAGACCCAGGTCATCAGCTCCTGGTTCATCTGGGGCCTCGGCGACGTCACTGCCCAGGCCATCACCCACTCCTCCTCCGTCAAGAACAACAAATCCAACAACAACAGCTTCCAGGTCCACTTCCGTAGAACAAAATCCCCATTTATTAATCTTTTGTTTTTTATTAATGATTCTTCACTTGGGTACCCAATTTTGGGTTCCTAGGTATGATTTGAATGTGTGTGGTGTTAAAAGATTGGATTTTGAGTGATGGGTCTGTGTTGTTTTCTTCATTTGGTTATTGGGTATTTTTAGTTAATATTTTTTATTGGATTTCCTGTTCTTCTGAGCGATATCAGTATACATCATGATATTTTTTGTAGATGTGCTTTTGTATCTATCATCGATGGACCTTTATTGCGTGAAATCACAGATTATGATGATTTTGTTTATGTGAAACACATTGATTGATTGACTTGTTTTTGGGAGATCCGGTGGAATTTGAGGATTCCATTGTTTAGGTCATAGGCAATGTTCCTACAGTGGCAATACTTGCAGATACCTAAATGTGATGAAACAACACACACAATATTTGATGACCCTTTGAGCCTTGATTGCTTGCAAAATATCAAGAGGCACACACAAACCTTTCCTAGCCAACGATCATGCATTGCATGATTTAGCACTAATTACGGTTCTTAGAAAGTTATTTTAGATGTTTAATGTATATGGCTATTTTAGTTTGCTTCATCTTTATACAAAAAGGTTTATTTGTGTGACTTTAAGTATGAAGCAGCATGCCCAAACCTTTCTTAGCCAACGATTGTGCATTGCATGATTTAGCATTAACTATGGTTCTTTAGATAGTTATTTTAAATGTTTAATATATATTTCTATTTTAGTGTGCTTCATCTTTATACAAAAGGGCTTATTTGTGTAACTTTAAAGCCTTTCATTATGGAACATTTATATCTTCTGTAGGTGCTGTGTAAAAGAGCAAACATATAAGGAGCAAATCAACTTTCACCCATCAAACTGTTAAAAATTGCAGAAGACAACATAAGGAAAACATTGCATGATTAGCATTAATTATGGTTCTTCAGATATTACTCTAGATTTTTAGTACTTTAATGTGTCTTGCTATTTTAGTGCACTTCATCTTTCTACGTGAGGGGCAAATCACCTGTCATGTATCAAATGGATGAAAATGTGCAGAAAGCATAAGCAAACATTGCATAATTTAGCATTAGTTATGGTTCTTTAGATAGTTGGGTAGGAGAATAAGGGGAGAGTAGGAGGGAATTAGAGAGATTAAGCGAAAAAGGCTGTTTGTTTAAAAGGAATAGATGTGTATAGCTATACCAGAATAGGTGATAATAAGTTGGTATTTGTATTTCAAGTCCTCCATGGAATTATGTTATTCCACCCAGTCCATTCCACTGGTATAAAATGGGTTTCGCTGTCAAATCAACAATCATTACTTCTTATAAATCATGGGGCCCACATGTCAAATCAGTTTTTCACCTTTTATAAATCTTTATTCACATTTTATTTTACATTTAATCCTCAACTTACCAAACAACTAAAACTTTCTTATTATGTTTCCCATCAAGAATAACTAAAAACATAACAAAAAAAAAAATCACTTATTCCACTAATGTAGTTATCTATTCCTATAACAGTCCTAAACTCTAGAATAACTTATGTTTCTCTATCCAAATGACACCTAGATGTTTAATTTATGTTGCTATCTTAGTGCACTTCATCTTTCTACATAAAGGCTTATTTCTGTAACATTAAAAACTTTTCATAGAACATTTATATCTTCTGCAGAGCTGTGTAAAAAGCAAACATATAGGGAGCAAATCACCTTTCCACATATCAAACTTACAAAACTTGCAGAAGACATGCAAATTTTGGATGTTTTAGTGTTAATTACAGTTATTTAGATAATTACTTGAGATATCTAATGTGTCTTGCTATTTTAGTGCACTTCAATTTTATACAAAAAGGCTTGTGTAACTTTATAATTTTTCATTATTGAACTTTCATATCTTCTTTAGGCGCTGTGTAAAAAAGCAAACAGATAAGGAGCAAGTCACCTATACAAAAAGGCTCTGTTGTGTAACTTGAAAATTTTTCATTATAGGACATTTATATCTTCTTTAGGCGCTGTGTGAAAAAGCAAACATATAAGGTGCAAACCACCTTTCACCTATCAACTGATGAAAATTGCAGAAGACAGCATAAGCATGATTTATTAATGACTTCTTGAATCATCTATCAAAGAATTATGGATGATGATTTGAGTGTAATAGATTCATGTCTGACGGAGAAGCACATAGTTATCTTGCTACAGGAAGTACTGCATCTATCAGTTTGCAAACTGTTACTAAATACGTAAACTCAACAAATGGAATTATTATCAAGTGACCGCCAATCTCACTCACCTTTTTAACAAAACTGTCTGGTCTTCTTTCCTAGCCTTAAGTCCTTAACATAGTTTGTTAACTTAGTACTTTTCATTTAAAAGTAGCCATTTCTTCCCATCTTTGTGCAATGCTTGAATTCTTACACGAAGAGTACTGTGGTTGTGTTGCTATAGAAGTTTCTCTGTATGGTAATTTTCAAATCAGTCAATTTGGATATGAAATGTTTATTGATCCTTCAGTTTTCAAAATAGTATGTTATCCTTATTTCAGTGGCTTAGCCCAATTAATATTTCTGACCCCAAAATGGATATGGATAGATTATATAATATAATTGCTGTGATGAAAGGATCCTGAGTTACAAGAACCTTATGTTGATCCTGATGTATTCTTACCATCAATTGCATCTGTAGTACTTGTCAATGAGTGATCCTGACGATCGACTTACCTCTCCATCATATCTGTAATGATATATTGATATCAATATATGCTTCAGGAATCCTTTCCCCTTGAAGAATACTAAATCACCTCTTAAAACCCACGTTTGTTTCTGGTATAAGACTCCGGATAAGCCTAGATAACCCCGGATAAGAATTTTCAAGTGTTTGTTTACTCCGGATACATAAACCCTGATAAAGTGGTATATGGATTACAATCAATCTCTGAAATTAAAGTTATCCTAGGTTATTCCACCCAAAGAATATGTGGGCCCACTGTCAAATCAACTGTCATCACCTCTTATAAATCACATGTCAAATCAACTATCATTACTTTTTTACCTTTTATAAATCCTTATCCATACTTTATTCACATTTTACCCAAACAACAAAACATTTATTCTTACGTTTACCAACGAGAATAATTCAAAACACAACGAAACACAAAATTACTTTATCCTTATTTATACTCACTTCACTTTATCCTTATTTATACTCACTTATGCTTGAATAAACGGGGGGTTAAAGAATCTTATCATCTCTCCTCTAAATAGAAAACTATGTGCAATTCATTTTTCTCCTCTCTTTCTATAGTCTGTTGAAGCAAGAAAAAATGTTCCCATTGTACATATTTCTTTGTTTATTTGTTGTTTCAAACTTGCTTCAACTTTAATTGTTTGTGTGACTTTTAAGTTTGATACCTTAACAATTTGTGCTATTTGCATGTTTCATTTTTTATTTGAAGTGGGGTATAATGATTTTTTTTCTTCTCCATCTAGGCATTTGGTCATCCAGATTTCATTGAAGATATCTGTGAGCAAAAGCACACCATTTTTATCTAAAGTTTTCCAGTCTTCTGTTGATACTCCTTCAGGTCCTATAGTGATACCTTGTTTCATTTTTCACATGGCCTTCTCAACCTTATTTTAATCTCTACAGGGTCTCCATTTTTTTTTTCCCCAAGATTTCCAAAAAGTCCTCTCCTAACTGCATCACTGTACCCCACTCATACAAGAGCTTTTGAAAATATTTCCTTCATCTTTCACTGATTTCATTCCTTATTTACACGGATCATCCAGATTTCATCATTATGAGTGTTCTTCTGAATCATTCCAATTCACATAAAAATATGTTATTGTTTTTTGGGTTAGAATTTTGCATTTAACAATACCATGACACACTTATTTGGCTGTTCATCAGGACAGAGATGACGAATTCAAGATCAATTGGAGAAGGGCGGCTGTTACAAGCATGTTTGGATTTTCATTTGTTGGACCTATTGGCCATCTCTGGTACGTGTTCCATTTAATGTGTCATGTTCTATACAGTGGCTGCTTTACATGCTTGTTGGATCTGCTGAAGTGATACATTTTGATAAAGTTTCTCCCAAGTGACCAAGTTAGATGATCTATGAACTTGCCAGTTCTGCAATGATAGTGTGGCATGCACATGATAGAACTGGTTCTGACAATGGAAACCATATGTATCTTCATCCAGAATTAAAACTATGCTGGTAAATGGACTGTTTGTCAGTGAAAACGTGCAAGCCTTGTGTGAAGATAACCATAAAAAAATGCAAAAACTTTGGAAATAGTGAATAAAAAATTAGATTTGTAAGTGGAAACTTTAGAAGGAAAATAAATTTGATTTTTCAGTGTTCTTTTATAATAGTCAGTCTGTGAGTTCTTTTTGCCATTTATCTTATCTGAGGGGTGCTGTAATTTTGTTTAGAGGAAAAGAAGTATGAAAACATTGGAGAACGCTACAACTATTTGCCAATTTAGTAAAGGGAAAATTGAGATGAAATCAATGTTTAAAATATTGATTTTATCGATATATCGAAAAGGGTCCAAATCTATATATCGAAGAGGGAAAATTCTTTCTTGCTGGGGAAAAAAAAAGAAAATGAAAAAAATGAGAAAAAAAAAAGTCAAAGAAGCTGAAAACCAGAGAAAAATAATATACATATTTGTTGATGAGTATTTTTGATTGAGTTGTTGAGGTGGAAATGATATTGTGGTGGTATTCATAGGCTTAGAAATATCAGAGATCTAAATTATAAAAAAATTTGGGAGCATAAATGTATAATGAAATCTCATTTATAATGTAATAATTATAATCATTTTAAAACAATGATTCCATACATAGCATACTAGAGAATATTTTATTTGCTATTATATTATATATAGTACATTTCAAATTTCAACAGATAAGAAATCCAATGCAATAGCGCAATCCTATAAACAAATTTAGTTTAAATACATTGCAAACAACCTAAGAAACCTATACATTTTTATGATATTAGATATAAAATAGGTTTTATTATTATTATACATTATATGTGAAATTTCATTATTATTAAAAGGCATTAGAAACCTCCCCTTTTCATAAATTTAATTGTTGTATTATTATTGCTTTGTAAACGTGATTCATTTATTAAAACATTGGCATCAAAGGGCAGCTATTGCAGCCACCCCTACCACAAAAAGGCAATATCTCACGAGAAATTGACTAGAAATTCAATTTCTCGCGAGAAATTGACGATAAATTCCTTTTTTACACTAAATTTCTTATATATGCCTGATGTTTAGCAATTTTGTCAGAAAAATCGATATATCGATCAATATTTAAAACAGTGGATGAAATAGGGAAAAATATGCCTATTGTATCATAAATGTATGGTTTTTTTTATATTATATGTTTCCAAAGAATTATCATGCCTATTCTTGCTTTCATGAATATTTTTGTTGTTCCAGTATTACTTGTTAGACAAGTGATGAATGCTCTCTAGTTCTCCGACACTAAAGATACCGCTGGTAACACATACTGTGCTCTCATATGCCACTGTTTATTTCTATCAACTGTTTCACTTGAGAACTAATTGGGAATCTGACATTTATCAGGAAGCATTTAACGTTATTACTCCAACATTTGAGAACATCAACACAGAGAAAACACACGTAGTTCTTTCTCGAGTCCTCATCCAGTGACCCAAATTTGAAAAGGTGACCCAAGTTAACTTTGGATCAATAACAAGAGGACATGTCATTTGATTACTTTATCCTGAATGTCATCACTTTTGAGATTGGTCCAAAACAGTCGTCACCAAATTGATTATTATTATTATATGCTCATCAAGCACTTTTTCTTTTTTTACTCCCTCAATTTCTTTGTGGCGATGAGGGCCCCCAACATTTTTTCTTCTTAATGTTGTGAAAAACCTGGACGCACATAATCACTCGCAAACCCTATGCATTGGATGAGCTCGGGAGGAGGATTTATCTGTGGGGAGTAGACCTATGACTCTCCCTGAATTTCTTCTTATTCTTTTTTCCCTAAATGTAGACCAGTTAAATCAATCCATCCCGTGGAGGAATCAAGTGTTCTGTTGATTTTTATATATGTTAATAATTATGATCTTATGGATCCTTGTAGGTACGAGAGATTGGATCAATTCATGAGGCTCCGGCTTCAGCTACAACCAAAGACGATGAAGTTTGTCGCAGCAAAAGTAGCCGCAGATGGGATCATCTTCGGTCCCATAGACCTGCTTCTCTTTTTCTCTTACATGGGCCTTGCCATGGGGAAAAGCGTACCTCAGGTCAAGGAAGATGTAAAGAGGGATTTCTTCCCCGCACTCATCGTTGGGGGAGGGACTTGGATGTTTGTCCAAATGGCTAATTTCCGATACATTCCCGTGCGGTATCAACTCCTGTACGTGAACATATTCTGTTTGTTGGACAGCTCATTCTTGTCATGGATTGAGCAGCAGGGTGATGCTTCCTGGAAGCAGTGGTTCATCAAATCCTCCGAGTCATTAGAAGAACAAAAGAAATTGGATCAGTGAGGTTTTTTGCTATTCTACTGAATCTTCTGTTACTGGTTTTCTTTTTTCTTTTTTTATTTAAGTTTTTCTTTGGGAGTTGAAAATGTAAATGATTATTTGGACCAATTCACAGAACACCAAAAATGCCAACATGGATTGTTTAAGTTGGGTATGTTAAGAGGGTGGAAAATAGAGGTTGAGAAATGATTACAGAACTTGCTAATGTTCGTTTCTGAGCAGACCTTTCATGGAGCACCAATTGTTTGATTGAAGAATATGCGACTATGAAACATTTGTTTATGTAACATGGGTGTTCAATGAATGAATGGATCAACTTATTCGGCAATCTGTGTATTTCTATCTATTTTGTGCTACATCAGCTTCAGTTTATAACACACAAATGGAAGTACCCTTTTTAGATACATTTAACTGTAATCGTGTGAAAGTCCCTGTATATGCACTGGTATTATTTTGGATAGTTTGTTGGTCTCCTATCCAAGAAAAAAAAACAGCTCAAATTTCCAAACTTTAATTCAGTTTTCTGGCTGTATGAACATGCAATACAAAGTAGAGATTTTTCCATACATTAATCAATCAATCTGTGTAATTGCTGGTGCTCTTCTTCCGCACATCAAATTAAAACCTTCATTCAATGATTAACATGTCAATACATGATAGAACTGGATCCTTCATACATAAAGAAAACTATTGACATTTCCATTGATGAACCAAAATTCAGAAAACTAAAATGCAAAATCTAAGATGGGTTTCTCCTTGAAAAAAAAAGAAAGAAAAAAACATGAAAAGAACTCTCTCTCTCTCTTTCTCTCAAATGAAATCTTCAACTAAGACGGGCTTCTCTTCCTCTTCAAGATCATCATCATCTTCTTCTTTATAGCCTACACAATCACAGGTATCGCCCCCAATAACAACACAACACTTCTTCCTCTCCTTCTCCTCAATGGGTCGTCCCCCCAAAACCCTATCACCCCCTCCAACGCCTCCGATGACAACCACCTTATCCCCTCCGCATCCACCACCCACCACTCCTTTGGTCCTCGATCCGCCGCATGGGATTTGGCCACAGGGAGGGGCGTCGCCGCCGATGAGGGAGTCGGCGAGGTTCACGTCGTTCGGGGAGGGATTATCAAGACAGCATCCTCCGCTACGTTCGTCGTCGTCGTCGGAGAGGACGAGGCGGGATTTGAGGGAGTTGGCCGCTTTGAGGAAGGCCTCCATGATTGATTGAGGGGGGAGCTCGCAGAGCTCAAGACCGGCGTCATCCAGAGACGGAGGTGCTATTGATTCCATGTTCAACCCTAATTCACGGCCCTCCATTGTTTTTTTTTTATTTTTTGGAACACCCCAAAAGAAAAGAAAAAACGATCTCTCTCGATCTCTCTGTAGCACTTTCCAAGGAACCGATAGAAGACAAGAATGTTTTAGAGGGACCTTTTCTTTATTATATATAATATAACAAAAAATAATCACATCAGCTATAATTAAGGTAAAATTTTCATATAAGATTATCAGTAGGTCTGTTGATGGAGAGCGGATAAGTAAGAGATTTATTTTTCATATCGCATATCCATGACTGTAGGACAACTTTTCAACAGGAATATTTCGTGGATAATATTAGGTACAGTCCATAAACCTTGAAAACTAATTCACTGCTTTCTTGGAGCATTTTGTTAATAATGCTCTAGAAATGAGAATGTATAAGGTTTAAAAAAAAAAAAAAACTTAAAAATATAAAATGCACTATCCCAGCTTAACCATGCACGGGAATGCATTCCATATTTCCATGTACATGAGGTGAAGGCAGACTTCATCCTAATTAACCTAGTATATCTAAGGTTAAAGCTGATACATATATTAAATTAAAATCAATAAAAGAATAACATTCAATCCCATCAAATATTATTTTTTATACATAATAATATATACATTCCAAAGTGTTGTGAAAGTTGTAGCTAATATTTTTCCAAACTTTATGTTTGCTCAATAAAAGTGATTCTATCATACTAACAAAAACCTATCATCTGGGTAGTGGAACCATTTGAGAAGTGGAACCAAGAGTTTCTAGTACCTCGGTTTGGAGAAAGATTCTGGCTGCTAGAACATGGATTAAACCAAAAGTCCAATTCATTATTTATAATGGGGAAAATATAATTTTAGGTTCTGATCCATGGATTGGGGGTGATGGTTTGCAGGCCCGTATGGGGGAGAGATTGCCCCTTCTGTTTGGTCCTACAAAGGACACCAAGTTAAGCAAACTCATAAACCTTGGTGTATGGAGCAAACCTCGTTGATGGCCAACGACTTTTGATCAACTCTGGACTGAAATTGCTGGGATCGAAATTGGTGGTCAAGAAATTGATGAGCTCATTTGGAGCCCTTCAAAATTTGGCAATTTAGACCTGAAGAAGGCATGGAAGGAAGTACGTAGCAGGGGAGGTATAGCTGAGTCGTCGGACTGGGTTTGGCAGAGATCACAGGTTCCAAAACACTCCTATACACTTTGGCTAGCTTGCTTAGGTAAGCTCCCTACCCTTGAGAGGCTATTTCACAAGCATCTCATTGTTGATTCAACCTGTGTACTTTGTAACTTTTGCCCTGAAATCAGCCAACACCTCTTATTTACATGTGCTTTCTCATGTTCTATATGGAAGGCGATCCTTCTTCAGGCAGGGGTGAACAAATCTGGAACCTCTTCCTTGCACAATGAGATAAGATGGCTGGATACGAACATTAAAGAGGAGGTCCCCCGACAGATTTTGCAAGCGATTCTCTCTACCACAGTTTGGCACATTTGGTTGGAATGAAATAGAAGAATATTTAACGGTAAAGTACTTCAAAAGGAGGTGATCATATCATTTATTCTTCAAGACATCAAGTTGAAACTTGCTCAAAGTCCTCTCAAGGCAGTTCTCTCTCCTGATCTAATAAAAATGCAAGATGGATTGGACATCACCATTTCTGAACCTGCCTTGCAAATCCAAGAAGTGTTTTGGGTTCCCCCTCCTGTGGGGTGGCTCAAAGCAAATACATATGGCTCCAAATCTGACGACAAGGCGGGATATGGCTTTCTATTGAGGGATCAGTTTGGTCATCTTGTTCAAGCAGTTGCTGCCCGTGTTGAGGCAAAGACTATCAACTTCCTGGAGTTGCAAGCGATTGGGCAGTGTGTCAAAGCTGCCATGGAGCTTGGTGTAAACCATCTATGGGTGGAAAGTGACTCCAAGGTTGCAATTCACTGGGTTACCTGCAGCGACAAGGTCCCGTGGAGGGTACGACGGCTTTGCAAATCTATATGGGCAGATTGTAGAACATTTATAGCAATGCAACTCACTCATATTCATCAAGAGGGAAATGCCCTTGCTGACATGTTAGCTAGTTGGCAATCTCAAATGGGTTGCACCAAGTTTTTAAGGACTCATGTATGGCCTGAGTTCCAAGCACTCATGGACAGGGACATCAACGGCTCCCCCTTCAATCGCGAGAAACTCAGATGAACCAATAGCATGCTTTCTTTCTACTTGCTCTTCTCTTCTTCTCTAATCACTCTGTAACTGAACCATCCATTTGTAATCTAGGGTAGTCACTTATTATTCAAATTAGATTGGGACTGGATGAGGTGGATGCACAGAGGTAGCCTGCTAGCTCTGTTCCCTCACATCATTCTATTTCCTATATCCCTTTTGAATTTTCTTGATATTTTGTAACCCTATACTCGTTGTACATCTTGTTCATTAGTGAGAGGAATACAATTTTTGCTTTACCGACCAAAAAAAAAAAAAAAACCTATCATTAAAAAAAAAAAAAAACATTTTTCCAGAATTCTAAACATTTTAAAGTCAATCCAACCTCAACAGTCAACGTTGCCAAACAATGGCTCCTGAGTGCCACTCACGTATATATTCCATCTTTTTCAATGTTTTCATATAACAAGCCCCCACGTCCATGTCATCAAACCATCAATGTAATATATAAATAGAGCCCTAACAAACCTCGATCTCTAACTCCATCCACCCATCCAACCCATCTCAATCAAGCCCCCTTAAACAAACCCTTCATAACCTACCAAAACAAACATGTCAGGCACACCTCACTACCTCCTCCTCCCTCTCCTCCTCCTCTCATCCCTAACCATCTCCCTCGCACACCCGCAACCCTCCTCCTCCCCCGCCATTGTCGTCGAAGGCATGGTCTACTGCCAGAGCTGCGCCCGCGCGGGCTCCTGGTCTCTAACAGACTCCAAAAACATATCCACCGCCAAAGTCGGCGTCGCGTGCAAGGACTCCAAGAACCACCGCATCAGGTACTACAAGTCCTTCCAGACCAACCACAACGGCTACTTCTACGCCGAACTCAAAGGGCTCGACGTGTCAGCGAAGGACAACGCATTGCACGCATGCACCGTGCACCTGCTCTCCTCAGCCGACCCGCGCTGCAATGTCCCTACCAATGTCAATTACGGGATCTACGGCGCGCCTCTCCATGATGAGCAGAAGAGGTTGTATGGGAAGTACTATGAGGCTGTTATTTACGCCGCTGGACCGTTTGCTTTCAGGCCTAAGGTGTGCGTCCCGGAGGTTTACAGCTGATGTTGGAAGGAATTCTCATGCTCTGTCTGTGTTTTGGTTTTGGGCTTTTTTTTTTTTTGTTGAATAAATTGGTTTGATCGTTTGTGAAATTAGGATGTTGTGATTAAGGTTTTAAGATGGTCCTTCTAAAGATTATGTTTTTTGCATTTTGTGTTGGGTCACTCTTATACGTATGGTTGATTTTAGAAAAATGTACTCTTTTTTTTCTTCTGAAAAATAGGAAATTGTTACTTGCACTCTCTTTTCCACCTCCAATCATTTTATTTACACATGTTTTGATTTTTTTTATATAATATACATTGTTTAATTTGATAAATAATATTATTAAAAAAATAAAATATATACCATAAGAAAGTGCATGGATTCATTTATAGAAATATAAAATTTTTCTAATGAAGTATATATATATATATATATATATACACATGTTTTGAATTTTTTTTATATAATATACATTGTTTAATGTGATAAATAATATTATTAAAAAAAATAAAATATATACCATAAGAAAGTGTATGGATTCATTTGTAGAAATATAAAAAATTTCTAATGAAGTGTATATTTTTAGATGGTCCTTCTAAAAATTTCTAACGACTTAAGGCACCTGTCATTTGTTCCACGCGCGATCCCTCCTGGATCAGCATTTGCCCCGAGCCGGCCAATAGTCGCATAAGTTGACCCACCCACCTACTTGAATGCTGACGCTTCCCGGCACGTCAACAATGAGTTCTGTCTCCGAGTTCACCGCCAAGATGCGGTAAGACTCCCTGGTGAGCGCAAGTCCCCACTTAGCACAACTTTCTACAGATAAAGTTGTGCGTGGTGCACACCCACCAACGCTCTAAGAGGCTTCCCACTCCCGCCACGTCAAGGTTCATCATGCCACCCTTCCCGAGAGCCCTCCTCTAGTCGCAGTGCGCTCAAGAGTTGGAGGGGATTAACTCGCACACAATCCCTGGCTGATGATGAGTCTGCTTCCTCGACAACCAAGGTGTTCATCTTTTCCTTCTTGGGACAATTTCGGGCACGATGGGGCCCTCCACAAAGGAAACAGCCATCACTAGATTTGGTGGCCTGTCCCCCATCAGAGGCGTCTCGATCCTTCTTGCCGTCAGTTTTCCCACCCTTCTGGAGTTTCTCTTTGGACTTCCCTGCACCTTCCTCCCTAGAATGGTCAGGCTGTTTGTAGTCCACAAGAGCATCTGCTGCCGCCATTGCCGCCGGAAGGTCCTTGACTCCTTGGCGTGTCAATTCATTCTGGGCCCAGTTCAGCAACCCAGACATGAAATTGAAGAGTTTGTCTTCCTCAGCCATGTTCTTGATGTCCAACATCAAGGAGGAAAACTTCTTCACATACTCACGCACACTCCCTGTGTGCTTGAGCTTACGAAGGGCATCCCGCGCCACCCACGCCATGTTGGTAGGTAGGAACTGCTCCTTCATTTCTTTGACGAGGGCCTCCCACGTCACGATGACTGGGCGAGTTGCATCCTCCGTCCGAGTGCACCACCACAGTTTCGCATCACCCGTAAGGTACATGCTCGCCAAGGTCACCATCTCATTCTCTGGAGTGTGGACCGCCTTGAAATAGTGATCAACATCCCAGAGAAAGTTCTCGAGTTCTTTGGCACTCCGAGCGCCATTGAACGATTTCGGTTTGGGGACTTTGGGACTTCGATGTCTGGTCTCGCCTGAGACAGATGTCTCTTTCAAGAGGCGCTTGACCAACACGACGTCGTTAGTGAGTTTGCCACAGGAGGAATGGAAGCCTTTGGAGGTGGAGGCTAGGTCATCTTGGAACCCCTTGAATTTTGATTCCCAAGCATCGACTAGCTCCACTGCTGTTGCCTCCACCGCAGCAACCCTTTCGGCCAAAGCAGCATGCTTTGCCCCCAGATCCTCCATTCGCTCCTCCATGAGCCCAACTCGCTCCGCCAAAGTTTCTCCAGACATCGAAGACTGGCTCTGATACCAACTATCACAGGGTCAAATTCCGGACTAGAAATGTTTCCTGTGCGACACCGATGCCTACACCGGTCAGCCCGACACAACCCTTAGACATTCAGAGATTTATAGGAAACTCTGTTCCCAACCTTTTATTCAACTCCCGGAATACAAAGGAAATGCCTCAAGGATTTGTGTGTCTAGAAGGATCACACTTACACCCTTATATAGACTGCCTCAGTCTACAGTTACAAAAACTTAGCCCACGCAGGAGCTCACTTGCCAGCAACTACCCACATTCCCAATCATGGGTTAGTTACGGTAGTTACATAATCGACACACTCTGCCCACAGTTGCAGCAGTTACATAACCGACCACACCTTGCCCACTTTGCGTGCATCGTGTGCCACGTCGCCCCACGAGTTGCCCATGATCATGCTTCACACGCACGAGACTCCGCTTGTTCTCACTCGCGTGCTAAGTGGTCCGGCCAGTGTGGATGATGCATGCCACACCGTTGCCCACGCGCGCATCTCACCCACTTCCACGTCCAGTGTAACTGTCTACCCTCGTAGCGCATTAGATCGCGTAGCCGGCGCGTCTAATTCCCTACTCTCGCATTCCTTGTAGCTGCCCGCATTCGTGGTGAGCCTGCGTGTGCTACGTCACGTCCTGCACCATGTCACCCACGTTCCCGCAAGTTTCGTGCAACCGCTCGCCCACTTTCAGATTGCGTCTCCATGTGTCCCACGTTGTGTCATGCACCACGCATCGCTCACGCTTCCGCACCTTCTGGTTGTGCCCACAAGCCATTGTGCACTCATGCACCTAGTGCACACCTTGAGCTCCTCCGGTCACCCTGCCCAGATGCCCAATGGTTCTCTGACTTGAATGCCACGTACTGTGCGGATTCCCCTTGGGATGCAGTGATCATTGCGCATCACTCCTGCATGTCCCCACGTGCCCACGTTTGGCTTATGCAGTCCAGTTCTTGCCCACGCCTAGTTCATGCACCCTCGTGTTTGCCCACGTTAGTTTCCCATGCACGTGTCAACCATCACGCATCTCCCCCACGTTTCTTGCAAGGTCAGATCCCTTCTGAGTGTCCATGTGTCCCCCGAGTCATCGCGCACTCGGTGCACATCTTAGGACGCAACTGGCCACGCTGCATTGGTTCCCCCGAGTCCGTTCGACAGATCCCATGAGAGTGCCCGGACAAGATGTCCGGCACTCCAGACATATTACTCGACACTCCCGGTTGAGCTTCCTGACGCCCCTGGTCAAGTTATCCGATATTTTCGGATGAATTGCCTGACACTCCCGTTTAGGGCTTCTGATGCTCCCAGCCTAGTTGCCCGGCAAGCCCACGTCATTGCGCCCGTGGTGCCGGCTCATTTGGATCATGCTTCTTGGTCACGTCTCCGTGTATGACTAGGGTCTGTTCCAGCCATCCCCACATGTCTCTGAGTCACGTACGCGTCCCACTCTTCTTGGCATGTCCGCAAGCCATTGCGCACTTGCATACAAACATGCATGGCACGTGTCCCCTCCACGTGCCATGAGTTTTAGGGTGTGACAAACCTTCCCCACCCATTGAGTCTGACGTCCTCGTCAGAGCAACCTTCGAGCAGCCTCTCCTCCGCTGAGTGGATGTGAAACTCCGATGCGCTCCACATATATATATACACACACACACACACACTTCATTAATGCGAGTTTATAGTATTGAGATTGAATATGCAAACAAAATTGTGTAACAACAATCTTAACTTAATGATATTATGGTTATCTTAGGATGAAATCAGGATTCACACCATAATATGGTCAATTAAACGGCCACATGTAAAAGTTGAGATCGACATAGAGTAATTGTGTTCAAATTTCCTCTTATCAACATAAATAAAAAAATGTGGAATTCCCCTCCATCAACATAAATATGCCAGCAAATCATATAAACAAATTTAAATCAAGTTTTCAAAGACCAAGCAATCTTTAGATGAAGAGCTTGAAAACCGCTCAATTTATATGTTCACCTGCTCATCCCCTAGTATTCTGCAAGAGATTGAAGTCCATTGAGCATCCAAAAATCACAATGCAATTACTGTACAATACAGCAGCATCCTTTGTCAAACTTGTAATACAAATTTTCTGCATCTCTATGATTTTTGGTGACTTTTAATTCTCTACAGCCATAAAAGACTCAGAGCACTATGAAATATGAATACAGTGAAGTAAGATGTGGCTTTGAGAATTACAGAGATTCGATCTGAGCTCGAATGCAACTTTTCCTATTTGCCACCCCTCCCAATATAACCAACAAATCTCAGCTTTTCACAAAAATATTTTCCAAGATGACTGCCATATGGAGGAGTGAAATAAACACTGGAAGAAGAGCTGATTGCCATTTTATCTGTGAGACCTTGATTGAAATGAATCCTCTCTTCTATAAATTTTCATGAGTGAGAAGTCTATTTACTATTGTTTCCCAAGCATAAAAGTTGTATTAGAAACTGAATTCTTATGCCAAATCCAATGAACCCAGGTATGTTTTGGATGTATAATTTTAAATGCTTCCAACGGTGCCTTCACTGATAGAAAATACATGGATGCATCCTGCAAAACAGCCTAGCTCTAAATTCAGATTTCAATTTATTCTTCATATTTTAGGGCCCTAAATCTTGCATGGCTGTGGGGTTGGGGTAGGGGCAGGGAGATGCCACCATTCAGTTTTTTTTATGCAGCCTCTTTAAGACTATCCAAGGTAATTTCTGATTGAAAACCATACAGGCAATAAGGGTAATTCCAAAGGTTCCCACAAGAAAGCAAGAAAGCATTCAAATCTGAACTTCTGTCACCAACCTATGGAAGCATTCAAATCTGAACTTTTGTACACAGACTACAGAATGTAGGACCATGAGCAACCAAAGAGTTTGAATTTTTTTTCCCCTAAAAATCCCACAAGAAATCTTGAAAACCATACTTATATAAAGACAGTCATCAAGTTGAGGAAATGGTGCATTGCACATAATACAAAGGGTGCAATGGAAGGCATGAATAACTAAAAAGACATGGCCAGCAATTTCCATCACTACATGCATGAATAGAACGCCTCCAACAACACCAGATCTTGACTCACATCTTAATTTAGCAAAGCATCATACGGCGTGGAAAAGGACGGCTAGGGTTTTCTGATGTTTCAAATGGTTTTAATAGGGTGTGTGTGCATGGAAACTCAACACATCCTGATGCAGGAGCATCCCATCAAAATGCAATCATCAACCATTCATTCAAATATTCCAAGAGTTCTGATGCAGATATCAAAATGAGGTGTTTTTTTGGCTCATTGGAAAGAGTTTTTAATTCATAATTTCAATGTCAAAGTGAAGAATGAAGACTCTAGACAGATTTTCAATGCCACTTAAAAATTCTATCTAGTCAAAATTATGGTTTCTAGGTGTCTTTTAAATTTTCTAAAAACAAAGAATATTAATGTATTTGAATCTTGGGAATGTTTTTGAGTCTTGGGAAAGGTCTAACTTTTAATAGTTTGAGTTTCATTAATGTAATGAGTTGACTTGTCCCAACGCTCTATATAAGTCTTTGTAAACCCAAGATGAAATCAAGCCAAGTTAAAATTGAAAATATATATTTAAAGTGAGTCTAAGAGTGGATTCTCTACTGCAAACTTTATCCCTTATCCTTCTTCTTGTGGGAGTTGAAGGTGGCGAGAACCAATCTCTTATCCTACTACGTTTGATCGTGATCAATCCGTTGAAGGTGGTGAGCATTCTCTTATCCTTCATTGTCTGATAGACCGATCCGTTTGAGGTGGCAAGATCCCTACCCCCAATCCCTATCACATCCTTTAAATATCAGGGGTGTCTAAAGAATATGATCAAATTCTGTTATGTGTGCAAAAATAGGGATGTGCTTTGGAAAATAAGGGGTGCAATTTGAGGCACCCTTTTGGGGGTCTTTGGTATCTGATAGGGTTTACGCGCAACTTGGCCCAGCCCATGAATGACATCAGCATGGATGCTAAGTGGATAAGGAGGGGCAGGTGGAACATATACGGATTTTTAATTTTTTACAAAATTAGTTATTTAGTAATAATTAATATATTTGTTATGTCATGATTAAAAGTCCATTGACTCAATAGTTGAATCAATGATCTTTGATCTGTTTTTTTCTTCTTGTTCAATTCAATTTTTAAAACATTAATGAATTGTGTGGATTCAAACATTTTACCTTTTTTCTTTTCTCATAATTCTGTTCTATAAATTTTGTAAGTTGCTTCCTGAGCATTAAACCTGTCAATTATCCAAAAAAATCCGAATCCGATTTGAATCCTTATCCAAAAAATCAGAAATATCCGATATTCGAATATCCGGAGTGCGGATATGGATATCAGTCTATCCGATCTGAAAAATATCTGTATCCGACATATATTATAAAAATATATATATTTGTATTATATATTACCCATATTGTTATCTTGTATGATTAATCACAATGATAATATATTATAATACTATTAAATTTTCAATGTATGATGTCTGAAAGAGATAGTAAGCCTTAAAATCTCAATTTTAATTTTAATGTCTATCTAAAATATCACTTGATTATCCAAATTAATGTTAACATTCAAACATGTCAATTATCCAAAAAATATCCGTATCCGATCCTTATCTGAAGGGATGCGAATCCAAAAATTAATATTCGTATCCAAATTTGAAAGCTAAGATCTGGATATTAGCATATCCGATCCGTATTCGTCCGATTCACAGGTTTACTGAGCATTATGTCACGCCCCTTGTGTTTGGAGGTAAATGAAAATGCCCATCACCTATTCATGCAATGCCATTTTACTTCAAATTGCTGGAGACTAGTTCCTCGCAAATATTGGACCGCTGTTTACATGCATATGGTCTCTTCTAGTCGGAAAGAGGTGTTCAAACATGAAACTTGGAAAAATGTATCATATGGGTTGTTAAAAATGAGGTTTTTCATAATGATGTGCAAGAAGATATGGTTGGCAATAAATAGACTCAATTTTAAAAATATTCATTTGCAGGAGACACTGGTGGTTAGTAGAAGTATGGATTACTTAGAGGAGCGTATTAAAATATTCAAAAAGGAAGAAGGCTGATGATGTTTTTGTTCATGAGAAGCAAATTCAGCCTACAAGGCAGACTATACCTTCTATGTCTGAAATGTTTATAATCACAGATGGAAGCACTAATCCCAGTACTAGAGCACTAGGGGCTGCCTTTGTTATATGTTAGCAATAGCCAACCCGAATTGTGGTGGCAGGCATGGTTGTTCAAAAAATTATCTATTATCAGACAAAACAGAAAGAATATGAAGATAGGAATTAGAAGAGCCTGGTATGGAGTCACGTGGTAACGCTGTTTTCATAACAGAATACACCCTCTCAATCGCACAGGGTTCTCGACGATCTCTTCCCAAGATAAAACCACTCAGCCCTTGTTGTTCTCTTCTTGGTGCAAGCAGGAAGAGAAGTCGAAACGGTCGCAGACGTGATCGCCCAAAATAACAAGAAAAAATAATAACTCTATTTGTGGAGGATTTCTAGTGGAAACTTAGTTTTTTTGCATAATCTGAACCTCTGCGAAGGTGGCCTTTTTATAGGCACAGAGATTCGACCATTTGAGGTGTAACGTTTGCAATAATTACACACGCCAATTATGGTAAGCGTTTCGGTTATCATATTTATTTCCAACGTTTAAAATTCAAATGTTGCCAGCCGTTACGAAAAACAAAAAATTTATCCTATTAAATTTTTAATCTTTATTTGAAAACTAATTACTACATTTTTTAAAATGAAATGTATTAATTTTCCAACAATCCCCCACAAGATTAAATAATTTTATTATAAAAAAAATAAAAAATAAATTTGGGCGATACAATACTGTGCGTTCGGTGAGGTGGCTTAGGGCTTTGAACCTCACATAGTGTTAACTAACTTTCATTTGAAGGGACGCTGTGAACTAGGTCTTGAACTAGACTCTTTTGATCAAACTTCAGTAAGTCACACAACACAGTATAAGCACTATACCAGGTTCTTTATCGGTGTGCGCATTACGGCCATTACACTTATCTTGTTTCATGAGTGCTTTAGAGATCAGCCCTTGTTCTCATAGATCGCGGCCCCACGATCACACTCACATAGTAGAATTCTAAAAGGGTGCATTGTGTGGTGCTACGCCCTGCCTTAGAGGCCTCGAATTCATTCAGAGCGATTGCTCTTCCTATACCGACACAGTTAAAAGTACTGGCACCATAGGGATGTTCTTTAAATAAAACATTGAAGTTTATTTTTATTTCAGTACTTAACATAGATACACATCAGTTTGTTTTTCCCTTTGAACCTTTCCTCATGAGATCTCCATTTGGATAGGTAGGGTGTCCACTGTGGTACTACATTATGGGCTTTAGACCCATCTCCCTCGATGCAGAAAAGACTAGCCTCCTTGCTAGACCTTTAGTAAGTGGATCTGCAATATTGCTCATTGATTTGATGAAATCAAGTGAGATTACACCATGTTGTATGAGATCCCATTAAGAGTATAAACTCAGGGTATCATATTCCTCTCGATGAATAATTAAACCAGCCTACTCGCTAGTATAATTTTTTTTTTAAAGTTATAAGTTAATTTATTCACAACCCCCACAACTCATAATATAGCATGTTTTATAAAGTGTAATATTCACCAATGAATATATAATTATAATATATCAAGCTCTTTTCTAATACTCATAATTCCTCGACTTGATTAACATGCTATAAAAAGAAAACATCATGCTCATTTATTTCATATATTCAAATATGTTCCCCACATATTATTTCATGAATGAATATATTCATCAAATTATCAATTTGAAATAATAATGAAACAAAAATCTCTAATAAAAAATGAGCATATATATGGCAACAATTTTATATGATAAGTTTATTTCAAATGAGAGAATTTAAATTCTCATAACTTAATCATATTTATAACCCCCACATTAATATGAATTCATAAATTATTCCATGAATAAATGTGTTATATATGTGTCACTTTTAACCTGCTGGTAACCGTTGGAGCGTTCTGGCAGTTTTTCGTTTTTTTTCGGTTTTCGATCGGAACCGCTAATTTTTGGACTGTTAGCTATCGTCCTGAGCTAGAGGACTCCGATTGGAAATCTAATTGCATATTTGGTGTCCTGGAGCCATTTTAGACCTCTCACGAAAATTTTATCGAATTCCGGCAACGTTTCTGAAATTTCACAGTTTTGGGGCGTATCTGGGTTTTTAAGTCGCACACTATATAAGGATGGGATCTAATTTCGAAATCACTATTCATCATCCCTACCAATTTCATTTTCTCTCTCCCCTCTCTCCTTTTCTCACTTTTGAGCCCCCTAGACCCCTCAAAGCTTAAAACCTAAAACCTAGGAAGTGTAGATCGGGTCCCGATCTACACCCCGGTGGTTTCAAATCCCATTTCCGGCGAGATTTGCCCCTCCGTCCGCCCTCTCTTCGTCCCTGATTTGAGCCATCTCGGTGGTGGAAGTAGATCCAGGCGTTGGAAACCTTTTGGCAGAGGTTTCGGTGCGCGGAGGGCAACCGGATTTCCTTTCCTCCCCTTGGTAAGCCTCTTTCCCCTCTTTTTCTTGCATAGATCTATGCTAGGAGGGTGGATTTGAGGTTGGGTGGTGGTCGGCGGCGGTGGGTGGTGGTCGGCGGCGGTGGGTGGCCGTCGGAGGGCAGTGGAGGTGGTCGGAGTCCTTGGGGTGGTCGGAAGTGGGTGGTAGAGGAGCTCGGGCTGGCAGGCTGGCAGCCCCGGGCAGCAGGCAGCAGCACAGGCGCAGCAGCTGGCAGGGGCGCGCGCGCGTGCGCGAGGGCGTGCGCGTGGGTGACGCTGGGCGCTGGGTGCTGGGCGCTGGGCACGGGCGCTGGGAGCTGGCGGGCGGGCGCAGTCGGGCGCGCAGTCGCGCGCGGGTGCGTGCGCGTGGAGTGGTCGCGCGGGTGCGCGCGGGCACGCGCGGGAGTGCGCGCGAGCGTGCGCGTGCGCGGGTAGGCCGCCTGGGCACTGTGCCTGGGTGCTGGGCAGGGCGCCTGGGCATGCGCCTGGGCGAGGTGCTTGGGACCAGTGCGCGCGGTGCTGGGGGCCAGTGCGTGCGCGTGCTGGGGCGTGCGTGCAGTGCGCGCGGGGGCGCGCTGGGCTGGACGCGCGGTGCGCGCGGGCGCGCGCGAGCGTGCGCGTGCGTGTGGCAGTGCGTCGGGGCGCGCGGGCAGGCGTGCGGCAGTACGCCGGTGGTGTCCGGGCGTGCGGGCTGAGTTCGGCAGGTCGCCTTGGCGCGCGGGCCGGGCTCGGCTGTGCGCCCGAGGCGGGTGGCCGTGTGTGCGGTTGCCCGGTGGGTTCGAGAGTGAGTCGGGATGCTCGGATACGCGTGCGTACGGGCCGTATGTACGTTTGTCCGGGTGTTGGGTATTTTTAGAGTATTTTAAATGTATTTTGGGGTAATTGTGGATTTTACTCACCGTATAAATGCCTGTCTTACAGATCTTGACGGACGGTCGCGCGACGACCCGGTTTCTGGTGAGTGGGACAATCCAACCCAGTAGAGAGGCGTTATACGCACTTGGGCGTATACCGACCTCTCCTGGGGCACCGTGGATTATATTAACCTGTAGTAATATGTATTGCATGTGAGCATGATTTTAATTACAGAATGCATGCTACCCTAGGCTTTTATGTTAGGTACTTGCACCCATAGGATAGGTGTGAGAGCCATGCACCATGTTCCCCCCTGTTTTCATGCTAGGAAACCTCGGCCTAAGCATGCGTCCTACTAGTTTATTTATTAAATTAAATGCTAGTGTATGTTAAATCGCATGCCTTAGATAATATTATAGGGAGGATCCTTGCGAGGTCAACATTGAGACCCGTGTTAGGGTACACCGTGTTCCTTGTTTGGTTGTCGGGATGTCCTGTATCGGGACCTCATGCTGCCCTCCCAAGGTTTCTAGTCCCAATAATATTATAAATAATGTTGTATGATTGGTATGTTTATTAGCATGTTACTGAATATTATAGGGGAGGGGCCTTGCGAGGACAGCGGTGAGACCCGGGTTAGGGTACTCCGTGTTCCTTGTTTGGTTGTCGGGGTATCCTATAACGGGAACTCATGCCGCCCTCCCGAGTTCTTTCCCCCAATGATATTACAACCTTGCTTTTATTGTACATGTTCCCCGCATCTTGGTTATGCGCCCTGGAGGAACTCTGAAGAGTTCATGACATTTGAGTTGTAGAGATGTGTTGTCGGCGGATCCGAGTGGATCATATGCGTATGGATAGGCTATTCTGTCCCCTTCGTTGGATCCGGTAGATACTGCCCCAGCGTTAGAAAGTTCGTCCCTTCCAAGGGTTCCCATCAGTAGGCGCCTCTTGATTTGGTTTCGGACTGGGCCGAAGTTGTGGGTGAAAAACTAAGCGGCCTACGGAGTGGAGGAGAGACTATCGGTGGACCAACAGCCTAGTCAGTCCCAAAATCCTATGTCACCCGTGATAGGGTGAGGGTGAGAGTGTAGTGGGTTGGCGATGAGCGACCCGCTGGATTTGTCTATGGGTGATTATCAGTCCCAATAGCCTATGTCACCCATTGATGGGTGAGGGTGAGGGTGTGGTGGTTCGGCGATGTACGAACCACTGGATTATGTTGTTATGTCGTAGTGGCTGGATAAATAATGGAATTGGGGTAAATATTGTCTGTGATGCATGGGTTGTGCTGTTCACTGAGCGTGTGGCTCACCCCTCGAATATGTTTTTCCCCAGTGGTCACTGAGCCTGAGCTAGAGCCGGAGCAGCAGTTGGAGCTTTCCGAGGGATTCCTTCAGTAACGGAGCAGGGCCATGTTCCGCGAGTGCCAGAGGTTATCAGCATCCCTTCTTGACTGTATGTATTTGATTTCCGTGCTTGGCACGTGTTAGTATATGTTCAGTTGTATATGTGTATATTGGCTCTCACAGGACAGATGATTGAGTATCGAGTCTGTAGAATGTTTATTTACAGATTCAGTCTTTTGCTTCCGCATTTGGTGTATATATCATGTCAGCCCCTTTGTTGCATGTGTGTCATTCTAGTTGTTTGTGTATGATATATTATTGACCTCCTGTGTAGATTCTGATATTATATATACACTTGCCGCGTCCCGGGGACGTCCGCCCTGGGGCGTGACAAAATGCATGGCATTTCTAATAAGGATGTAATTGTGAAATAAATCTCTATTCATAAATGATTATTATTTTTCATATAAAACATAAATGGAATCCATTTACATTCTATTTCAATTTTCTCTACAGATCACATGCTTTTAATTCCCAAAATTTGGTCATTTTTATCACATAAATACATGATTTACAAGGAAACGCATTTATCACATAAATACATGATTTACAAGGAAACCCCCACATTGTCATGGATATATAAAATATGCTCTATTTACCAAGTTATATACATGTAAGCATGTACTATTAAAATAAAATGGTATTTAGTCACATACCTTCAATAGACATACCATTTGTCATTGCTGCTTCTTATAGAATATTAAAAATATGAAACCCAAATAATATTCATACCATATGCATAAAAAAAGCAGAAGACCTAATATAAGATAATATTCTCCCTTGAATTGATAACCAGCATATATGATATCCGTAGAAGAATATGTAGAGCACTTACTTGAAATATATCATTGAAATATATGGAGATTTCCAGAAGAATGATCATCATAAAATAATATCAGAGGAGAATTCCAATAGCCTCATATAACATATATTGTTGCCTTTGAAAAATTGATATAGTCTTTCTTAAAGATCTGACCGCATTGTATATATCCATGTTCTTTCACCTCATCGTTGGAATTCAATAAAAAACCAGGACGGATTACAAATTAAAACATTATTAAAGACACAAAATAATAATAATAGTCATTGATTCGATCTTTTGAATCGACTAAAATGGAAAGAATATTAACAGGTACACATTCACAACTAAAATCAAACATTTAAATGCATGTCACTATATAAGAGCATCTCCAAAAGACTCCCTACACCAAATTTTACTCTATATAGGGAGTCAAAAACCTTAAAATCCACCATCAAAAGCTTCCCCACGCCCCTCCTTACCATATTTTTTTTCCCTACAAGGCTCCATACACGTATGGAGTCTTTGTTATGCTTATGTCATTCGGAGCCTTTTTTTTTTTTCGATCGGAGTCGCTAAAATTTTAGCTTTTAACCACCTGCGGGAGTTAGAGTACTCTGATTGAAAATCTAACTGCATATTATGGGTCCTGGTACCGTTTTGTACTACCCATAAAAATTTCATCGAATTCCGATAACGTTTTGAAAAATATGCAGTTCTGAACCGTATCCGGATTTGGCCGTTACTGGGTTTCGGTGGGTGAGATATTTTCGAGTGTGTGGTGCTTCTCCGCACACTTCCCAATAAAGCAAAAATGAGTGGTTGAGTGAGGGTGAGCCTAACCCTAACCTCACCACCCCCTTATGGTCACCCCTAGACACTATTTGGGCTTGAAAAAGACATTTTTGCCCTCTCTCTCTCTCCCCCTCTCTCCCATTTCGTGGAACTCTCTCAAGCTCCCTCTCTTGGTCTCTTTTTCCCCTCTTTGTGTGTGGAGAAGGAGGAGGAAGAAGCAAAAGAAGGAGAAGGTGAAGAAGGAAGCACAAGAAGGTGTGTTTTGTGTATATGTTGTTGTTTGTTGTTGTGGTTTCTCTTCTCTCAAGCTCTCTCTCATGTCTTCCCCCCCCCCCTGTTTTTCAGCCAAAGAAGGCTGAGGAGAGGCTGTGGAGGTGGTGGTAGTGGTGGTGGTGGTTGAGGTGGTCGCGGGTGCATCGAGGGCCCCCGAATCTCCCCCTTTCATTCCCCCTCCCTTGGTGAGCTCTCCCCCTTCTTTTCTTTGGTTTTTCATGTGTTAGGGGTTGTAAGGGGGTCATGCATGCTAGATGATTGAGTTAGGGTGAGTGAGGAGTGTGGGGGAGGGGTTAAAGGGGTTAAATGGTGGCTGGGCGCGCGCGCAGGTCTATCCGCGCGCACGCAGAGGGGCGCAGGCGAGTGCAGTCGGGCGCGCAGGCGAGCGCGAGGGGCAGCGCATCTGGGCACCAGCGGGCTTGCGGGCGCGTGTGCGCATGCGTACGGGTGCGGGGTCACGCGTCCAGGGGCTCAGGTAGGTGCTGGGGCACTCGGGCATGCGTGCGTGCGTGCGTGCTCGCATGCGTGCGAGCCCGTATGCGTGCATGTCTAAGTCTTTGGTATTTCTAGTAAATTCTAAGTGTTTTAAATGTGATTTTACTCACCAAATTGGATACCCTTGCCTTGCAGATCTCGTCGGATGGGGTGCGCGACGATCCGGGTATCGGTGAGTGGTTCGATCCAACCCTTCGGGGTGCGCTCGATGCACGTAGTCATGCATCGCGCATCCATGGCGCTTCCTTGCACCCTAAATATGTTAGATATTTGCATGCTAGGCTTGTATAGCTCGTATATTGCATAGAACCTCCTTTTCTACCATATACTTGCTTATGTATATTCATGTGTGATATATTATGTATGCATGCACCCTTCATGTATGGGCATGTGTGATGTGGGTTTTAATGAATGTATAGAACAAGCATGCCTTAGGTAGTCCCTATGAGTAATACTACCACATTAATTGTAATATCCAGCATGATTAAGTTTGGGTTAATAACGAGCACATGCCTAATATTCCCTTGCGATAAGACTCGAGGGCGTGGTGTAGTTGTTGCCCCCATGTGGATGGGGCAAAGCTATGAACAACTTCAAGAGATGATGATCTCTCTCTCGCCCTCTCCCTCTGCACGAACTGAGTAAGTAGATGCGATTTCCTACTCGACTCAGGTTTGTTTGGAATATTGGCATGCACCTGTTAGTGCGCGAGATCGCGCTTGACCCTTCCCTTTTAAGTTGGTGATATCCAACGCATGCTTAAGTTATGCCTTGTGTGCTTATATGATTAATGGCCATGTATGCATGTTTAAGTGGGCCATACCTTGTATGCATGTTGTATGATTTGTTGTTTATGATGTAAATCCATGTTAGGGGTTACCCTTATAGTCAATTATTAGATGATCGTGCATATGGCTCATGCACATAGCTATGATATGATTCTCCTGTTATATATACGCACATGTTAAAACTAATTAGGCCTATCTGAAATAGGCGTGGGTACGACCCGTCATTGGGATGTACCTCATTAGTTAGTGTGCGAGCGATGTAATCGCCTCTGCATCCGTGTGATGCACTTGAATGGAATTCAGGAGAATTCATTTGTTGTATCGGTTTTGTTAAACCGGTAGCTTTGGCATTAAGTTAGGCGATTATCGAGAGTAGTTGTTTTTCCATTGGGTTCGCTTTGTGAACATGGAGTGTTTCCTCCCAATGTCGTCCGTGTTGAAGCGGGCCGGGTTGTAACTGTCACGCCCCAGGGCGGCCATCCCCGGGACGCGGCAAGTGTATATATGATATCAGCAGTCTATACAGGAGGTCAATAACATACTCTAAACAACATCAATAAAACGACAACACAGATAACAAAGAGGCTGACATAATATATACACAAATAGCGGAAGCTAAAAGACTGAGTATGTAATTCAAAAACATATTACAGACTCGATACATAATCAACTGTCCTGTGAGAGCCAATATATATCAAGACATCCAAAAACACAAACGTGTGCCCAAGCACGGAATACAATACATACAATCGAACGGGGATGCTGATGGCCTCTCACTCGCAGAACGTGACGCTGCTCCGCTACTGCTGATGTGCCTCGGGGAGCTCCTCCTTCAGATCCGACTCAGATATCACTGGAGAAAAATATATGCGAGGGGTGAGCCACACGCTCAGTGAATAGCACAACCCATGCATCACAATTCATATTAACCATATAATATTCATAGCCCTTAACACGGGAGCAACTACACAACCTAGTGGGTCGTCTCAACGCCAACCCACTTTTCCCTTCCCTCACCCTCACCCTCACCCCTTTCCGATGGGTGACATAGGCCTCTTGGGCATACTAGACTGCTTGCCCACCCCTGGTCCACCCGGTAGCCCTTTCCCCGCTCCGTAGCTTACCTGGTATACTCCCACGATTCAGCACAATCCGAAACAAAATCAGGAGGTATCTACTGATGGGAGCCCTCTGTCAGGATAGCCTGTCAAACGCCGGGGAGTACCTACATCGGATCCAACCAATAAGGAGAAGACAGTCTAGTCACACGGATATGATCCTCATGGATCCGTCGACATTGATGGTAACACTAAATAATGTCATGAATTCACAGGAATTCCACCAGGGCGCATAACTAAGATGCGGGGAAGCATATATTATAACCAAGAGGTTATAATATTCTCTAAGGCATGCTAATCACAAAAACTCACATTTGATTTAAATAAATTAAACTAAATGGGACACATGCGTAGGTCGAGGCTTCCCTAGCATGAAAACATGGTATCAGGATGCTTGGGCCTTTACACATATCATAAGGGTGCATATCCCTAACATGCAAGGCCTAGGGTGGCATGGATACTACATAATAATCATGCATGCATAGTTTACAATTAATACTAGCTAATATGCAACTATGGTGCCCCAGGGGAGGGCAATGCACGCCTACGTGCATCGAACGCCTCCCAACTGGGTTGGATTGTCCCACTCACCAATACCCAGGTCGTCGCGTGACCGTCCGTCAAGATCTGCAAGACAGGGTATTCAACACGGTGAGTAAAACACATAAACAAATACATACAAAATACGCTAGAAATACACAACACTCGGACAAACATGCATACGGGCCCGTACGCACGCGAGTCCGAGTGCCCCGACACACTCCCGCACCCCGGGCAGCCATGCGCACGGCCACCCGCACGCGCACGCACGGGTGCGCACGCACGCCCGCGCGCACCGCGCGTCCAGCCCCGGGTGCACCCGCGCGCACTGCGCCCCAGCGCAGCACCTCACGCGCACACCAGCACCACTGCGCCCCAGCGCAGTACCCCCGCGCCCACTGCCCCGCCTGCGCACGCGCGCACGTCCGCGCGTACGCGCGCACGCCCGCCAGCGCGCCAGCGCGCCTGTGCCTGCCTGTGCTTACCTGCGCGCGCAGGCTCGCGCGCACGCGCGCGGATGACCCCGCACGCGCGCCTGAGCCAAACCCTCACCTCCCCCGGTCCTCCCACACCCTCACCCACATGCATACCATGCATACACCACATGCACACCCTAACATGCATCTAAACAAGGAAAAAGGGGGAAAAGAAAGCTCACCCAAGGAGAGGAAGGGAAGGGGAGGAAATCGGGTGCTCTTCGCGCACCAATTCGCCACCACCAAGACCACCACCACCAAGCTCTCAACTCAGCCTAAGAGGGGCTGAAAACAGAGGAGAAGAGGTGCCATGAGAGGAGGAAAAACAAAGGGGAATGAAAATCCGAGACCATGGAAAGATAGATCGGGTCCTCACCTTCCTTTTCTCCTTCTAGGGTTTTCTTGTTCAACCACTCTAGCTAGATCAAATGGGGTTTCAAAGAGAAGGGAGAGAGAGATTGAGAGGTGGAGAAGAAGATGAATAGGGATGCTCACTATTCCTAGGCGTGGACTTAAAGGGGCCACACACACCACACACACACTCACACCACTTAAACTTAGAAATAATTAGGTTAAGCTAGGTTTAGATTAGGTTTAGGTGCACTTTGACTTGGGTCAACCTAACCACACTAGAAAACAAAAGAGTTGACCAAGTCATGGGTCCACATTGACCAAGTCAAGTCTCCCAATGACTTTTCGATTGGTCAAAACCCGGATACGATTCGGAACTGTGAAATTCTGAAACGTTACCGGAATTCGATGAAATTTTCGTGAGTGGCTTGGAATGGCACCAGGACACATAATATGCAGTTAGATTTTCAATCGGAGTCCTCAAGCTCAGGATGATAGCTAAAAGTCCAAAATTTTAGCGGTTCCGATCGAAAAAAGAAAAAGTTGAAAAACTGCCAGAATGCTCCAATGGTGACCAGAAGGCTAAAAGTGACACATATATAACATTCTTCCCCCCTTAGGAAAATTTGTCTTCAAAATAAATACAAAGACATCTAGGAAGGGAAAAGATGCGGATACGCGTCACGCATGGTGTCCTCGAGCTCCCAAGTGGCCTCGGCACCGGAACGGTGCTGCCATCGCACCTTGACCAACCGGACGGTCTTGGTGCGGAGCACCTTCTCGCGGCGGTCCAGGATCTCGATCGGCTGCTCCACGAATGACAAGTCCGGCTCGAAGACGAGCGGCTCGAACGGGATGACGTGAGCAGGATCGTGGACGTAACGCCTCAGCTGCGAGACATGGAAGACGTCATGGGCCTGAGCCAACTGTGGGGGCAGAGCTATGCGATAGGCCACCTCCCCAACTCCCTCGAGGATGAGGAACGGCCCTTTGAAACGCGGACTCAGCTTACCCCGCACGCCGAAACGGAAGATGCCCTTCATCGGGGACACCTTCAGGAAGACATGGTCACCAACCTCGAAGGCGAGCTCACGGCGACGACGATCGGCGTAGCTCTTCTGACGGCTCTGAGCGACTCGGATACGCTCGCGAATCGTCTTGACCATCTCTGAGGTCTGGTGGATGTTCTCTGGTCCCTCCAACTGGAGCTCTCCGACCTCGTCCCAACACAAGGGGGACCTGCAGCTGCGGCCATAAAGTGCCTCGTATGGAGCCATCCTGATACTCGAGTGGTAGCTGTTGTTGTAGGCAAACTCCACCAACGGAAGATGCCTCTCCCAACTGCCCCCAAAATCGAGAACGCAAGCTCGCAGCATGTCCTCCAGGGTCTGAATCATCCTCTCCGACTGGCCGTCCGTCTACGGATGAAACGCTGTACTGAAGTGGAGGTTCGTACCAAGGGCGTGCTGGAGGCTACGCCAGAACCTCAAAGTAAATCGCGCGTCTCGATCAGAAATGATGCTGACGGGAGTGCCATGGAGACGAACAATCTCGGAGACAAACAACTGTGCCAGGGTGTCCAGAGAATCGGTGAGTCGGATGGGGAGGAAATGAGCGGACTTCGTCAGTCGGTCGACGATTACCCAGATGGCATCGCGACCCGAACGTGACCTCGGCAAACCCGAAACGAAGTCCATGGTGATCTGCTCCCACTTCCACTGAGGAATCTCAATGGACTGCAGCTTCCCCGCAGGACGCTGATGCTCTGACTTCACCTGCTGGCATACCAAGCAACGGGCAACGAAACGGGCAATATCCATCTTCATCCCGCGCCACCAGTAGCCACGACGAAGGCCCCTGTACATCTTCGTGCCACCAGGATGCACTGTGTACCTCGAACGATGGGCCTCATCCAAGATCTTCTGCTTCAGCTCTGCGTCATCAGGAATGCATACTCGACCTCTAAACCGCAGGATCCTGTCCTCGCGAATCTGGTAGTCCGGACGCTCGCCCCGGGCGACGCCTTCCGAGAGGACTAGAAAGTGAGGATCCTGCCCCTGAGCCGTGCGGATCTCGTCGAGAAGAACGGGCTGCACCACTAGCCTGGCCAAAAAGCCACCCGCAGGAGTCTCTCGAACGCTGATCCAGCAAGCGGCCTCCTCCAGAAGCCTCCAACGATGTACAGCCATGTGGGCGGCCATGCCCAAGGGCTGCCTGCTGAGAGCATCCGCCACGACATTCGCCTTACCAGGATGGTAAGCGATGTCACAATCGTAGTCCTTCAGGAACTCGACCCAACGTCTCTGACGCATGTTGAGCTCCGGCTGGGACTGCAAATATGTCAAGCTCTTATGATCAGTAAAGAGCTCGAACTCCTCGCCATAGAGGTAATGCCTCCACATCTTCAGCGCAAAGATGATCGCTGCCAACTCAAGGTCGTGGGTGGGGTAATTCTGCTCATGGGGCTTCAACTGACGCGATGCGTAAGCCACAACCTTACCGTGCTGCATCAGGACGCAACCCACACCCAACCACGATGCATCGGAGTAAACTGCGAACCCACCACTCCCAGACGGAAGGGTAAGAACTGGCGCTGAGGTGAGCCTTCGCTTCAACTCCAGGAAGCTCTCCTCGCAAGCTAGGACCACTCGAACCGGACATCCTTCCGAGTGAGGCGGGTAAGAGGTACAGCTATCTTCGAGAAACCCTCAACAAACCTCCTGTAATAACCCGCCAAGCCCAGGAAGCTCCGAATCTCTGTGGGGTTCGACAGTCGACGCCAATTCGACACGGCTAGCGTCTTGTCCGGGTCCACAGATATGCCCTCGCCGGAAATCACGTGGCCCAAACAGGCCATACTCTCCAACCAAAACTCGCACTTACTGAACTTGGCGAACAACTGATGTTGGGCCAAAGTCTCCAAGACAGTGCGGAGATGGTGAGCGTGCTCCTCAAGACTCCTCGAGTACACCAGAATATCATCGATGAAGACTACTACAAAGGAGTCGAGGAAGGGCCGAAACACCCGGTTCATCAGATCCATGAAGGCCGCCGGCGCATTCGTCAACCCAAACGGCAGTACTCTGAACTCGTAGTGCCCATAACGGGTACGAAAGGCCGTCTTCAGAATGTCTGACTCCCGGATCTTCAGCTGATAGTAGCCCGAACGGAGATCGATCTTAGAAAAGACCCGCGCTCCCTGGAGCTGGTCAAACAGATTGTCAATCCGTGGCAAGGGGTACTTGTTCTTCACGGTCCGCTTGTTCAGCTGCCTGTAGTCAATACAAAGCTGCAGCGAACCGTTCTTCTTCCGCACAAACAAAACAGGGGCTCCCCATGGAGAAACACTCGGACGTGCGAAGCCCTTCTCAAGCAACTCCTCCAACTACTCCTTGAGCACCTTCAGCTCTGCAGGGGCCATCCGGTACGGAGCTCTCAAAATCAGCTCGGTCCCCGGAATCAGATTTATCTCAAACTCGATCGCGCGATCCGGCGGTAATCCCGGAAGATCATCGGGGAAAACCTCAGGATACTCTGCCACGACCGGAGTCTGACTGATATCTGCCCGCAGCGGTGCGTCCTCCTGAGCAATGTACGCCAGAAAGCCCTCGCATCCTCCCTGAAGGAGTCTCCACGCCTGGATGGACGACACGAACCCCAAAGGGGCTACGTCACGATCGCCCACGAACTGGAAGGACCTCTGACCCGGAAGGTGGAAAGACACCGACTTGGCAAAACAGTCGATGCTGGCGTGACTAGCTGAAAGCCAATCCATTCCCAGGATGGCATTGAAGTCCGTCATGGCGAGCTCTACCAACTCCACTGGAAACTCATGCTCCCCAATCACCACAGTTCACCCTCGGTACACAGAACGGAGGAGAACACGGTCTCCGACGGGCAATGATATCTCTAGGATAGCATCAAGAGGGGCGGACGCCACACCCGTCCGTCTCGCGAAAGCGGGAGACACGAATGAGTGCGTGGCTCCGGAATCAAATAACACATATGCAGGGAGCTGGGAGATCTGAACAATACCTCGGACCACGCTACCCGAAGCCTGCGCCTCCTCGGCTGAAAGTGATGATACTCGGCCGTGAACAAACTGCGGCTGAGGAGCAGGGGCACGCCTCGCAGGCTGCGCAGGCTGCCTCCTCTGGTCAACACGGCCACCCTGTGGCTGCTGCTGGTGACGCTGAGGCTGCTGCTGCAGCTGGCGCTGAGGCTGCTGCTGCTGTTGGCGCTGATGCTGCTGCTGCTACTGGCGCTGAGGCTTCCACTGGTACGGCTGCTGATGTAGCTGCTGCTGCGGAGGCAGCACGCGGGGTCGGCCAGCATCAGGGCAATCATATGCAATATGCCCGATGCGTCGACAATGGTAACAGCGCCGCATCTCCGGCTGCATGGCCTGGACCGGTACTGCCGCAATGGGTGCCGGACTCGCACTGGCACCATATCGATTGGAGTAGCGGCAACCGCTGACTGGTCAAAGCGGGGCCGCTTCTTCTTACGCTGTCCCTGGTCCTGGCTCCTGGGAGGTCTCTGGTCTGCAGAAGGGGTTGGAACCCCCATGGAGGCCCCGAGGTCTCGCTCGACTGTCTTCGCCCAAGACACCAAGTCCGAGTACCTCGTGAATGCCTGGGGAAAGACATGCACCCGAATGGTGCTGATGAGACCCATCTCAAATCGACGACATCGCGTCTCCTCGTCCATCACCAAGGCTGGGGCGAACCTGGAAAGCCTTGTGAAGCGCGTAGAGTAGTCCGCGACTGACATGGAGCCCTGAGTCAGCTGCTCAAACTCCCGCATCACGATCTGGCGCGTCAAAAACGGGAAGTACTCCTCCAGGAAATACCTCCGGAACTCCGCCCATATAAGCCGATCCACTCCCTCGGGAATGTCCACCGATCAAGTAGCCCACCAGTCTGCGGCGCTACCCTTCAGCATGAAGGTGGCCAGGGAGACACGCTGGCGGTCGGTGCAGTGCATGGTCGAGAAGATCTTGTCCACCTCCATCAACCATCGCTCAGGGGCAAGGGGATCCGCCGTCTGTCCGTGGAACTCGGGAGGGTGGAGCTTCAGAAAGGCAGTGAGGCCACTCTGGTGCACTCGCACTGTAGCCTCTAGCTCCACCTCCCTCTCCAGGGGATCCTGGACTCCCACCACCGAGATCACCACGGGGACAGGGGGTACATCGGGCACCACAGGTGGATCTGCCACCAATAAGGAATGTTGCAAGATTGTTACTTGTTGGTGAAAGTCATGGATTCCCAGGAATGTTGGGTAGCATTGACTGCATGCATTGGAAGTGGAAGAATTGCCCAACAGCATGGAAAGGTATGTACTCTGGTCATATTCATGAACCTACCATTATTTTAGAAGCTATAGCTTCGTATGACCTGTGGATATGGCATGCTTTTTTTGGGTTACCGGGATCTCACAATGACATCAATGTGCTCGACCGATCACCTGTCATTGTTGACCTCACCAAAGGACGTGTTGCTCCATGTAACTTCTCAATCAACAACAACAACTACACAATGGGATACTATCTCGCCGATGTGATATATCCACCATGGTCACACTAGTGAAAACAATATCATCCCCTCAAAAGAATAAGCAGAAACATTTTGATGCAGCTCAAGAGTTAGCAAGAAGGAAGTGGAGCGAGCATTTGGAGTATTACAAGGATGATTCGCTATTGTTCGAGGACCGGCACGTTTATGGAAGTGTGAGACACTCAAAGAAATTATGACAGCATGAATCATAATGCACAACATGATTGTTGAAAATGAACGAGATGTCAATGCTCTAGAATACAACTATGATCCAATTGATGAGTGTCCAAGCATAACCATATCACATCAGCGTACAACTGAATTGATGGAATTTATTAGCGTTCATCATCGTATTCGGGATAGAGAAACTCATTCCCAACTTCAAAAAGATCTTATTGAGCATCAGTGGCTACTACATGCAGAATTTTAGGAAGTTGTAATATTATTTATTATCTCTGTTGTCTTTTAAGTTAGAATATTTCTAATTTCGATAATATGAATTTTACTAATTTTATTTATTTATTATGTTTTTTAATAATTTTATTTTATTTTTATATTTTTTAAATGATCTTTATTTCATGTCAATATTTGATAAATTATAGAATGTGATTTTAGATTTTATAATTTATAGATATGAATTGGGGTAAATGGGTCATTTGGAATGAGGATAGGGTAAGAATGAGGAGGCTTTTAGAATGATAAAAAAAAAATGCTCCCTACATGTCATAGCAGTCTTTTTTTCCCCACAATGTAAGAAAACATTGGGAAGGCTTTTGGAGATGCTCTAAGTAATTTAGACACACATTGTCTCTGTTTAAAAATTATCCCAATATAACGTATAAGTCTTTAATATGCCATTTAAAGACGTATCCATATAATAACGTCTATAGTGAAACTTATTCTTAAATGGGCAAGAGTATAAAACAGATCACCACAATCAAAGCACATAAAATAAAATATACACCAATTGATATAGAGAATTTATGGACTTATCAAAACATATCACAAAAGACACAATATAAAAAATTTCATGACAGTAAGGTCACAAAATAATTTTTCACCAAATATCTGATCATGACCCACATGATATTCTATATGCAATATGAATTAAGATATTCAACAGGATCTCGTTATAAATTATCACCTCAACTATGACATAATTTTGAGCTAAAATATTATATCATGACTCATGTAAAGTCATCTGGACATATAAAATGCAATGATAAAATACATCAAAGATAAAATACATCAAATATTATTTTACCATTATTTTAAAAGCATATAAGAACCCATAGTCATGCATCATGGCAGAAATTATAGGATACACTACTCATCACAGAAAATATTGACAGTTACATATCATCAAGAGTCATCAATAAATAATAACACAATGAAGGTGTCAAATCAATAAAAATTAAATTTCTTCCCAAATCCATAAGTCAATCCAATGTTAATAATAATCAAATTTTAAATTCTATGGATGCAAGGAAATAAATGTTACATGCCATCCAAAAAAAAGTTTTAAACATGGACGGTTTTGAAATATTTGTTTCAATGCACAAATTAAACGTAAATTCCAAGATTGCCTTGCATGCCCTACAATCCAAAAGGATTAATCTCAAGATATAGAAAGTGTTAATATACAAAATTCCTTGATAAACAACAACAAAGAGATACGGCTTTATCACCAATGTAGACCCGAAACAGAATTATAATATGAATATTGATGGCTTGTGTCCCTCAAGTATAGCAAATCTAGTGGAGAATAACAATCTTGCAAGGTGAAACTGGCAGTGTTAGTTTTGGTAAGGTGAATCGTACTGCGGTTCAGGTTTTTGAACATTTGGGGCTCCACGCTAGACATAGGAAATTGTCTAGTTTAACACGGGATTTAGAACATCCGGAGTTTCGTAAATTGATAGGACCTTTATATAATACTTTACAGGAATGTTTTGTACAAGGTTAGTCCTGTATGCAACTGACTGAAACTGTTGTATAAATTTTTGAGATATACAGTAATAGATGACTGATAAAGGCCTTGAAACCAAACAATAAAAAAAAAAAAAAAAAATCAGTTTATCATTTGATCTTTCAATAATCATCAAATTTGCATGAATCCCGAAGCCCTCAAATCCAATGTAGACGATTGCAGATTCATCAATTATATCAAGTCCCTCCAGTAAAATTCAAGTTACTCCTCCACTTTTATTTTATTTTGTATTCCACTTTTAGTTTCTTATATTGTTTCTGTTACAATCAGAGAATGGAATAATGGAATCCTTGTATTCCTTTTAGGGTCACACGTGTATATAAGAGTCACACGTATAATACACAATGTATGTAATGACATAACATATATAATCTAACAGTCCCCCTCAAACTCACAGTGGATCATACAAAGTGCGAATGAAAAACTGGAATCGAGAAACTGGATGCGTCTTCGTGAAAAAATCAACAAGCTGCTCAGCAGAGGAATAGGCGTATATCCTTGTTAGGGAGTATTCCTATAATTATTTGTTAGGTTATCGTGCATGTAGTTCATGTACATAACTAAGATATAATTCTCCTGGATATATATGCGCATGTTAAAACTGATTAGGCCTATCTGAAATAGGCGTGGGTATGACCCGTTGTCGGGTTGTACCTTATTAGTTAGAGCGCTAGCGATGCAATCGCCCCCGTGCATCGGAGCGATGCATTCGTTTGGAATTCAGGAGAATTCATTATCTTATCGGTTTTGTTAAGCTGGTAGTTGTGGCATTAAGCTAGGCCTACCCGTGCGAGGTGTGTATATGAACTGCCTGTTGTGTTATGTGCCTTGGGATTATTTGTTATATATGTGTAACTTTTTAGCCTATGGATCACCTTTGGGTCATTTCTGCTGTTTTCTAATTTTTCTTTTTTCGATTGGAGCCGCTAAAATTTTAAAATTCTAGCTATCAGTATGAGTTTGAGTACTCCGATTGAAAATCTAACTGCATATTATGAGTCCTGGTGCCATTTTGTGCTACTCATAAAAATTTCATCGAATTCCGGTAACATTTTAGAAAATTATGCAGTTCTGAAACACATCTGGGTTTGGTCGTTACTAGATTGTCAAAGGATGACTTTGACTGAGTCAAAGTAGACTTGGACCAAGTCAAAGAAGACCATTGACTAGGTCAATGGGTTTTGTTTTTTTGTTTGGTTAGGTTGACACAAGTCAATCCCCCACCAACCCCCGTTTTCACAAATAAATCCCTAAGTTTGTGTGTGCTTGATGTGGGCGTCCCCTTCTCATCCTCACCCTCTCACTCTCTCCTTCACTCCCTCTTCTTTTTTGTGCTAAATAGAAGTAGAAAAAGAAGGAGAAGAAGAAAGACTTAAAAAGGAAAAGAGAAGGTATGTGTGTGCAAGCTTTGAGTGTTGTTGTTGTGCTTTGATTCCCTTCTCTCTAAATCCCTCTCATGCCTCTTCCCCACCCCTGATTTCAGCCAATAAAGGCTTGAGGAGTGGCTGAGGAGGTGGAGGTTTTGGTGGTGGCGGTTGCGGTGGTTTTGGTGCGCCAAGGGCACCCGAGTACCCCCCTTTTTCTTTCCCCTCCTTTGGTAAGCTCCCCTCCTCCCTTATCTTTGTTTTAAATGGTTGTTAGGGCTCTTAGGTGTTCATGCATGCCATGCATATGTGGTAGGGGGTGTGGGAGGGCTGAGGAAGGGGTGGAAGGGGTTTGGGCGTGCGCGCGTCTGCGCGCGCAGAGGGGCGCTGGCGGGAGCGCGCGCATACGTGCAGGCGCGCGAACGTGCGCGCGGGTAGGACACACAGTGTGCGCGTGTAGGACACACAGTGCGCGCAGGCACGCACGAGCGTGCGCGCGCCCGCGGCAGCGCGTCTGGGCGCGCGGATGGGCGTGCGACAATGCGCCAAGGGGTGCAGGGGCGCGTGCGTGCGTGCGTATGCGTGCGGGGGGCCATGCGTGTGGTTGCCCGAGGGTTCGGGTAGGTGTCGGGGCACTCGGACTTGCGTGCGTACGTGCGTACTCGCATGCGTGCGAGCCCGTATGCGTGCTTGTCCGAGTTTTAGGCATTTCTAGTAAATTTCATGTATATTTGTGTAGTTTACTCACCATATTGAATGCCCTTGTCTTGCAGATCTTGGCGAACAGTCACGCAACGACCCAAGTTGCGGTGAGTGGGTCAATCCAACCAGTAGGGAGGCGTTCGATGCACATAGGCGTGCATTGCCCTCCCCTGGGGCAGCATAACTGCATATTAACTTGTGTGAATGAAAACCTATGTAAATGCATGTTTTGCTATGATATAACCATGCCATATTAGACATTGTATGCTAGGGATATACATCCATGTATCAGGTATAGATGTTATATATGTGTCACTTTTAACCTTCTGGTAACCGTTGGAGCATTCTGGTAGTTTTGTAACTTTTTCTTTTTTTCGATCGGAACCGCTAAAATTTCAGACTTTTAGCCATCATCATGAGTTTGAGAACTCCGATTGAAAATCTAACTGCATATTATGTGTCCTGGTGCCATTTCAAGCCACTCATGAAAATTTCACAATTCCAAATCGTATCCAGGTTTTGACCAAGCGAAAAGTCATTGGGAGACTTGACCAAGTCAAAGATGACTTTGACCAAGTCAAGTTTGACCCTTGACTTGGTCAATTGGTTTTGTTTGTTTGTGTGGATGGGTTGACTAAGGTCAAAGTTCACCTAAACCTAAATTTGTGAGTGAGTGTGTGTGTGTGGTGTGTGTGTGGCCTTTAAGTGAGGTCCACGCCCACCAATAGTGCCCCCTTCTATTCATCTTCTTCTCTCTCTCACTCACTCACAAACCCTCAATCCCCTCTCTTTAAATCCCCCTTTAGAGCTAGTAGGAGTGGTTGAATTGGAAAGCCATTGAAGAAGAAAAGGAAGGTGAGGACCCGATCTACCTTTCCATGGTGTTAGATTTGCTTTCCCCTTTGTTTACCTCCCCTTATGGCTCCCTTTCTCCTCTGTTTTTCAGCCATTCTTGGGCTGAGAAGAGGCTTAGTGGTGGTGCCTTTGGTGGTGGTGATTCGGTGCGCGAAGGGCACCCGAGGTCCCCCTTTGGTTCTTCCTACCTTGGGTGAGTCTTTCCTCCTCCCTCTTCTTGTTTAGATGCTTGATTAGGATGTGTTTTTGGGTGTGCATGGTATGCATGTGTGTTAGGGGTGTGGGAGGGCTGAGGGAGGTGGTGGGAGGGACTCGGGCGCGCGTGCAAGGTCATCCGCGCGCATGCGAGCGCGCTGGGGGCATGCGCGAGTACACGCGGATGCGCGGCTGTGCGCACGGAGTGCGGGGGGGGGGGGGGGGGGCAGTGCGCGGGGTGCGCGCAGGGTACTGCGCAAGGGCGCAGTACGCGTGGGTAGATGCAGGGCTGCGCAGCAGCTTGTCTGGGCGCTCGGGCAGGGGCGCAGCAGCGCGTCTGGGAGTGCGGGCTGGGGCGTGGCAGTGCGCCAGGGGCGCGGGCGTGTGTGCGTGCGCGCGCGGGTGGCCGTGTGCATGGCTGCCCGGGGGGTGCGGGAGTGTGTTGGGGCACTCGGGCTTGCGTGCGTGCGGGCCGTATGCATGCTTGTCCGAGTGTAGTGTATTTCTGGTGTATTTCATTTGTATTTGTGTAGTATACTCACCATGTTGAATGCCCTGTCTTGCAGATCTTGACGGACGGTCACGTAGCGACCCGGGTTCCGGTGAGTGGGACAATCCAACCCAGTAGGGAGGCGTTCGATGCACGTAGGCGTGCATTGCCCTCCCCTGGGGCACCATAGTTGCATATTAGCTAGTATTGAATGTGAACTATGTCTTGCATGATTAATATGATGTATCCAAGCCACCTTAGATTTGTATGCTAGGGATACGCACCCTTACATCATGTTAGAGGCCTATGCATGCCTAGACACCTTGCCCCAACCTGTGCATGTTCCCACCTAGTTTAATTTAATTAAATCAAATGTGAGCATGCCTTAAAGAATATTATAACCTTATTGTTATAATATATGTCTCCCCGCATCTTAGTTATGCGCCCTAGAGGAATTCTTGTGAATTCATGACATTATTTAGCGTTACCATCGGTGTCGGCGGATCCATGAGGATCGTTTCTGTGTGAGTAGGCTGTCTTCTCCTTTTGGTTGGATCCGATGTAGGAACTCCCCGGCGATGGCTGACCTGACAGAGGGCTTCCGTCCGGTACCTCTGATGTGTTCGGAGAGTACTGGTAGTTGGAGTGGATTAGGTCGAGGCTACGAGGTGGGAAAGGGCTACCGGGTGGACCAGGAGTGGAGAGCGGTCTAGTCTACCCCAAGAGGCCCATGTCACCCCTCGGAGAGGGTGAGGGTGAGGGGAGGGAAAGTGGGTTGGCGATGGGACGACCCACTAGATTTGTGCAGTTACTGCCACTTAGGGACTATAATTATTTGAGGTTAATATGAATTGTGATGCATGGGTTGTGCTATTCACTGAGCGTGTGGCTCACCCCTCGCATATATTTTTCTCCAGTTATATCTGAGTCGGATCTGAAGGAGGAGCTCCCCGAGGCACATCAGCAGTAGCGGAGCAGCGTCACGTTCTGCGAGTGAGAGACCATCAGCATCCTTTGATTGTATGTATTATATTCCGTGCTTGGGCACACGTTTGTATTATATTTGGATGTCGTGTATATATTGGCTCTCACAGGACAGTTGATTATGTATCGGGTCTGTAATATGTCTTTTGAATTACAGACTCAGTCTTTTAGCTTCCGTTATCTGTGCATATATCATGTCAGCCATATTGTTGTCAGTGTTGTTATTTTTTATGTTGTTTAGGGTATGTTATTGACCTCCTGTATAGACTGCTGATATTATATATACCATTGCCGCGTCTCGGGGATGGCCGCCCTGGGGCGTGACACCTAGACACCATGTCCCATGCTTGAAAAGTCTTGATCTATGCATGTTTCCATATAGTTTAATTTAATTAAACCAAAATGAGAATATGTTAGTATAAGCATGCCTTAGAAAATATTATAACCTTGTTATTATAATATATGTTTTTCCCCGCATCTTAGTTATGCGCCCTGGAGGAATTCTTGAGAATTCGTTACCTTAGCAGTGTTTAGTAATCGTTGTTGACGGATCCAAGAGGATCGTATCCGTGAGTGTAGATTGTTTTCTCCCCTTCGTTGGATCCGTGTAGGAACTAACCGGGTTGGGAAAAGCTGTCCTGACAGAGGGCTCCCATCTGTAGGTACTACCGATGCATTCGGGAACGTACTGACCATGGGAGTATACCAGGTAGAGGCTACCCGGGGAAAGGGCTACCGGTGGACCAAGGGTGTAGAGCAGTCTAATCTCTCCCAAAAGTCCTATGTCACCTCTAAGGGGTGAGGGTGAGGGTGTGGTGGGTCGGCGTCGCTACGACCCTCCAATTTGTACAGTTACTCCCATCTTGGGACTTTAATGATTTTTAATATTAATATGAGTTGTGTTACATAGATTGTGCCATTCACTGAGCGTGTGGCTCACCCCTCGCATATCTTTTTCCTCCAGTTGTCACTGAGTCGGATCTGAAGGAGGAGCTCCCCGAGGCATCACACCAGTAGCGGAGCAGCGTTCGCGTATTTAGATCTTGCGAGTGAGAGGCTATCAGCATCCCCCTTTTTGCTTGTATGTATTATTACTCGTGCTTGGGCACAATACTTGTATATGGATGTCTTTGTTTATATTGGCTCTCACAGGACAGTTGATTATGTATTCTGGTCTGTAATATGTCTTTGAATTACAGACTCAGTCGTTTAAGCTTCCGCTATATGTATATATATTATGTCAGCTACATTGTTAATTGTGTTATTATCTTCGAGGTTGTTTAGAGTCTTTTATTGATATCCTGTATGGACTGTTGATATTATATATATTTGCCACGTATCGGGGACGGCCGCCCTGGGGCGTGACATTATTTCTGCGTGAGAGCAGAGGCAACCCCCTTGTGACTGAGCGACGCAAACGTGTGCGAGTACAATAGTGTTCGATGTCATCAATTTGTGATTATCGAGAGTAGTTTTTTTTTCCATATGGGTTCGCCTTGCGAACATGGAGTGTTTCCTCCCAATGTCGTCCGTGTTGAAGAGACCCGGGTTGTAGCTGTCCTGATAGAGGGCTCCCATCTGTAGGTACCACCGATGCATTCGAAAGCGTACTGATCATGGGAGTGTACCTGTCACGCCCCAGGGCCGGCCGTCCCCGGGACGCGGCAAGTGTATATATGATATCAGTATAAACAGGAGGTCAATAGCATACTCACACAACAGCTAAAATGACAACACAGACAACAAAAGCAGGGCTGACATGATATATACACCAAAAGCGGAAGCTAAAAGACTGAATCTGTAATCCAAAAACATATTACAGACTCGATACATAATCAACTGTCCTGTGAGAGCCAATATATACAAAGACATCCAAATACAATACAAACGCGTGCCCAAGCACGGAATATAATACATACAAGCAAAAGGGATGCTGATAGCCTCTGATACTCGCGGGACGTGGCGCTACTCCGCTACTGATGAAGTCCCTCGGGGAGCTCTTCCTCCAGATCCGACTCAGATGACACTGGAGAAAAATATTATGCGAGGGGTGAGCCACACGCTCAGTGAACAGCACAACCCATGCCCCACAATTTATATTAACCACCAGATAATATTAATCCACAATCTCATTATTAAAAGCCACAAAATGGCAACAGCTATACAGGCCAGTGGGTCGCTATCGCCAACCCACTACACCCTCACCCTCACCCCTCAATAGGTGACATAGGATATTGGGACTTATTAGCCTAATAATCATCCATACACAATCATACACCCTCACCCTCACCCCTCAATAGGTGACATAGGATATTGGGACTAACAATCCAGTGGGTCGCTACATCGCCAACCCACCACACCCTCACCCTCACCCCTCAATGGGTGACATAGGATATTGGGACTGACTAGGCTGTTGGTCACCCTTGGTCCACCGATAGTCTCTCCTCCACTCCGTAGGCCGCTTGGCCTTCACCCACACTTCAACACAGTCCGTCACAAATATCGGGAGGCGCCTACTGATGGGAGCCCTCGGAAGGGACGGCCTTTCTAACGCTGGGGCAGTCTCTACACGGATCCAACGAAGGAAAACAGAACAGCCTACCCACACGCATATGATCCACTCGGATCCGCCGACCACACATCTCTACAACTCTAATGCCTTGAATTCTTCAGAATTCCAACAGGGCGCATAACCAGGATGCGGGGAAACATGCGTTATAATAATAAAGAGGTTGGAATATTAACGGGGAAAGAATCCTTGGGAGGGCAGCGTGAGGTCCCGATATAGGACATCCCGACAACCAAACAAGGAACACGGAGTACCCTAGCCCGGGTCTCACCGCTGTCCTCGCGAGGCCCCTCCCCTATAATATTCACTAAGACAGGCTAATAATCACATGCTCACATTTTATTTAAATAAATTAAACTAAATGGGAACATGCATCGGTCGGGGCTTTCCTAGCATGGAAACATGATAACAGGGTGCATGGTTCTTACACGGGTCCTAAGGGTATAAGTCCCTAGCATACAAATCTAGGGTGGCATGCATACTACAGATTATCATGCTTACATAATTTTCATATTAAACAGGTTAATATTTACTATGGTGCCCCAGGGGAGGACGGTACACGCCCAAGTGCATGTAACGCCTCCCTACTGGGTTGGATCGTCCCACTCACCGGTATCTGGGTCGTCGCGCGACTGTCCGTCAAGATCTGCAAGACAGGGTAATCAATTCGATGAGTAAAATCCACAAATAAATCCAAAATACATTAAAATACACAACACTCAGACAAGCGAACATACGGCCTGTACGCACGCGAGCCCGAGCACCCAACTTATTCCCGAACCCCCGGGCAGCCGCACGCACGGCCGCGCCTCAGCCCGCGCGCCCAGTCGCACGGCCGAGCCCAGCCCGCGCGCCCAGACGCACTGCCGCACACACGCGCACGCTCGCGCGCGCCCTCGCGCACCGCACGTCCAGCCCAGCGCGCCCCCGCACGCACTGCGCGCACGCCCCAGCACGCACACGCACTGGTCCCCAGCTCCGCGCCCAGGCGCATGCCCAGGCGCCCTGCCCCGCACCTAGGCGCAGTGCCCAAGTGCCCTGCCCGCGCGCACCCGTGCGCACTCCCGAGCACACCCCCGCTTGCGGCAGCACCCGCGCGCACGCACCCACGCGCGACTGCGCGCCGACTGCGCCTGCCAGCGCCCAGCACCCGCGCCCACCGCCCAGCGCCCAGCACCCGCGCCCAGCGCCCAGCTCCACCCGCGCGCACGGCCGCGCGCACGCGCGTGCGCGCTCTGCCATCTGCTCCGCCTGATGCGCTGCCTACTGCACTGCCTGCCTGCCTGCCAGCCTACCCGGGACAGCCTACCAGCCCGCCCGAGCCACCAACGGCCTCCAACCACCTCCAACCGCCACCGACGGCCACCCACAGCCACCCCAACTCAAAAACATCATCCTATCAAGCATCTAAACAAGAAATGAAGGAAAGAAAGCCTTACCCAAGGAAGGAAAGGAAGGGAAGGGGAGTTCGGTTGCTCTCCGCGCATCGAAACGCTTCCCCAAAGGTCTCCACCACCAAGACCTCCTCCCACCTCCGAAAGGGCTCAGATCTGAGGAGAAGAGAGGGCGGAAGAAAGGGCAAGACACCCCGGAATTCGAATCTGAAAACACCGGGGCGTAGATCGAGACCGGATCTATCCTTTCTATGTTTTGGGTTTTAAGTTCTAAGCCCTCTAGGTGGCTCAAAACTTAGAAAAAGAGAGAGGGGGAGAGAGAAAATGTGTGGGAGAAGATGATGAATAGTGCTAGGCAACCTTTTCCTACCCACTTAAATAAGTCAAACCACTCTTAATTAGGGTTAACCAAACTTAATTAGGGCTAAGAGAGGCTTTAAATGGGATTTGACTTATGTCAACCCAACCACACAAAAAAACAAAAAGGGTTGACCAAGTCATGGGCCCACTTTGACCGAGTCAACTCTCCCAATGACTTCTTGCTCGGTCAAAACCCGAATACGCCCCGGAACTGCGAAATTCTGAAACATACCGGAATTCGACGAAATTTTTGTGAGCAGCTTGGAATGGCACCAGGACACATAATATGCAGTTACATTTTCAATCGGAGCCCTCAATCTCAGGGCGATAGCTAACAGCCTGAAATTTTAGTGGTTCCGATCGAAAAACGAAAAAAACCAAAAAATTGCCAGAATGTCCCAACGGTTACCAGAAGGTTAAAAGTGACACATATATAACAGTACCAGGTAGAGGCTACCCGGGAGAGGGCTAACGAATGATATTGCGAGCGTGAAATCGTTCTCCCCTTCGTTGGATCCGATGTAGGAACTTCCCGGCGTTGGAAAAGTTGTCCTGACAGAGGGCTCCCATCCATAGGTACCACCGATGCGTTCGGAAGCGTACTGATCATGAGAGTATACCAGGTAGAGGCTACCCGGGGAAAGGGCTACCGGTGGACCAAGGGTGTAGAGGAGTCTAATCTCTCCAAAAGTCCTATGTCACCTCTAAAGGGTGAGGGTAAGGATGAGGTGAAGACACGTCGCCTCGTGACCCATTCGTTGTTCGTCCGTTCCCATAGTTGTTGGGTCCAGTCTCGTATCTGTTATATATGTGTCACTTTTAGCCTTCCGGGCACCTTTGGGACATTTTTGGCAGTTTTTCAACTTTTTCTTTTTTCGATCGGAACCGCTAAAATTTTGAAATTTTAGCAATCATCATGAGCTTGAGAACTCCGATTGAAAATCTAACTGCACATTATGTGTTCTGGTGCCATTTCAAGCCACCCACGAAAATTTCATCGAATTTCGGCAACGTTTCAGAATTGGGCAGTTCCGAATCGTATCCGGGTTTTGACCAAGCGAAAAGTCATGGGGAGACTTGACCAAGTCAAAGATGACTTTGACCAAGTCAAGTTTGACCATTGACTTGGTCAAATCATTTTGTTTGTTTGTGTGGTTAGGTTGACCCAAAGTCAAACACACAAAAACCCTAATTTGCCCTAAGTGTGTGTGTGTGTGTGTGTGAGCCCAAGTGGGCGTCCCCCTTCTTCTTTCCTCTTCTCTTCATTTCTCTCACACTCACACACAAATCTCATCTCCCCTCTCTTTGTTTCCCCCATTAGACCTAGTAGGAGAAGAAAATCAAGGAAGCCATTGAAGGAAAAAAGATTGGTAAGGGCTAGATCTATCTTCCTATGGTTTTATTTTGATTTCCCCTTTGTTTACCTCCCTCTCATGGCTCCCCTTCTCCCCTGTTTTCAGCCTTTGTAAGGGCTGAGGGTGGTCTTGGTGGTGGCATTTCGATGCGCAAGAGGCACCCGAGCTTCCTCCCTTTGTTCTTGTTGTGCTTGTGTCATTTGGAGCGCTCTGTTTGAAAATTTGGGTACATAATTTTTTTTCTTAGAAGTTATGTATTCCCGATTTGGTATTTGGATTTGATTTTGTTAAAATCCAAGATGAAGAGGTTTAAATATGAGTTTACTATGAGATGTCCAGTTTTGAGTTAGCTTTTGTACAGAAGTGGAATTAGATCAACTGGATTCTTGTAGTAAAAGTTATGGGTATTTTTCCAAGTATACCCCGGGGATGGAAATTCTGGCAGCAGCCCTGTTCTATGTTTAGCTCTAATTTCGGAATAGCTGGAGAGATTATTTGATCTTGGCATAAACATGAAAGTTGTAGATAATCCTCTTGGCTTTCCAACGGACTTGGAATTGTGCAATTCGGAGCTATATCGAAGAAGTTATGGCTGTTCCAGTGAAGCTTGCGCAGAATTTCTACTCAAAGGGCGACTAGGTCATTTCTCCTTTAGATATTTGTGATAAATATCTTTTCTCTCTCTCTCCCCCTCCAAAACCCCCCACGTCCACGCCATTTTTCCTCTCTCTCTTCCTCCCTCTCATTCAAGCCCCCTAGGTGTTTGATTTTATTCCCCAATGAGAAGAAGAGAAGGAAGAGGTGAAGGAAGAAGAGAAGGATGTGTATGTGTTGTTGTTGTTTGTTCTCCCCTCTCTCAAGTTCCCTTTACATGGATCTTCCCCCCCCCCCTGATTTTCAGCTGAAGAGGAGGCTGAGGAGGAGGCTGAGGGGTGGTGGTGGTGGTGGCGGTTGAGGTGGTCGCGGGTGCGTCGAGGGCCCCGAACCTCCCCCTTTTTTCCCTCCCAAGGTGAGCTCCTCCCCTTCTTTTCTTGATTTTCTTGGCCTAAGGGGGAGTTGGGGAGGTCATGCATGCTAGGTAGAGGTGTTAGGGTGTGTGTGAGGGGTTGGGAAGGGTTAAAATGGGGTTAGGGTTGGCTGGGCGCGCGTTGGGGGCGGTCTGCGCCCGTGCGCGCACAGGTGCGCGCGTAGGCGGGCGCAGGCGAGCGCGCAGGCGAGCACGCAGACGCACGCGGGCACGTGCGCGCAGGTGCGCGGGTACGCGCGGGAGTGCGCGCGGGTGCAGGTGCGCACGACAGTGCGCCTGGGCATGTGCCTGGGCGCGGGGCAGGGGACTAGTGCGGGCGCGCTCGTGCGTGTGCGTGAGTGCGCGTGCTGGGGCGTGCGCAGGGTGCTGCCCGAGGGCGCGGGCTGGACGCGCAGTGCGCGCGCAAGCGTGCGAGCACGTGCAGCAGCGCGTCTGGGAGTGCGGGCAGGCGTGTGGCAGTGCGCCGATGGTGCTGGGGTGCGTGCGTGCGTGCGCATTCGTGCGTGCGCGTGCGGGGGGGCATGCGTGTGGCTGCCCAAGGGTTCGGGTAGGTGTCGGGGCACTCGGACTCGCGTGTGTACGTGCGTGCTCGCATGCGTGCGAGTCCGTATGCATGCTTGTCCGAGTATTGGGTATTTCTAATGTTTTCTATGTGTAAATTGTGTTGTTTCTCACCAGTTCGATGCCCCTACCTTGCAGATCTCGTCGGATGGGATGCGCGAGGTCCCGGGTCGTAAGGTGAGTGGTTTGATTCCAATCCCCCCCCCCTCTCTAGGGATGCACTCGCACATCGATGGGGCCCCCTAACTAATATGTAGATATTTTGCATGCTAGGGATATACATCCATGTATCGTGTATAGAGGCCCGTACATGCCTGGACACCATGTCCTGTACTTAAAAGCCTTGATCTATGCATGATCAATATGATGTATCCATGCCACCTTAGACTTTGTATGCTAGGGATATGCACCCTTATATCATGTATAGCGGCCTATGCATGCCTAGACACCTTGCCCTGAACCATGCATGTTCCCATTTAGTTTAATTTATTTAAATCAAATGTAAGCATATTGTTGTAAGCATGCATTAGAGAATATTATAACCTTGTGGTTATAATATATGTCTCCCCGCATCTTAGTTATGCGCCCTGGAGGAATTCTTGAGAATTCATGACATTAGTAGTGTTAGAAATCGTTGTCGACGGATCCAAGAGGATTGTACGCACGTGAGTAGGCTGTCTTCTCCTTATTGGTTGGATCCGTGTAGTACATCCCCGGCGTTAGACAGGCTATCCTGACAGAGGGCTCCCATCAGTAGGCACCTCCTGATGTGTTTCGGACTGTGCTGAATCGTGGGAGTATACCAGGTAAGCTACGGAGCGGGGAGAGGCTACCGGTGGACCAAGGGTGAATAGCAGTCTAGTCAGCCCCAAAAGGCTCATGTCACCCCTAAAGGGTGAGGGTGAGGGTGGGGTGGGTCGGCGATGTTACGACCCACTAGCTTGTGTAGTTACTCCCGTTTAGGGACTATGACTACTTTGAGGTTAATATGAGTGTGTTGGTTGCTGATATGCATGTGTGTGTTATCTCGATGAGCGAGTATCGAGAGTGGTTGTTTTCCATTGGGTTTCACTTTGCGAACAAGGGATCGTTCTCCCCGGCGTTGGCTATACCTGTCAGAGGACTAGGCGGAGGCCACGGGGGTTGGAGAGGCTGAGTTGAGGAGATCGGGTTGTAGATACTACCCGGGAGAGGGTTAACGAATGATGTTACGGGCGTGGGAATCGTTGGATCTGTGTAGTGACATCCCCGGCGTTAGACAGGCTATCCTGACAGAGGGCTCCCATCAGTAGGTAACTCCTGATGTGTTTCGAACAGTGCTAAATCATGGGAGTATACCAGGTAAGCTACAGAGCGGGGAGAGGCTACCGGTGGACCAGGGGTGTAGAGCAGTCTAAGTCTCTCCCAAAGTCCCAAAATGTCTCCTTACAGGAGTGACGGTGTGGATGAGGCAAAGACGCGTCGCCTTGTGACCCATTCATTGTTCGACCGTTCCCATAGATGTTGGGTCCGGTCTAGTGATGGATGTTGCAGGACATAGATGGGCGATTATCTAGATGTAGATGATCCAGTAGTGTTGAGTGGACCAGTAAGTCCGGGTCTCTTCGACCGACGGCATGGTCTCTAGACCAGTAAATCCGGGTCTCTTTGACCGACGGCATGGTCTCTAGACCAGTAAATTCGGGTCTCTTCGACCGACGGTATGGTCTGTCCCCATAAGTCCCAAAAGACTCCCTCCGGGAGTGAGGGTGGGGGTGAGGTTGGTCGCGCCGCCGCGTGACCTAGTTATCGTTTGGGTTTCTACCCATGTTTTTCCTTGAAAAAGGGAACTGATTATGTATTGAACTGTAGAATGGTGATTGGTTTCCAGCCACTCACTGAGCTTGTAGCTCACCCCTCGCATACTGTTTCTTTTCAGGGACAGTGTTTGGCGTGGAGCTGGAGCTTCCTTTGGCGTGGTCTTATGGGCGTGGAGCGTTCTGCCAGCGGGTGGCGTGTGCGAGGCTGTCAGCATTCCTAGAGTCATTTTATGCTTTGTAAATCATGCATGTGGCACAGGTTGTATTTTCTTTGGTCTAGACTTGGCTTCCACAGGACATTTGTATTTTCGGGTCTGTAATAATGTTTTTGATTTACAGACATTGTTATATATTATGCTTCCGCTTTTCAGTCAGTTATCATTATCTTGCTTTGCCGCCTTGTGTATTGTTGTTGGTGTCCTTATTGACCTCAGGTATTGATAGCTGATATTATATTTATTATTGCCACGTCTCGGGGACGCCTGGGGCGTGACAGTTCTCCTCTCCTCGGGTAAGTCCTTCTCCTCCCTTAGCTAGGTTAGATGCTTGATTAGGGTGTGTAAATGGTTATGGGGGGGTGAGAGAGGGCTGAGGAGGGGTATGCATGGGTGATGGGGGGTGAGAGAGGGCTGAGGAGGGGGTGGAAGGGGCTCGAGCGCGCGTGTAAGGTCATCCGCGCGCGCCGGCGCGCGCAGACAGGCGCGCTGGTTGGCGCGCGCTCGTACGCGCAGACGCGCGGGCGTGCGCACCGAGTGCTGCGCGGGGGCGCAGTGCGCGCGGGAACGCCAGGGTTGGACACGCAGCAGCGTGTCTGGGCGCGTGGGCAGGGGCGCAGCAGCGCGTCTGGGCGCGCAGGCAGGGGCGCGGCAGGGCGCCCGGGGCGCAAGGGTGCGTGCGTGCGTGCGCATTCGTGCGTGCGCGTGCGGGGGGCCATGCGTATGGCTGCCCGTGGGTTCGGGAGGGTGTCGGGGCACTCGGACTCGCGTGCGTACGCGCGTGCTCGCCTGCGTGCGGGCCCGTATGCATGCTTTTTCGAGTTTTGGGTATTTCCAGTAAATTTATTATGTATTTGTGTAGTTTACTCGCCATATTGAATGCCCCTGTTGTGCAGATCTTGACGGACGGTCACGCGACGACCCGGGTTTCGGTGAGTGGGACAATCCAACCCAGTAGGGAGGCGTTCGATGCACGTAGGCGTGCATTGCCCCCCCCCCCCCCTGGGGCACCATAATTGCATATTAACTAGTAATGAATATAAGCTATGTATGCATGATTAATATGATATATCCATGCCACTTAGACTTGTATGCTAGGGATATGCACCCTTATGTCATATATAGAGGCTTATGCATGCCTAGGCACCAAGCCCAGAACTATGCATGTTCCCATCTAGTTTAATCTAATTAAATCAAAATGTGAGCATGCCTTAGAGAATATTATAACTTTGTTGTTATAATATATGTCTCCCCGCATCTTAGTTATGCGTCCTGGAGGAATTCTTTAGAAATCATGACATAGGTAAAGTTACAATCGGTGTCGACGGATCCAAGAGGATCATATCCGCGTGACTAGGTTGTCTTCTCCTTTTGGTTGGATCCGCTGTAGGAACTACGCGGCGTTGGCTGGCCTGACTGAGGGCTCCCGTCCGTAGGTACCTCCGATGCGTCGGACTGTACTGATAACGGGAGTATAGCAGGTGGAGGCTACGAGGGTGGGAGAGGCTACCGGGTGGACCAGGGGTGGAGAGCGGTCTAGTATGCCCCAAGAGGCCCATGTCACCCCCCGGAAAGGGTGAGGGTGAGGGGGGAGGTGGGTTGGCGATGAAACGACCCGTTAGAATGTGTGGTTGCTCCCGTGTTAGGGCTATAAATTATATAAGGTTGATATGAATTGTGATGCATGGGTTGTGCTATTCACTGAGCGTGTGGCTCACCCTCGCATATTCTTTTCTCCAGTGATATCTGAGTCGGATCTGAAGGAGGAGCTCCCCGAGGCACATCAGCAGTAGCGGAGCAGCGTCACGTTCTGCGAGTGAGAGGCCATCAGCATCCCCTTCTTGATTGTATGTATTGTATTCCATGCTTGGGCACATACTTGTATTTGGATGTCATTGTATATATTGGCTCTCACAGGACAGTTGATTATGGAGTCGTTTGAGCTTCCGCTATTTGTATATATTATGTCAGCTACCTTATTGTCTGTGTTGTCATTTTTTATGTTGTTTAGAGTATGTTATTGATCTCCTGTATAGACTGCTGATATTATATATACTTGCCACGTCTCGGGGACGGCCGCCCTGGGGCGTGACAGTATCGATGTTCAAAGACATCGTTGGGCAGTTATCTCGATGTAGATGATCCAGTAGTGTTGTGTAGACTAGTAGTGTTGCGTAGACCAGTGATTGATTATTAAAGTTGTTATTAATTACCGCAAGTGCACGGATCATTACAGAAGTATAGATCTAGCAAATACGGGTCGATCCCACAGAGAATTGTTCAAATTAAATTATTAATTGATTTACCTAATCGAATTAGACAGGAAGATTGATGAAGGTTTATTTTTTATTTTTATTTTTTAAAAAATGAATATTAATATAAAAAGATAACTAGGGTTTTAGAATCCACCATGCAATACCAATTTAGGGGTTATATTCAAATGTGAAACTCCACCATATAACTCAATCAATATTGACGTTAGTCAAATACCAATCGGAAATTAAATATTTAAAATCATATTAATTATTTCATAAAATGATCTATCTCCCTTCCCTTTATAAAATCTACCAACTCAATATTCAACTTGTTAAGAAGAGCATAAAATATCAGAGAACCTAATCAAAGCATATTTTATCAAATCAAATACAAGAGATTTTTGAAGAAGGTAATAAGAAATTCACATGAAAGGTTTCAAAAGAGAATTGAAGGAGAGATTGATATTCAATAAAGCAAACAATATGGAGAATTCAGATCTAAATATAAAATCCTAAACTAGCATTGCATGGTTTCATCTTCAACCCTAGTTGAAGATTTAGCTACTAGAAAACATGATCAAACTAAATAAAAAATAAAAAATAAAAGACATCATATTATTGAAAAATTCTTGAAAATAAAAATACTAAAGTAATATTAAAATTCAGATCTAAATATATACAAACATCCAAAGATATGAGATGAAAAGAAAAACAAAAACAAAGCAAAACTCTTGAATCTTTCTTCTCCTTGGTTGTCCCTTTGCCTCCTTTGATGTTTTTTCTTGGCTTCATATGTGTTCCTTTTATAGCCTCCAGCCTTGAATCTTGACCATTGATTTGCAATGAATTGGATGGTTAAGATTGGCCATCAACCTTCCTCATATGAATATTTGACAATTTTAGCAGGTAAAATCTTTCATTCCCGTCATTAATTTTCTGCAGAATCTTCGGATGAATTTTTGACCCCTAATAAGGTGGAATTGCAAAATATTCATGAAACATTGATTTGTAGATCTTGAAAATATCTTTTCAACGCCATATTTTGGGCCAAAATACGATATTTGAGGCAAAAGTTATGGTCAAAATAGTGGGACGGTTTTAACATTGATTTGAAGAATATTTGATTGGATTTTGATTTTTGATTCTCTCTTCACCAAATCTTTATCTAGCATAATTTTGGATCTTCAAGAATCCTCTTGATTCTCCTTCATATCTTTAAATGCTTTATAGAATATTTTGCATTGATAATCATCATTTATCTCAATTACCTGCAATAACAAATAAATTCTGAATATTAGTCATTATTACACATAAAATTAGGAAATAGAAAACTAAATTAAGGGGATTAAATGTGCAAATAATACGCTTATCAAATACCCCCAAACCTAGATTTTGCTAGTCCTCTAGCAACTAAAGTGATTAAAAACAAGGATAAGGCCACTTTCGCAGGCTCTCACGGTTGCATTTAGCGTATGCAACAAGCCCTTAAACCCCTAGGTCACCCCTAGTGGACGAGTTTGACTCGTGAGGGTTTGCAGCGAATCTACCCACAAAATTTTTTTTTTTTTTCTGCCATAATCCCATGATAGTATCAAAGAGCTCAAGATATTAAATTTTTTTAGAAAAGTACTTAATGTAATGACATGGTGTGCTCGTGAAAATCTGGACAACACTCAAGAGATTCAGACTCCTAAGTAGGAATTTTCCTTCTAATTGCTGTCGAATGGTTGGTTCTCCCTTAGACACTGAGTCAAAACCAGAATAGTCTACTAAGCCAGTAAGAGATTTGGATGTTCACTTTATTACCTCATGGGCTTTATATGTGATATTCCAGCTTACTTACTATCTTTTACAGGGAGGCTTTCACTCTATCACTGTCGAATCGGTCTTTAAACTTCAACATAATGATTGCTAAGCTCTTTGTTCAAAGCACCTTAGATATTATCTCTGTTATATAGTGTCACTTTAGCCTTCTGGTAACCATTGGAGCATTCTGGCAGTTTTTGAGTTTTTTTCGTTTTTCGATCGGAACCGCTAAAATTTTGGACTGTTAGCTATCGTCCTGTGTTTGAGGACTCCGATTGAAAATCTAACTGCATATTATGTGTCCTGGTGCCATTTTAAGCCACTCACAAAAATTTCATCGAATTCCGGTATGTTTCAGAATTTTGCAGTTCCGTGGCGTATCCGGGTTTTGACCGAGCGAGAAGTCATTGGGAGAGTTGACTCGGTCAAAGTGGGCCCATGACTTGGTCAACCCTTTTGTTTTTTTGTGTGGTTGGGTTGACCCAAGTCAAATCCCACTTAAAACCTCTCTTAGCCCTAATTAAGCTTGGTTAACCCTAATCTAAGTGGTTGACTTATTTAAGTGAGAGCTAAATTTGCCCCCCACTATTCATCATCTTCTCAAATGGTTTTTCTCTCTCCCCCTCTCTCTTTTTCTTGATTTTGAGCTACCTAGAGTGCTTGAAATAAAAAACTCAAAGCATAGAAAGGTTAGATCTCATCCCGATCTATCTACGGGTGGTCTCGGATTCGAGTTCCCACTTGTTTGACCCCCTCTTACCCCCTCTTTTCTCCCCTGATTTCAGCCATTTCGAGGGCTGAGGAAGAGCTCGGTGGTGGAGGGCTTTGGGGAGGCGTTTTGGTGCCCGAAGAGCTCCCGGTCCCCTTCCTTTCCTCCCTTTCCCTTGGGTAAGCTCTCTTTCCTTCCTTTTCTTGCTTAGATGCTTGTTAGGAGGGGGTTTTGGGTGTGTGGTGGCTATTGGGGGCTGTTGGTGGTGGTCGGTGGTGGTTAGGGGCGGTCGGAGGCCACTGGTGGCTGGTGGGTGGCGGAGAGGTGCTCGGGCAGGGTGGTTGGCTGTCTCGGGCAGCAGGCAGCACAGGCAGGCGCAACAGGCGTGCAGTGGCAGGGCGCGCGCGCGCGTGCGCGCAGACGTCCGCGCGGGGGTGCGCTCGGGTGGGGCTGGGCGCGTGTGTTGGGCGCTGGGCGCTGGAGCAGGAGCGTGCGGGTGCTGCGCGCTGGGCGCCATGCGGGGGTGTGCGCGCGGGGCGCTGCGCAGAGGCGCAGTGCGTGCCGCGCGCAGGGGGCCGCGTGCGAATGCTGCGCGCAGGGCGCCGCAAGGGGCCGTGCGCGCGGAGCGCTGCGCAGAGCGTGCTGTGCGCGCGCGGTGAGGCGAGGCCGGTGGTGCTCGCAGGGTGCGCGCGGAGCGAGGCGATGGCGCGCTGGGCGAGCAGTGGTACGCGCGGGGCGAGGCGAGAGGGCGCAGGGCGTGCGGGGTGCGCACGGGTTGCAGCGCTGGGGCGCAGTGGGCTCGCGGTGCACCCGGGAGGTCTCGCAGGGTGTCCGGGCGTGCGGGCTGGGCTCGACAGGGCACCTAGGGGCGCGGGCTGGGGCGCGGCGGTGCATCCCTGGGCGGGTGGCCGTGCGGATGGTTGCCGGGAGTTCGGGAGTGAGTCGGGGTGCTCGGACTCGCGTGCGTACAGGCCGTATGTACGCTTGTCCGAGTGTTGGGTATTTTTAGAGTATTTTTGTGTATTTTGTGGTATTTTGTGTATTTTACTCACCAAGTCGATCACCCTGTCTTGCAGATCTTGACGGACGGTCGCGCGACGACCCGATTACCGGTGAGTGGGACAACCCAACCCAGTTGGGAGGCGCTATATGCACTTGGGCGTACACCGTCCTCCCCTGGGGTACCGCAGTTGATATTAACTTGTTAATTGTAATCCATGCAAGCATTATTAATGTGTAGAATACATGCCACCCTAGACTTGTATGTTAGGGACTTACACCCTTAGGATATGTGTATGAGCCGTGCATCCTGTCACCTTGTTATCATGCTAGGAAAGCCTCGACCTATGCATGCGTCTTATTAGTTTGATTTATTTAATTAAATGCAAGCTTATGATATTGTTAGCATGCCTTAGGGAATATAAGGGGGCCTTGCGAGGTAAACATTGAGACCCGGGCAAGGGTACTCCGTGTTCCTTGTTTGGTTGGCGGGATGTCCTATATCGGGACCTCAGGTTGCCCTCCCAAGGTTTTTTTTCCCTATTATTATTTTATATGATTCCCCGCATCCTGGCTATGCGCGTTGGAGGAATTCTGAAGAATTCAAGACATTAGAGTTGTTGAGATGTGTTGTCGGCGGATCCGAGTGGATCAGATGCGTATGGATGGGCTGTTCTGTTCCCTTCGTTGGATCCGTGTAGATACTGCCCCGGCGTTAGAAAGGTTGTCCCATGCAGGGGCTCCCATCAGTAGGCACCTCCTGATTTGGGACGGACTGTGCTGAATGTGGGGGTGGCCAAGCGGCCTACGGAGTGGGGAGAGACTATCGGTGGACCAAGGGTGACCAACAGCCTAGTCAGTCCCAAGAGCCTATGTCACCTTCGGGTGAGGGTGAGGGTGTGGTGGGCCGGCGATGTGGCGACCCACTGGATTGTGTAAGGATGATTATCAGCCTATTAATTCCCAACATCCTTTGTCACCTATTAAGGGGTGAGGGTGAGGGTGTGGTGGTTCGGCGATGTAACGAACCCCCAGATTGTGTTGTTTATGCCACTTTGAGGCTTTTGCTGTTAATTGTGGTTAATATAAACTGTGATGCATGGGTTGTGCTATTCACTGAGCGTGTGGCTCACCCCTCGCATAATATTTTTCTCCAGTGATTACCGAGGCGGACTTGAAGGAGGAGCTTCCCGAGCGACTACACCAGTAGCGGAGTAGCGCCACGTCCCTCGAGTTTTTGAGGCCATCAGCATCCTTCTTTTATTGTATGTATATATTTATGTGCTTGGGCACCCAGTTTGGATTGTATTTGGATGTATGTGTATATATTGGCTCTCACAGGACATATGATTATGTATCGAGTCTGTAAAGTGTTGTTGATTTACAGATTCAGTCTTTTAGCTTCCGTTTTCTGTGTATACATCATGTCAGCCTCTTTGTTGTCTGTGTTGCCTTTTTAGTTGTTGTTTATGGTATGTTATTGATCTCCTGTATTAACTGCTGATATCATGTATACCCTTGCCGCGTCCCGGGGACGGCCGCCCTGGGGCGTGACAATCTCATTGAATTTTTTTTTCTTTCTTTTGAAAAGGTACTCTGTCAATTTTTTTTTATGACCTAATGATAAGTAGCCCTTTTCCACTGTACTTGTGATTCAATGGTTGCTTTTCAATTGATGTAAACCCTAACTCCTTATCAAGCAAACCAGTGAACTAGACTTTTAGGTTCAACAGGTTTTAGAAAGTTCTTAACATTCTAGGCAATTATTAAGTCGACTCCACAAATTCATCTTAACACAAAAATGCATTAAGATGTGTAGTGAATTTTCCAATATCAAGCACTTAAGACCTACTAAAATAGAAATTAACATAAGAGTTCATCCTACCATCATAGGGATATAGGCATTTTTTTTTTTGAATACTCTACCCTAACTGAGAATGATGAATCACATGATAAATTCAAAATGTCAAAACCCCCCCAAACCTAATCCACACATTGTCCTCAATGTTCATATGTTTGGACACGTGAAATATCAAGAAAGGAGAATAAAAAAGGAAGAATTTTACCATATCAAGTGATCACCATTGAACTGCTGCTATACGATGGCATCAAAACAATTTCATTAGTTCAACATACTTCAAAATAAAGACTACATCCAATGACTCGATGATAGTGGATGCAAACAAACATAAAATCTAGACTGAAAAATAGAAAATTACCCTAACACCCCCAAACCTAGTTTACAGCATGAACAAGGAAATGATGATTCGGGAGGAAAGGCAACCCAGAAAAATATAGTACAAAATGATTACCAAGAGAGCTTAATCTTGATAGATGGAATCATGGAGGTGAATGACCTCCATTTTCTCCAGCGGTAACTCCAAAAATGGTTTACGTTCTAGCTTGGGAGGCTCATCAATGGAAGGAAAGGGTGGTGACAGAGGAGGGGGCTCAGACTTTGGTTGCCACTTATTAAATGGGATGGTTGTTTCTGAATCTAGGAGAGCATTTACTTCCATGATCGATTTTTCCATATCAAAATTTTCTCCAAAGTGGGCAAGGCAAAACTCTAAAGGATCTTTCGTGCTCATAGAATGATGTTTCAAATCTTCAATTATTTCCTCAATAGAATTCACATCCTCTAATTCATCATTATAATCTCCTGGTTGTTTGCCAATGTGGAAGATATTTAGGTCAACTGTCATATTTCCAAAAGATAATTTCATCAATCCATTTCGACAGTTAATCAAAGCATTAGATGTTATATTTGTGTCACTTTTAGCCTGCTGGTAACCGTTAGAGCGTCCTAGCAGTTTTAAATTTTTTTAGGGTTTTTGGTCGGAACCGCATAATTTCAGACTGTTAGCTATCGTCTGAACTAGAGGATTCCGATTGGAAATCTGACTGCATATTTGGTGTCCTGGCGCCATTTTAGACCTCTCACGAAAATTTCGTCGAATTCCGACATCGTTTGCAAAAATTTCCCAGTTCCGGGGCGTATCCGGGTTTTTAAGTTGCACTCTACTTAAAAGGAATAAAAAATATCTCGTCACTATTCATCATCTTCCCGACTAGCTCTCTCTCTCTCCTCTCCTCCGATTTTCTTCCGTTCGAGCCCCCTACACCCCTCAAAACCAAAAACCTAAAGCACGGGAAGTGTAGATCGGGTCCCGATCTACGCTCCGGTGTCTTTAAATCCGAAATCCGACGATCCTAGCCTCCCCGACCTCCCCTCTCTCTCCTATGTTTCGAGCCAAATCGAGGGCCGTGATAGATCGGGGCGTGAGAAGGCTTGTGGGAAGGGTTTCGGCGCGTGGAGATCCACCGGACACCTCCTCCTCCACTCGGTAAGCCTCTTTTCCCTCTCATTTCTTGTCTAGATGATTGCTAGGGGAGGGTTTTGTGTTTGGGAGGTGGTTGGTGGCGGTGGGGGTCGTCGGAGGGTGGTCGGAGGTGGTTGGAGGTGGTCGGGGCAGTGGGAGGGGTGGTTTGAGGCGCTCGGCAGGCTGGGGGGACTGTCCCGGGCAGCAGGGAGCAGCGGCAGCGGCCAGGCAGCGCGCAGGCCGGGCGCGCGCGGGCATGCGCGTGTGCGTGCGCAGGTGTGCGTGGGTTGTGCTGTTCACTGAGCGTGTGGCTCACCCCTCGCACATGTTTTTCCCCAGTGGTCACTGAGCCTGAGCTGGAGCCGGAGCAGCAGTTGGAGCTTTCCGAGGGATTTCTTCAGTAGCGGAGCAGCGCTACGTCCGCGAGTACCAGAGGCTATCAGCATCCCTTATCTCGGTTGTATGTATTGTATTTCCGTGCTGAGCACGTGTCGTATATATTCAGTTGTATTTGTGTATATTGGCTCTCACAGGACAGATGATTGAGTATCGAGTCTGTAGAATGTTTATTCACAGATTCAGTCTTTTGCTTCCGCATTTGATGTATATATCATGTCAGCCCCTTTTGTTGCATGTGTGTCATTTTAGTTGTCTGTGTATGATATATATTATTGACCTCCTGTGTAGGCTTCTGATATGATATATACATTTGCCGCGTCCCGGGGTTGGCCGCCCTGGGGCGTGACATTAGACGTAGCAAGGAATGGTTTGCCTAAAATTATAGGAATTTGCCCTTCCGGTTTAGAATAGGTTGGGTTTCTAAAACTATAAAGTCAACAGGAAAGATGAAATCCCCAACCTTAATCAAGACATCCTCAATGACACCTTTAGGAATTTTCACAGATCGATCTGCTAATTGTAAGGTCACTGGGGTAGGTCTCAATTCTCCTATGCCTAACTATTTGTACACTGCATAGGGCAGTAGATTTACACTCGCACCTAAGTCTAGCAAAGCTCGATCAATACGTGTTATATATGTGTCACTTTTTAGCCTTCTGGTAACCATTGGAACATTCTGGCAGTTTTTTAAATTTTTCATTTTCGATCGGAACCGCTAAAATTTCAGACTTTTGGCTATCATCATGAGCTTGAGAACTCCGATTAAAAATCTAACTGCACATTATGTGTCCTGGTGCCATTTCAAGCCACTCACAAAAATTTCATCGAATTCCGGTAACGTTTCAGAATTTCACAGTTTCGAATCGTATCCGGGTTTTGACGGATCGAAAAGTCATTGGGAGACTTGACCAAGTCAAAGATGACTTTGACCAAGTCAAGTTTGACCATTGACTTGGTCAAATCTCTTTGTTTGTTTGTGTGGTTGAGTTGACCATAGTCAAAGCTCACCAAAAATACCCTAAGTGCCCTAATGTGAGTGTGTCAATGGCTAAGTGTGTGTGTGTGGGTGAGTTCACTTAGGCGTCCACCAATAGTCCTTCTTCCCCATCTCTCTCTATCTCTCTCACTCACAAACCCTCACATCCCCTCTCTTTAAATCCCCCATTTGAGCTAGTAGAAGAGCTTGAAATAGGAAGCCCTAGAAGAAGAAAAGAAAGGTAGGGTTCCGATCTACCTTTCCATGGTGTTGTTTTTGGATTTCCCCTATGTTGACCTCCTCTCTTAGCTCCCTTTCTCCTCTGTTTTCAGCCATTCTTGGGCTGAGAAGAGAGCTTGGTGGTGGTGATTCGGTGCGCGAAGGGCACCCGGTTTCATCCCTTTGTTCTTCCTCCTTTGGGTGAGTCCTTCTCCTCCCATTTCCTTGTTTAGATGCATGTTAGGGTGTGCATATGGAGTATGCATGGTATGCAAGTGTGTTAGGGGTGTGGGAGGGATGAGGAAGGAGCTGGGTTTGGCTCGGGCGCGCGTGCGGGGTAATCTGTGCGCGTGCGCGCGAGTCTGCGCACGCAGGCAAGCGCTGGCGTGCGCAGTCGGGTGCGCTGGATGGCACGGGCACGTACGCACAAACACGCGGGCGTGCGCGCGGAGTGCTGCGCGGGGGCGCAGTGCGCGCGGGGTGCTGCGCAAGGGCTGGGGACCAGTGCGCGCGCGCGCGTGCGTACGCGAGCGTGCGCGTGCTTGGGCGTGCGCGGGGTGCTGCGCGAGATCAGTACATCTTGTCGCATGCATCGATAGTACCTACAGGTGGGGGCCCTCTGTCAGGACAGCTACAACCCGGGCCGCTTCAACACGGACGACATTGGGAGTAAACACTCAATGTTGGCAAAGCGAACCCAATGGAAAAATAACTACTCTTGATAATCACATATCGATGATATCGAATACTATTGTACTCCCACACGGTTGCGTCGCTCGGACATAGGGGGGTTGCCTCTACTCACACGCAGAAATAATCTCAAGGCACATAACCCAACAGGCGATTCATATACACGCCTAGCACGGGTAGGCCTAGCTTAATGCCACAACTACCGGCTTAACAAAACCGATAAGATAATGAATTCTCCTGAATTCCAAACGAGTGCATCGCTCGGATGCACGGGGGCGATTACATCGCTAGCGCTCTAACTAATAAGGTACAACCCGACAACGGGTCATACCCATGCCTATTTCAGATAGGCCCAATCAGTTTTAACATGCGCATATATATATCCAGGAGAATTATATCTAGTTATGTACATGAACTACATGCACGATAACCTATCAAATAATTATAGGGATACTCCCTAACATGGATTTACATCATAATAAATCATACAACATGCATACATGGCCATTAATCACATAAGCACACAAGGCCTAACTTAAGCATGCGTTGGATATCACCAACTTAAAAGGTAAGGGTCAAGCGCAAATCTCGCGCACTAACAGGTGCATGCCAATATTCCAAACGAACCTGAGTCGAGTAGGAAATCGCATCTACTTACTCAGTTCGTGCAAGGAGAGAGGGCGAGAGAGATCATCATCTCATGAAGTTGGTCATAGCTTTGCCCCATTAGCATGGGCGCAACAACTACACCACGCCCTCGAGTCTTATCGCAAGGGAATATTAGGCAGGTGCCCGTTATTAACCCAGACTTAATCATGCTGGATATTCCAATTAATATGGTGGGAGTAGTATTACAATACTACCTAAGGCATGCCATATTCTATACATCCATACACATTACAGAATACATGCCCATACTAGAGGGGCGCATGCGATACAATACATGCAATATAAGCCTAGCATGCAAGATATCTAACATATTATAGTTTAAGCATGGCCATACTACTTATCTACACAAGTAGTATAGCTAGGATGCCCCATCGATGCGCGACGCACGACTACGCGCGTCGAGCGCATCTTGAGGGGGGGGATTGGATCAAACCACTCACCGCAACCCAGGACCTCGCGCATCCCATCCGACAAGATCTGCAAGGTAAGGGCATCAAATTTGGTGAGTAACATCACATTATAACACTTAGAAATTACTAGAAATACCAAAGACTTAGACATGCACGCATACGGGCTCGCACGCATGCAAGCAAGCCCGTACGCACGCATGCCCGAGTGCCCCAGCACCTACTTGAGCCCCTGGGCAGCCCCACGCGTGCCTCTGCACGCACGTGCACGCGCACGCACGCTCGCGCGCACTGGCTCCCTGCTGCGCCCCAGCCGCACGCCCAAACGCACTGCCCCGCGCGCACCACGCGCGCTGCCAGCGTCCACGCAAACCTGCGCGCTCGCTCCTCGCACACCCACGTGCACGCGCACGCACCCGCCTGCGCCCTTCTGCGCGCGCGTCTGCGCGCGCACGCGCGCGGACAGACCCGCGCGCGCCCAGCACTCCCCAACCCTCCCCCCTTGCCCCTACATGCACCCAACTCAAAACACCTCACATGCATGCCCTCCCAAACACCCTAACATGCATAAAAACCAATAAAGAAGAGGGAAACTCACCAAAAGAGAGGGGGAGGGAAGGGGGAGATGTAGGGGCTCGCAAGCGCACCCTTGACCACCTCGACCGCCACCACCACTACCACCACCTCCATCTTTGCTTCTCTTCTTCATGGCTGAACCAAAGCGAGAGGGGAAAAAATCAGGGATCCACTATGGGGGGAGGAGAGGGAAGAGAAACAATCAACAACACTAGCACACACACTCACCTAGTCTTGCACTTGCACCTCCTCTTCTTGCTCCATCTTCTTCTCCTTGGCATAAAATCAAACACTTGGGGAGTGTTTGAAAGAGAGAAAGAGAGCCATAAGAGAGGGAGGGAAAGTGTTCCACGAAATGGGAGGAGGGGGAGAGAGAGAGAGGGCAAAAAAGTCATTTCATGCCTAAATAGTGCCTAGGGGTGACCATAAGGGGGGTGAGGTTAGGGTTAGGCTCACCCACTCACATATCAAAAAACCAATGGTTTCTTCATCCCTAAGCAAGGTGGGGGTAAGGTTACCAAAGGTCACCACATCCCCAAAATATCTCACACTATTCGACCAACCAGGAACTCTCAAAACCCGGATACGGTTCAGAACTGTATATTTTTCAAAACGTTACCGGAATTCGATGAAATTTTTATGGGTAGTACGAAACAGTACCAGGACCCATAATATGCAGTTAGATTTCCAATCAGAGTACTCCAACTCCCGCAGGTGGCTAAAAGCCAAAATTTTAGCGACTCCGATCGAAAAAGAAAAGGCCCTGAATGACCCAGATGTGACCAAGGCTTAACCGAAATGGCTCCAAATAACACAGGCATAACATTCTCCCCCCTTAGGAAATTTAGTCCTCGAAATTTAAGGAAACCCAAAGGGAAGACCAAATATAGCAAGTATCACGCATAGACCTTTTGCTCCCAAGTGGTCTATGCACCAGACTGGCGCTACCGACACACTGTAATCAAAGGAACGGTCTTAGCGTGGAGCCTCTTCTCATGTTGGTCCTTGACCTCGATCCACTGCTCCATGAACGACAAATCCAGCTCGAGAATGAGACATCGAACGGAACGACTGAGCAGGATCGTGGACATAATGCCTCAGCCATGAGACAAGGACGACGTCGTGGGCAAGAGCTAGCTGTGGGGGAAAGACTACATGACAAGCCACCTCCCCAATCCACTCAATGACGAGAAACGGTCCGATGAAGGGCCAACTCAGCTTGCCCCGAACGTCAAAACATAGGATGCCCTTAAACTGGGACACCTTCACGAAAACATGGTCGCCAAACCCAAAGGTAAGCTCCTGGCAACGATGACCTGCGTAGCCCTTCTGTCGGTTCTGGGAGGTGCGGATGCACACACGAACCAACCTGGCCAAAAAGCAACCCGCAGGCGTTTCTCGAACGCTGATCCAGCAAGCGGCCTCCTCCAGAAGCCTCCAACAACGTACAGCCAAGTGGGCGGCCATGCCCAAGGGCTGCCTGCTGAGAGCATCGGCCACGACATTCGCCTTACCCGGATGGTAAGCGATGTCACAATCATAGTCCTTCAGGAACTCGACCCAACGTCTCTGACGCATGTTGAGCTCCGGCTGGGACTGCAAATAAGTCAAGCTCTTGTGATCAGTAAAGAGCTCGAACTCCTCGCCATAAAGGTAGTGCCTCCACATCTTCAGCGCAAAGATGATCGCTGCTAACTCTAAGTCGTGGGTGGGGTAATTCTGCTCATGGGGCTTCAACTGACGCGACGCGTAAGCCACAACCTTACCGTACTGCATCAGGACGCAACCCACACCCAGCCGCGATGCATCGGAGTAGACTGCAAATCCACCACTCCCAGATGGAAGGGTAAGAACTGGCGCTGAGGTGAGCCATCGCTTCAACTCCAGGAAGCTCTCCTCGCAAGCTGGGACCACTCGAACCGGACATCCTTCCGAGTGAGGCGGGTCAGAGGAACAGCTATCTTCGAGAAACCCTCGACAAACCTCCGATAATAACCCGTAAACCCAGGAAGCTCCGAATCTCTGTGGGGTTCGACGGTCGACGCCAATTCGACACGGCGAGCGTCTTGTCCGGGTCCACAGATATGCCCTCGCCAGAAATCACGTGGCCCAGAAAGGCCATACGCTCCAACCAAAACTCGCACTTACTGAACTTGGCGAACAACTGATGTCGGGCCAAAGTCTCCAAGACAGTGCGGAGATGGTGAGCGTGCTCCTCAAGACTCCTCGAGTACACCAGAATATCATCGATGAAGACTACTACGAAGGAGTCGAGGAAGGGCCGAAACACCCGGTTCATCAGATCCATGAAGGTGCCGGCGCATTCGTCAACCCAAACGGCAGTACTCGGAACTCGTAGTGCCCATAACGGGTACGAAAGGCCGTCTTCGGAATATCTGACTCCCGGATCTTCAGCTGATAGTAGCCCGAACGGAGATCGATCTTAGAAAAGACACGCGCTCCCTGGAGCTGGTCAAACAGATCGTCAATCCGTGGCAAGGGGTACTTGTTCTTCACGGTCCGCTTGTTCAGCTGCCTGTAATCAATACAAAGCCGCAGCGAACTGTCCTTCTTCCCGACGAACAGAACAGGGGCTCCCCGCGGAGAAACACTCGGACGTGCGAAGCCCTTCTCTAGCAACTCCTCCAACTGCTACTTGAGCACCTTCAGCTCTGCTGGGGCCATCCGGTACGGAGCTCTCGAAATCGGCTCGGTCCCCGGAATCAGATTAATCTCAAACTTGATCGCGCGATCCGGCGGTAATCCTGGAAGATCATCGGGAAAAACTTCTGGATATTCTGCCACGATCGGAGTCTGACTAATATCTGACTGCAGCGGTGCGTCCTCCTCAGCAATATACGCCAGAAAGCCCTTGCATCCTCCCTGAAGGAGTCTCCACGCCTGGATGGATGACACAAACCCCAAAGGGGCTATGTCACGATCACCCACGAACTGGAAGGACCTCCGACCCAGAAGGTGGAAAGACACCAACTTCGCAAAACAGTCGATGCTGGCGTGACTAGCTGAGAGCCAATCCATTCCCAGGATGGCATCGAAGTCCGTCATGGCGAGCTCTACCAACTCCACTGGAAACTCATGCTCCGCAATCACCACAGTACACCCTCGGTACACAGAACGGAGGAGAATACGGTCTCCGACGGGCAATGATATCTCCAGCATAACATCAAGAGGGGCGGATGCCACGCCCATCCGTCTCGCAAAAATGGGAGACACGAACGAGTGCGTGGCTCCGGAATCAAATAACACATATGCAGGGAGCTGGGAGATCAAAACAATACCTCGGACCATGCTACCCGAAGCCTGCGCCTCCTCGACTGAAAGTGCTGCAACTCGGCCCTGAACAAACTGCGGCTGAGGAGCAGGGGCACGCCTCGCAGGCTGCACTGGCTGCCTCCTCTGGTCAACTCGGCCACCCTGTGGCTGCTGCTGCTGACGCTGAGGCTGCTGCTGCTGGCGTGGCTGCTGCTGCTGGTACGGCTGCTGCTGCTGCGGAGGCAGCACGCGGGGTCGGCCAGCATCAGGGCAATCCTGTGCAATATGCCCGACGCGCCGACAATGGTAACAGCGCCGCCTCTCCGGTTGCCTGGCCTGGACCGGTATTGCCGCAATGGGTGCTGGTCCTCGTACTGGCACCACATCGACTGGAGTAGCGCTGTCCCTGGTTCTGGCTCCTGGGGGGTCTCTGTTCTGCAGAAGGGGTCGAAATCCCAAAAGGGACCCCAAGTTCTCGCTCGACTGTCTTCGCCCGAGACACTAAGTCCGAGTACCTCGTGAATGCCTGAGAGGTGACATGCACCCGAATGGTGCTAATGAGACCCATCTCAAATCGACGGCACCGCGTCTCCTCATCCATCATTAAGGCGGGGGCGAACCTGGAAAGCCTCGTGAAGCGTGTGGAGTAGTCACCTACTGACATGGAGCCCTACATCAGCTTCTCGAACTCTCGCATCAAGATCTGGCGTGTTGAAAACAGAAAGTACTCCTCCAAGAAGTTTCTCCAGAACCCCGCCCATGGAAGTCGCTCCACTCCCTCAGGGATGTCCACCGATCGGGTAGCCCACCAGTCGACGGCGCTACCCTTCAGCACAGCATGAAGGTGGCCAGGGAGACACGCTGGCGGTCGGTGCAGTGCATGGTCGAGAAGATCTTGTCCACCTCCATCAACCATCGCTCAGGGGCAAGGGGGTCCGCCGTCTGTCCATGGAACTCGGGAGGGTGGAGCTTCAGAAAGGCAGTGAGGCCACTCTGATGCACTCGCGCTGCAGCCTCTAGCTCCACCTCCCTCACCAGGGGATCCTGAGCTCCCACCACTGGAATCACCACGGGAACAGAGGGTACGTCGGGCACCACTAGTGGATCTGCCACCAAGGGGACCTGTGGTACTGCCTTGCGGGCCGCCCTCGTCTGAGTCTCCACCAGATTTGCTATATGAGCGTAAGCACACTCCCATGCAGGAGGCTCCTGCGCCAGTCCTGGCCACATAGCCGAGGACTCTCCAGTAGCATCCTCGCCTCTGGCAGGTCCGGGAACCTCTAATGGCCGAGAGGGACAACGCCCACGCATTCCTCTGCGAGGAGGCATATCAGCAACCTAAGAAAACCAGACACTAGGATCAGAATACTCATATAGAAATCCTAGGACTCATCTCTAAGAAAAACAATTGGCTCTGACAGGACCAGGCTCTGATACCAACTTTTGTCACGCCCCAGGGCGGCCGTCCCCGAGACGTGGTAGGTATATAAGATATCAGCAGTCTATACAGGAGATCAATAACATACTCTAAACAACATCAAAAATGACAACACAGACAACAATGAGGCTGACATAATATATACAAATAGCGGAAGCTCAAACGACTGAGTCTGTAATTCAAAGACATATTACAGACCCGATACATAATCAACTGTCCTGTGAGAGCCAATATATACAATGACATCCAAATACACAAACGTGTGCCCAAGCACAGAATACAATACATACAATCAAAAGGGGGGATGCTGATGGCCTCTCACTCGCAGAACGTGATGCTGCTCCACTACTGCTGATGTGCCTCGGGGAGCTCCTCCTTCAGATCCGACTCAGATATCACTGGAGAAAAATATATGCGAGGGGTGAGCCACACGCTCAGTGAATAGCACAACCCATGCATCACAATTCATATCAACCTTATACAATTCATAGTCCTTAACACGGGAGCAGCAACAACATTCTAATGGGTCATTTCATCGCCAACCCACCTCCCCCCCCCCCCCCCTCACCCTCACCCTTTCCTGGGGGTGACATGGGCCTCTTGGGGCATACTAGACCGCTCTCCACCCCTGGTCCACCCGGTAGCCTCTCCCACCCTCGTAGCCTCGACCTAGTCCACTCCAACTACCAGTACTGTCCGAACACATCGGAGGTACCGGACGGAAGCCCTCTGTCAGGTCAGCCATCGCCGAGGAGTTCCTACCTCGGATCCAACCAGAAGGAGAAGATAGCCTACTCACACGGATACGATCCTCATGGATCCGTCGACACCGATGGTAACGCTAAATAATGTCATGAATTCTCAAGAATTCCTCCAGGGCGCATAACTAAGATGCGGGGAGACACATATTATAACAACAAGGTTATAATATTCTCTAAGGCATGCTTGTAACTATATGCTCACATTTGATTTAATTAAATTAAACTAGATGGGAACATGCATAGTTCGGGGCAAGGTGTCTAGGCATGCATAGGCCACTATACATGATATAAGGGTGCATATCCCTAGCATACAAGTCTAAGGTGGCATGGATATATCATATTTATCATGCATGCATAGCTTTACATTTATTACATGTTAATATGCAACTATGGTGCCCCAGGGGAGGGCAATGCACGCCTATGTGCATCGAACGCCTCCCTACTGGGTTGGATTGTCCCGCTCACCGGAACCCGGGTCTCTACGTGACCGTCCGTCAAGATCTGCAAGACATGGGCATTCAACATGGTGAGTATACTACACAAATACAAATGAAATACACTAGAAATACCCTATACTCGGACAAGCATGCATACGGGCCCGCACGCACGCGAGCACGCTCGTACGCACGTGACTCCGAGTGCCCCGACACCCTCCCGAACCCACGGGCAGCCATACGCACGGCCACCCGCACGCACGCGCCCCTGCGCCCCGGGCGCACTGCCGCGCCCCAGCCCGCGCGCCCAGACGCGCTGCTGCGCCCCTGCCCACGCGCCCAGACACGCTACCGGGTGCGCGCGCACGCTCGCGCAGACACGCTGCAGCGCGCGTCCAGCCTTGTGTCTACCCGCGCGTACTGCGCCCCCACGCAGCACCCCGCGCGCACGCCCGCGCGTCTACGCGTATGCGCGCGCGCCCGCCAGCACACCCGTCTGCGTGCGCCAGCGCCTGCCTACGCGCGCAGACCCGCACGCACGCGCCCGGATGACCCCGCACGCGCGCCCGAGTCCTTCCCACCTCCTCCTCAGCCTCCTCTCACCCCCTAACCACCATGCATACCATGCATACCCATTTATATACCCTACATAAGCATCTAAACAAGAATTTGGGAGGAGAAAGACTCACCCAAGGGAGGAAGAACCAAAGGGGGACTCGGGTGCCCTTCGCGCACCGAATCGCCACCACCAAGACCACCACCACCAAGACCTCCCTAAGCCCTAGCAAAGGCTGAAAACAGGGGAGAAATGGGACCATGAGGGGAGGTAGAGAAAGGGGGAAACCAAAAATAAAACCATGGGAAGGTAGATCAAGTCCTCACCTTCCTTTTTCCCTTCTATGGCTTTTCTTTTCTTCCACTCCTACTAGATCAAAAGGAGGAATTAAAGAGAGGGGATGTGAGGTTTGTGTGTGAGAAATGAAGAGAAGACGGAAGAAGCACTATAGGTGGACGCCCAAGCATAGTGACCGCACACACACCACACACACACATACCACTTAGGGTTTTTAGTCATTTGGTGAGCTTTGACTTTGGGTCAACTCATCCACACAAACAAACAAAACCCATTGACCAAGTCAAGGGTCAAACTTGACTTGGTCAAAGTCATCTTTGACTTGGTCAAGTCTCCCCATGACTTTCCACTTGGTCAAAACCCGGATACGATTCAGAACTATGAAATTCTGAAACGTTACCGGAATTCGATGAAATTTTTGTGAGTGGCTTGAAATGGCACCAGGACACATAATGTGCAATTAGATTTTCAATCGGAGTTCTCAAGCTCATGATGATAGCCAAAAGTCCAAAATTTTAGCGGTTCCGATCGAAAAAAAGAAAAAGTTGAAAAACTGCCAGAAATGCTCCAATGGTGACCAGAAGGCTAAAAGTGACACATATATAACACATATCGCCTTTTCATCGCACCACTAGCAATCTCAATGAAGACTACCCCAAAGTAGTCCACGGAAGCCCAATAAAACTTTTGAGATCCACGAAGGCATCCGGCGCATTCGTCAACCCCGACAGCAGTACTTAAAACTCATAGTGCCCGAAACGGTCACGAAAGGCCATCTACAGGATGTCCAACTCCTGGATCTCCAACTTGTGGTACCCTTGTGCGAAGATAGATCTAACAACAGACACCCGCTCCCAGAGCTAGTCAAATAGATCATCAATTCACAACAAGGGGTACCTGATCTTCTACACTCACGGGAAGATCAAAACAACACCTCGAACAATTAAGTCCAGATTCTGCTCCTTGAGCATGGCTGGCGCTCATGATGACACTTACACACTTGGTAAGCCACTCAACCGCACTTAATCCACAAGACACGCAATAAGGGGGGTCGTCGAACCTCGACAATGCCTATGTGACGTCATCTATCTGATAAGGCGGTTGAGTCCCATCACGAACGTTAGCATCGCGTCTCCTTATTTGCGACCAATGTGGGGCAAAACGCGACAGTATCCACAACTGTGCTTCACATGCCGCCAGAGATAGGTCGCTCAACTATAACCATTGGAACTCCAGCATCCTGCACTCCATGGGCAGATTCATCACAGGGAGTCCACACTCTCGACATCATCCAGTAGCACTCTCCCGGTGTGGCCTCTACCTGGTAGCCTCCCAAGCCCACTATCTCTGCCATATGGGCGCACCAACAAGCATAGTATCTGGGAGCACCTCACAGGGCTCTGGCCTCAACCGGGCAGCTACAACGCACAATGATATATCGAAGCGACTCCAGATGCCACTATGGAACCCTGTCCACAAGCGATCGCCCACCAAGCTGCAATAGGACGCACCCAATCCCGATCGTATGCATCACCACTCGCTACAGCACCTTCCAAGTGAGAGGAAAAATCAATCATCAATTAGATGCTTCAAAGGTATTCCTTGACTGGGAAAAGAACCTTGGGAGGGCACCATGAGGTCTTGATATAGGATATCCCGACAACCAAACAAGGAACACGGAGTACCCTAGCCCGGGTCTCAACGATGACCCCGCAAGGCCCCTTAATCCTGAGTAGGAAGACTGAAAGAAGACATCACCCCTTAATGAGCAATATGCCACAACCTCAAAACTTGAAACTGGCGCTGCACGCGAACTCCATCGTTACTAGCAATACCGATGCATGGGAAAGAAGCTCCATTATCGAGACGCAATACATACCGTAGAAATTGTGACCAATTCATCACTATCATACTACTGGGCATGAATCTCCTACCCAAGCCTTAATCCAGAACAAGGGATCCAACAACTGACCCTAATCAGTCGAACCAGTCGACAACTGATGGGTCCAGGGGGGTCACGTCCACGTCAACGGATGAGAGGAGGCATGTCAGCAACCTAAGATAACTTCTAAAACAAGAGTACTCAGATGACAATCCTACGACTCATCATCTATACGACTAGACTTAGGCTCTGACAGGACCGGGCTCTGATACCAACTTTTGTCACGCCCCAGGGCGGCCGTCCCCGAGACGTGGCAATAATGAAATATCAACTATCAAGTACAAGAGATCAATAATGACTCCAATAAACAATACACAAGCTGGCAAAGCAATGATAACTGATAACTCAACTGAAAAACGGAAGTATAAGATATCAACAATGTCTGTAAACCAAGAACATTATTACAGACTCGAATATACAATCATTGTCCTGTGAGGGCCAAGTCTAGTGCAAATAAAATACAACCTGTGCCACATGCACGATTTACAATACATAAAATGACTCTAGGACTGCTGACAGCCTCTCACACGCCACCCGCCGGAAGAACGCTCAACTCCCAACACTGCCCCTGAAAAGAAACAGTATGCGAGGGGTGAGCTACAAGCTCAGTGAGTGGCTGGAAACCAATCACCATACAATAGTTCAATACTAAAACAATTTCCTTTCAAGGAAAAACATGGGTAGAAACCCAATGGATAACAAGGTCACACGGTGGCGCGACCAACCTCACCCTCACCCTCACTCCCGGAGGAAGACTCTTGGGACTTTTGGGGAGAGACCATACCGTTGGTCGAAGAGACACAGAATTACTGGTCCACACAACACTACTGAATCACCAACCTCACCCTCACTCCCAGAGGGAGACTCTTGGGACTCTTGGGGAGAGACCATACCGTTGGTCGAAGAGACCCGGAATTACTGGTCTACACAACACTACTGGATCATCTACATCGAGATAACTACCCAACGATGTCTTTGAACATCGATACGCAACCGGACCCAACAACTATGGGAATGGACGAACAACGAATGGGTCACGCAGTGACGTGTCTTCACCTCATCCTCACCCTCACCCTTTAGAGGTGACATAGGACTTTTGGAGAGATTAGACTCCTCTACACCCTTGGTCCACCGGTAGCCCTTTCCCCGAGTAGTCTCTACCTGGTATACTCCCACGATCAGTACGCTCCCGAACGCATCGGTAGTACCTACGGATGGGAGCCCTCTGTCAGGAAAGCTTTTCCAACACCGGGGAGTTCCTACACGGATCCAATGAAGGGGAGAACAATTCCACGCTCGCAATATCATTCATTAGCCCTCTCCCGGGTAGCCTCTACCTGGTATACCCCCACGATCAGTACATCTTGCCGCATGCATCGATAGTACCTACAGGTGGGGGCCCTCTGTCAGGATAGCTACAACCCGGGCCGCTTCAACACGGACGACATTGGGAGGAAACACTCCATGTTCGCAAAGCGAACCCAATGGAAAAACAACTACTCTCGATAATCACATATCGATGATATCGAATACTATTGTACTCCCACACGGTTGTGTCGCTCGGACACACGGGGGGTTGCCTCTGCTCACATGCATAAATAATCGCGAGGCACATAACCCAACAGGCGATTCATATACACGCCTAGCACGAGTAGGCCTAGCTTAATGCCACAACTACCGGTTTAACAAAACCGATAAGATAATGAATTCTCCTAAATTCCAAACGAGTGCATCGCTCGGATGCATGGGGGCGATTACATCGCTAGCGCTCTAACTAATAAGGTACAACCCGACAACGGGTCATACCCATGCCTATTTCAGATAGGCCCAATCAGTTTTAACATGCGCATATATATATCCAGGAGAATTATATCTAGTTATGTACATGAACTACATGCACGATAACCTATCAAATAATTATAGGGATACTCCCTAACATGGATTTACATCATAATAAATCATACAACATGCATACATGGCCATTAATCACATAAGCACACAAGGCCTAACTTAAGCATGCGTTGGATATCACCAACTTAAAAGGTAAGGGTCAAGTGCAAATCTCGCGCACTAACAGGTGCATGCCAATATTCCAAACGAACCTGAGTCGAGTAGGAAATTGCATCTACTTACTCAGTTCATGCAGAGGGAGAGGGCGAGAGAGATCATCATCTCATGAAGTTGGTCATAGCCTTGCCCCATTAGCATGGGCGCAACAACTACACCACGCCCTCGAGTCTTATCGCAAGGGAATATTTGTTATATATGTGTCACTTTTAGCCTGCTGGTAACCGTTGGAGCGTTCTGGCAGTTTTTCATTTTTTTTTCGGTTTTCGATCGGAACCGCTAATTTTTGGACTGTTAGCTATCGTCCTGAGTTAGAGGACTCCGATTGGAAATCTAACTACATATTTGGTGTCCTGGTGCCATTTTAGGCCTCTCACGAAAATTTCGTCGAATTCCGGTAACGTTTCTGAAATTTCGCAGTTTCGGGGCGTATCCGGGTATTTTAAGTGACTCGCTATATAAATGGAATCTAAAATTTGAAAAGTACTATTCATCATCCCTACCAAATTGATTTCTCTCTCCCCTCTCTCTTTTTCTCACTTTTGAAGCCCTTAGACCCCTCAAACCCAAAAACCTAAAGCATAGGAAGTGTAGATCGGGTCCCGATCTACACCCCGGTGCTTTCAAATTCGAATTCCGGCGAGTTTTGCCCCTCCATCCCCCCTCTCTTCTTCCCTGATTTGAGCCATTTGGGAGGTGGGAGTAGATTCGGGCGTTGGAAACCTTTTGGGAGAGGTTTCGGTGCGCGGAGAGCAACCGGAATTCCCTTCCTCCCCTTGGTAAGCCCTCTTTCTTCTCCTTTTTATGCTTAGATGTATGTTAGGAGAGTGGAAATGAGGTTGGGTGGTGGTCAGCGGCGGTGGGTGGACGTCGGAGGGCTGTGGGGTGGTGGTCGGAGGCCATTGGTGGCCGGAGGTGGGTGGTAGGGGAGCTCGGGCTGGCAGGCTGGCAGCCCCGGGCAGCAGGCAGCACCGGCAGCAGCGCAGCAGGCTGGGCACGCGCGGGCGTGCGCTCATGCGTGCGCAAGTGCGTGCGCGCGGGCGTGCGCTCGGGGGGAGCTGGTGGCCAGCAGGGCGTGCGTGCTGGGCGTGCTGGGCGGGGGCGTGCTGGGCGTGCTGGGCGCGCTGGGTAGGACTAGCTCGGGTAGGCTTGGAGCAGGTGCACCAGTTTGTCGGACGCGCGAGCGCGTGCCCGCGGGTGCGCGCGCGGGCGTGCGCTCGGGGGGTGTAGGGGGAGGCGTGCGGAGTAGGATGGCTGCGGGTTGTGCGAGCAGGGCAGGCCAGGTGGGCAGCCATGCTCGGGCAGCTGGCAGGGGGCGCTCGAGCATCAGGCGAGCAGTGCCCAGGCGTGCAGGCGAATGGTGCTCGGGCCACTCGGCGACGCGCGCAGGCAGGCAGCGTGCGCAGCAGCGCGGGCAGGCGCGCTGGGCGCGTGTTGCGCGGGCATGCGCGTGGACGCTCGGTGAGGGTCCCGGGTGCTGGGCGCTGAGCGCTGGGAGCTGGTCGCGGATACCGGGTGCTGGGCGAGGGTGCTGAGCGCTGGGCGCTGGGCACTGCAGAGGAGCATGCGCGCGGGGCGCTGGGCAGAGGCAGGCGTGCGCGCGGGTAGAGGCTGGTGGTGCGCGCGGGGCGAGGCGCTGGGCGCGCGGGGCGTGCGGTGTGCTCGCGGGTCAGCGCGGAGCGTGCGGGGTGCGCGTGGGCTGCTGTGGCGGGGCGCAGTGGGCGCGCGGCGCACCGGGTGGCTCGGCTGCGGATCCAGGCGTACGGGCAGGGGCCCGGCGGTGCGCCTGGGTGCGCGGGCTGAGGCGCGGCGGCGCATCCGGGGCGGGTGGCCGTGCGGGTGGTTGCAGTGGATTCGGGAGTGGGTCGGAATGCTCGGGCTAACGTGCGTACGAGCCGTATGTACGTTTGCCCGAGTGTTGGGTTCTTTTGGGTACTTTGTGAGTATTTTGATGTAATTATGTATTTAACTCACCGTATAAATGTTTGTCTTGCAGATCTTGACGGACGGTCGCGCGACGACCCGATCTCCGGTGAGTGGGACAATCCAACCCAGTAGAGAGGCGTTATACGCATTTGGGCGTATACCGACCTCTCCTGGGGCACCATGGATTTATATTAACCTGTTATAATGTGTATTCCATGCGAGCATGATTTAAATGTAGAATGCATGCTACCCTAGACTTTGCATTTTAGGGACTTGCACCCTTAGGATATGTGTATGAGCCATGCACCATGTCCCCTGTTCTCATGCTAGGAAGCCTTGGCCTATGCATGTGTCCTACTAGTTTATTTATTAAATTAAATGCTAGTAAATGTTTAATTGCATGCCTTAGATAATATTATAGGGAGGGGCCTTGCGAGGTCAACATTGAGACCCGGGTTAGGGTACTCCGTGTTCCTTGTTTGGTTGTCGGGATGTCCTGTATCGGGACCTCATGCTGCCCTCCCAAGGTTCTTGTCCCAATAATATTACATCTCTAGTTGATAATTAAGGATTTACCCATGGTATGATTATTAGCATATTAGTGAATATTATAGGGGAGGGACCTTGCGAGGACAGCGGTGAGACCCGTGTTAGGGTACTCCGTGTTCGTTGTTTGGTTGTCGGGGTGTCCTATATCGGGAACTCACGCTGCCCTCCCATGTTTCTTTCCCCCAATGATATTCCACACTTGCTAATTATTGTGTATGTTCCCCGCATATTGGTTATGCGCCTTGGAGGAATTCTGAGGAATTCAGGACATTTGAGTTGTAGAGATGTGTTGTCGGCGGATCCGAGTGGATCATATGCGTATGGATAGGCTGTTCTGTTTCCCTTCGTTGGATCCGTGTAGAGACTGCCCCAGCGTTAGAAAGGCCGTCCCTTCCAAGGGTTCCCATCAGTAGGCGCCTCCTGATTTGGTTTCGGACTGGGCTGAAGTTGTGGGTGAAAGCCAAGCGGCCTACGGAGTGGAGGAGAGACTATCGGTGGACCAAGGGTGACCAACAGCCTAGTCAGTCCCAAAATCCTATGTCACCCGTGGTAGGGTGAGGGTGAGGGTGTAGTGGGTTGGCGATGAGCGACCCGCTGGATTGTGGTTGGATGATTATCAGTCCCAATAGCCTATGTCACCCATTGATGGGTGAGGGTGAGGGTGTGGTGGTTCGGCGATGTACGAACCACTGGATTATGTTGTTATGCCACTTAGAGGTTGGATAAATAATTGCATTGTGGTCAATATTGTCTGTGATGCATGGGTTGTGCCGTTCACTGAGCGTGTGGCTCACCCCTCGCATATGTTTTCCCCAGTTGCCACTGAGCCTGAGCTGGAGCCGGAGCAGCAGTTGGAGCTTTCTGAGGGATTCCTTCAGTAGCGGAGCAGCGCCACGTTCCGCGAGTACCAGAGGTTATCAGCATCCCTTCTTGACTGTATGTATTTTATTTCCATGCTTGGCACGCGTCTGTGTATATTCAGTTGTATTGGTGTATATTGGCTCTCACAGGACAGATGATTGAGTATCGAGTCTGTAGTATGTTTATTTACAGATTCAGTCTTTTGCTTCCGCATTTGGTGTATATATCATGTCAGCCTCTTTGTTGTCTGTGTGTCATTCTGGTTGTTTGTGTATGATATATTATTGACCTCCTGTGTAGATTATGATATTTTATATACACTTGCCGCGTCCCGGGGACGGCCGCCCTGGGGCGTGACAATATTAGGCAGGTGCCCGTTATTAACCCAGACTTAATCATGTTGGATATTCCAATTAATATGGTGGGAGTAGTATTACAATACTACCTAAGGCATGCCATATTCTATACATCCATACACATTACAGAATACATGCCCATACTAGAGGGGAGCATGCGATACAATACATGCAATATAAGCCTAGCATGCAAGATATCTAACATATTATAGTTTAAGCATGGCCATACTACTTATCTACACGAGTAGTATAGCGAGGGTTCCCCATCGATGCGCGACGCACGACTACGCACGTCGAGCGCATCTCGAGGGGGGGGATTGGATCAAACCACTCACCGCAACCCGGGACCTTGCGCATCCCATCTGAGGAGATCTGCAAGGTAAGGGCATCAAATTTGGTGAGTAACATCACATTATAACACTTCGAAATTACTAGAAATTCCAAAGACTTAGACATGCATGCATACGGGCTCGCACGCATGCAAGGCACCCAACATGCATGCCCTCCCAAACACCCTAACATGCATTAAAACCAATAAAGAAGAGGGAAACTTGTTATATATGTGTCACTTTTAACCTTCTGGTCACCATTGGGACATTCTGGCAGTTTTTCATTTTTTTTTCGTTTTTCGATCGGAACCGCTAAAATTTTGGGCTTTTAGCTATCACCCTGAGGTTGAGGGCTCCAATTGAAAATCTAACTGCATATTATGTGTCCTGGTGCCATTCCAAGCCGCTCACAAAAATTTCATCGAATTCTGGTAACGTTTCAGAATTTCACAGTTCCGAAGCGTATCCGGGTTTTGACCGAGCGAGAAGTCATTGGGAGACTTGACTTGGTCAAAGTGGGCCCCATGACTTGGTCAAATATGTTTGGATTTTAGTGTGGTTGGGTTGACTAGGGTCAAACCACACTTAAGCCTCCCTAATGCTAGCTTAAACCCTAATTAACCTAGCTTAGCCTAATCTAAGTGTGGGGATTATATATAAGTGAGATGAAAATATCTCCCCCACTATTCATCATCTTCCCCATTTGATTTTCTCTCTCCCTCTCTCTCTTTTTCCACCTTTTGACCTAGCTAGAGGGCTTGGATCCAAAAACCCAAAGAAGAGAAAGGAAAGGTGAGCTCCCGATCTATCTTCCGGTGGTCTCGGATTCGAGTTCCCACGTGTGTGACCCCCTCTCGCATCCTCTTTTCTCCTCTGATTTCAGCCCCTTTGAAGGTTGAAAGAGATCTTGGTGGTGGAGGTCTTTGGGGAAGTGTTTCGGTCCACGAAGAGTTCCCGGTCCCCTTCCTTTCCTTTCCTCTCCTAGGGTAAGCTCTTTTTCCTTCCTTTTCTTGCTTAGATGCATGTTAGGAGGGTGGTTTTGAGTGCTGGTGGTTGTTGGTGGCGGTTGGTGGCGGTTGGAGGCCATTGGTGGCCGGTGAGAGGTGGTAGAGTGGCTCGGGCAGGGTGGTAGGTTGGCTCGGGTGGGCTGGCAGTGCAGGCTGGCATGCGCAGGCAAGCTGGAAGGCGCAGGGCTGGGCGCTGTCGGGCGTGCGCGCGGGTGGAGCAGGGGTGTTCGGGTGCTGCGCGCTGGGCGCCATGCGGGGGCGTGCGCGCGGGGCGCTGCGCGAGGCGCAGTGCGTGCTGTGCGCGCGGGGCCGCATGCGGGTGCTGCGCGTAGGGCGCCGAGCGGGGAGTGTGTGCGGGGCACTGCGCTGGGGTGCATATCCGAGTGGATCATATGCGTATGGATAGGCTGTTCTGTTCCCTTCGTTGGATCCGTGTAGAGACTGCCTCAGCGTTAGAAAGGCTGTCCCGTGAAGGGGCTCCCATCAGTAGGCACCTCCTGATTTGGGACGGACTGTGCTGAATGTGGGAGTGGCCAAGCGGCCTACGGAGTGGGGAGAGACTATCGGTGGACCAAGGGTGACCAACAGCCTAGTCAGTCCCAATATCCTATGTCACCATATTGAGGGGTGAGGGTGAGGGTGTGGTGGGTTGGCGATGTAGCGACCCACTGGTTTGTAAGTCCCAATATCCTATGTCACCTATTGAGGGGTGAGGGTGAGGGTGTAGTGGGTTGGCGATAGCGACCCACTGGATTTGTGTTGTGATGATTATCAGGCTAATAAGTCCCAATATCCTATGTCACCTATTGAGGGGTGAGGGTGAGGGTGTAGTGGGTTGGCGATAGCGACCCACTGGATTTGTGTAGTTCTTGCCACTTTGAGGCTTGAATAATGAGATTGTGGTTAATAATACCTGGTGGTTAATATAAATTGTGATGCATGGGTTGTGCTGTTCACTAAGCGTGTGGCTCACCCCTCGCATAATATTTTTCTCCAGTGTCATCTGAGTCGGATCTGGAGGAAGAGCTCCCCGAGGGACTTCATCAGTAGCGGAGTAGCGCCACGTCCCGCGAGTATCAGAGGCTATCAGCATCCCTTTTGATTGTATGTGTTATATTCCGTGCTTGGGCACGCGTTTGTATATTATTTGGACGTCATTGTATATATTGGCTCTCACAGGACATTTGATTGTGTATCGAGTCTGTACTATGTCTTTGAGTTACAGATTCAGTCTTTTAGCTTCCGCTATTTTGTGTATATATCATGTCAGCCCCTTTGTTGTCTGTGTTGAAAATTGTTGATGTTGTTTAGGGTATATTATTGACTTCATGTATTGACTGCTGATATCATATATACACTTGCCGCGTCCCAGGGACGGCCGCCCTGGGGCTTGACAAAACTCACCAAAAGAGAGGGGGAGGGAAGGGGGAGATGTAGGGGCTCGCAAGCGCACCCTTGACCACCTCGACCGCCACCACCACTACCACCACCTCCATCTTTGCTTCTCTCCTTCATGGCTGAACCAAAGGGAGAGGGGAAAAAATCAGGGATCCACTATGGGGGGAGGAGAGGGAAGAGAAACAATCAACAACACTAGCACACACACTCACCTAGTCTTGCACTTGCACCTCCTCTTCTTGCTCCATCTTCTTCTCCTTGGCATAAAATCAAACACTTGGGGAGTGTTTGAAAGAGGGAAAGAGAGCCATAAGAGAGGGAGGGAAAGTGTTCCACGAAATGGGAGAGAGGGGGAGAGAGAGAGGGCAAAAAAGTCATTTTCATGCCCAAATAGTGCCTAGGGGTGACCATAAGGGGGAGTGAGGTTAGGGTTAGGCTCACCCACTCACATATCAAAAAACCAATGGTTTCTTCATCCCTAAGGAAGGTGGGGCAAGGTTACCAAAGGTCACTACATTCCCAAAATATCTCACACTATTCGATCAATCAGGAACTCTCAAAACCCGGATACGGTTCAGAACTGTATATTTTTCAAAACATTACCGGAATTCGATGAAATTTTTATGGGTAGTACGAAACAGTACCAGGACCCATAATATGCAGTTAGATTTCCAATCAGAGTACTCTAACTCCCGCAGGTTGCTAAAAGCCAAAATTTTAGCGACTCCGATCGAAAAAAGAAAAGGCCCTGAATGACCCAGATGTGACTAAGGCTTAATCGAAATGGCTGCAAATAACACAGGCATAACACGGGTACACGCCTGGCGGGCTGTACTCTCAACCCAAATAAAGAAGTGATAAAAAGAAGAAAGCCAAAGGGATCTAAGAAGTAAAGACATATGCCAGACTGGGACAATTCTAAAATGCTGCCCCAAAGGAAGATATTACTCTTACCCCATTCACCCCCCACCCTTTTATTTCTTGCTATGGAGTTGGAATTAAACCATGTCTACTTGGAAAGGCAAGATCTCAACCAAAGATAGACTTTTTCTATGTTTACAACAAACACACACTCACATGAGTTCACTTAAAATACTTGCCTATCTAAAGTAAACTTGATTGACTTAAATCTTGGTGCATTCATGGATTTCCCAGCATGTTTAGAATAATATGATCAAGCATTTGAGAACCATGAACTTGAGGAATTGACACCTGAAGGCAACACCTTTCAAATACAATCCTGGTTTGGACATGAGTGACCACAAGGACCCTTCTTCAGGGACTTGATGGTATCTTTTACTTTGGGAAATTGAAAACATCTCCCTCCCACATAAAAGACCCTTTGAAAAACTAAAATACTCCCCTATGTCTTTTACATTTATGCATAAGGTTGTATTTTCCTTTTCCAAACATTTAGGCATTCAATTTCCTTAAAATATCACAATTGACTCCCCATACCAAAGGAAAATTGCCCCTATTACACTCATTTCATGCCCATCCACACACACTTGAGAAGAAATTGCCCCACTCTCGCCCATTTGAGGTTCCTTTTCATTCTCACACTTGGAATCACTTGGACCCCCCCTCCCTTTTTTTTATGAAAAGCACGGTTTCTCGCACTCTTTTCCTCGCATTACTTTTCGATTACCTTAGATGGGTTGTAGCCCTTGACAATTCGAACAAGAAGGACTCAAAAGTCAGTGCAGGGGCGCAATCCGGACAGATTTAACACTTGGTCCATGGAAAGAATGTTTTCGCGGGTTTTTGAAGGATGAACAAACACTCACAAGGACTTTCAGCAGCAGCAAACAAATGGCAGAATCAAGAAAATTGTCCCAGGCCAGGGGCGGCTAACCCCAACTAGCCGCCTGCCATTAGACGGCTAAAACCAATTAGCTGCAGTCCTACAGGTAAAATCTACCAGTCATAGGGCGGCTAAAGACAACTAGCTGCCCCTCACTTGATGCCCCACTTGTTCCTGTCAGTCCAGTTCAATCAACTCTTCAACCCTTTTAAGACCTGTCAAAAATCTTTATTTCCAAAAACCTGTACACACACATTCCATACACATACACAATCCCTAAACCTGCATAAATACGAATCAAACAGCAACCAAAACTAAAAACATATACCAACCCATGCATCCATACACCAATCTATCCATGCATTAACACATTCATGCAAAAACCATAAACCATTCCATACATACACCCACTGATTCAAACAAAACTTTCAAACCAAACCAAACCATCCATGTCTATCCATAAACCCAAAAGAAAGGATAAATTGTTCATAAAACAAAAAGAAAACCTAAGTTAGAACCAAAGATAAAAGATAGATCCACCAAAAGCTCCAACTCCAATGTCTTGAGCTGTACATCGTCAAAACAAATCACGTAAGCCAAAAGAAAAACATGAATTCCTTGCATATATATACATTTCTTCTACCAAAACCAAGACATCCCCGGGAGGTTGGGCCGAAGGAGGAGCATCTTGGCCTGAAGGAAATGGTAGCTGAGGAGAGGACTGGACCTCTGGAGCATCTGGAGCAGCAGGAGTCTCCCTCACCGAAGAAGCAGCTCTCGCGTATCTCCCATGACTCTGCGTCGCCGAAGGACGAGAAGCCCGACTGAAGGTCGCCCCCGTAGCAAAGGAAGCAGAGACCGAGTGATCAGGCTCGAGAGGGAGAAGGTCAAGGTCCGCCTCCATCATGGACCCTCCTCCGCCAACCAGCTTCCCCCTCATGGTGGCCTCCCAAAGGTTGACTTGCTGCATGTCCTGATCTCTCCTCTCCAGCCTCTGGCGAAGGCGACCCTCCATGCTCCTGGATTGGTCCTCTGCTACCCTCAACCTCTCTTCCAACTCCCATGCCCTCACCTCCGAAATCCTGAGAACCTCCTGACCCCTGTCCCCGGCCGCTTGAATGGAACGAACCAAGTCTCCCATTAATCCACCAGGCACGCCAGCCGACGCCTCCAACTCTGACACCCTGGCCTAAAGGGAATCCCGCTCACGGCCCAGAATGGAAGACTCCTCCCTCCGTACCATACGGGACCGCAGCTGGTCCATCTCCTCCTCTCTCAAGGCTCTCTCAGACCGTGACTGGTCCACCTCATCTTCGGCCCTCGCACCCCTCTCCCTCGCCTGATCAAGCTCCATCCGAGTAGCCAAGAGCTTGCTACGGACCATGCCCAGCTCATTCACCAACTCAAACTCCCGATCAGCAGCACTGGACGGAGGAGGAGCAGATGAAGAAGAAGCACAATCAGTTCTTGCTCTCGACAGAGCATCCACCTGGGCCGCAAGGACCCGAACCTGGTCCTTCAAGCATCGCCTCTGCGCTCGCAACCCTTCTACTTGCCTGGCCCGTGCTTGGAGGTGCTCGTTGGCAATCTCGAGCTTCTTCTCCAACTCATTCAGCTCAACCTACAAAACAAAACATCATTTAGAACACAAAGAGAAGAAGCAGAGAGGGAAAAGTGAAAGGATCTTTTCTTACATAGACGTCCGGGATCTCCTCCTCCATAGTCCTGAGGATGTCGACATATTCCTAGCGGAACTAGGCCATGTACTCCTCGCTGCTACCACCCCAGGACGACGCTCTACTAAGGTCCCCTTCTCAACTCATCCCCGCACATACACTACATAGTTCCTCGGGAGGTTCGTATCCCAAGAAATGCCAGCCACTGGGATCGAAGGACGCCTCGGCAGGAGATCCGGCACCCACTGATCGTACCCAAGCTGGCGGACGACCCGGCTAATTGCATGGAAGACCACCTCATTAAAGAAGATCAGCCAGATGTCTTGCGATAGCTCCTCAGGGACTTCATCCTCAGCATAGGGCCTCCAAGTCATCTACAACAGACATGAGAAGAGAGCTTAGACAAATAAAATCAAGTACAAGCTAGAAAATTCAGAAAATATACCTCTTCTTCCTTCAAGACACGGAACGCCTCCTGAAACTGAGCGAGGCGACGCAAGCGAGAAGCTCCTGGAGGCGCCCATCTCATGGCCCAAGGGATGGCACGGTCAAAGACCAGCTGGGTCGGGCGAGCGATGGTGAAGTGCTCATACCCAAAATCTGCAAAGAGAAATTCAAAACAGAAGTCAAGTGAAGTTAATAAACTTAAATCAAATCATTTCTATCTTCACTAAACTATACTTGTAGAAACGCTGCAAAACCGCCAAGATTCTTGCCCCCGGCCCTCTTCACCTTCTTCGACAGTTCCACGAAGAGATGAGCCAGCATGGCTGCCCCCAAGCAAAGCGGCCCATCGTCGCCAAGTCCCTCATCAGCAACAGAGAGTGAGAGGAGACCTTGTCGGAGGCCATCGAGAAGAGAACTCGGCTGAAGAAATAGAGGAAGAACGCCCTCAACTCCCTCTGTGCCCTTTATTTGCCAACTCTGTTAATCGCATCGGAAGGGTTATAAGATTACATAGGTTAGATATAGTGCAAGGAGTATGCTTGCAAATAAATTTTTTTGTGGTAATTAAATTACTGTAGCCTTTTCTCTTATGCTGGCAAATAACTTGGTTGCATCATCTCTGCATGGTATAGATTAAATATTAGCATTCATGGTGTCCATGATGAATTTGTTAAAGAAAATGATGAAAGCTAAATTTGTCTTGATATTATACTTTATACACTAATTCAATTTATCTTGATGTCTCATTCTTAATGAAATATCATGTGTTCGGATACATTAAAGCAGAAAGTTCTTTTCTTTCTTTCCAAGTCTATATTTATAGATACTAATTGAAGAGATATTCACCTTGATGTTGCAAAGAAAATCATGTCCAAATAGGACAATGAAAAAAAAATTATCATATGAATCCCTGAAGGACAAAAAAAAATCAGTGTCCCGCAAGACCATACAAAAGATATGAATTTTTTTTTTTTTTTGAATCCTTTTAAGCACCATGAAAAAAAAAATTATGATCACAATTATCTTCAAAGATCATGTAAAATGTATAATTAAAAGTGTTCCTGAAGGACTACATATAATTTTATTATCCCTTAAGGATTATGTAAAAATTATGGTTATTTGGGTCCCTCTAGGACAATACAAAAGTTATAAAAATTTTATGAAATTTTATTATCCCTGAAGGATATACACAATTTATAACTGTTTGTGTCCCTGTAGGACCATTAAAAAAAATGGATCTATGTATCCCACCAAGAACATGTATATTATGATTAGCTTTTACCATCATAATAAAGAGAAAATTATTATTAGTTTTCACTATCATAATAAAGAGGATTTAAATATTAACCTCATTGACAAAGGTTCACCGGCCATTATGCCTCAAATACGCTCCAGTTATAGCAATATTGAGAGCATCATTTTATATATTCTCGTTATCGAACAACAATTTGAAGAAAAATCATGTAACCCAACTTATTGCGTGGCATCATTGCCTGAAGCAAATGCATTTTATTTTATTTTTACCATGGAAGTTGTGGTTAAGAATGATGAGATCATGATTTATTTAGTTGAAAGCACAACCATCATAGAGTTTGTAAAACATTTCAAACCACTGAAAGTGGATTTGCTAATGAACAAAAGCATAATTAAAGGGAAAATGTTTGCAGAACAAACCCCTAACACAAGGAAAATGATTGTTATTTATGTGGTGCTTAAAAAATATGGCCACATACCTGATGTACGATCAGACTTTTGTCATTTATGTATTTATATTTATAAATTTTTTCTTTGTTATCTGAAATGCATTTTCTTATTTTTATATTTGTCTTATTATTTTGAGTTTAATATTAGTTAATTCAAATGTTAGTACTATTTATGGTACTATAAATTTGATTAAAGGCTCTTGAAGAGCAAATATTATATGACCATGAGGTATATAATGATGCTTCAAACAGTTGAAAATTTGATTACAAAGAACCAGAAGTTTCTTTCTTCTAGTGACGAAGATGTTTTTACAACACGATTTGTGAATCATCATTATAATGAGATAATATTTCCATCGTTAGGAGGAGGAAATATGTCGCTTAAAGAACGACATGAAATTTATTAAAACACTTCATCATAAGAGAATTGAGCATCCGTGCCGTATGCATTTACTCGTACAGAAAAGTGACAATGACGCATATTCAAATGTAAAAACTCCAGTTCGGATTGGTGTTCTAATTGAAAACTGTCAATGTGCTGGCTAAATAATTCACAAAACATGCCTGAAGCATGGAAGACCTATATAGGTTCAAAAGATCATTATGTACCCTGATAGAGAAAAATAATGCTCCCGAAGAGCCTGAAACACTTGTAAGATCCACATTATTAACTTCTGCAGTAGATAAAATATCCGAAGAGACATATGTCCCTGAAGTGACACGTCCCCAAAGGATATACATGGAAATGAGGAAATTCCATATGTTATACAAATACAAAAAGATCTTGTGGGATTACAAACAAGTGGTCATTGATGATATATTTTGCTATTGTTATATATGTGTCACTTTTAACCTTCTGGTAACCGTTGGGACATTCTGGCAGTTTTTCGATTTTTTTCGTTTTTCGATCGGAACCGCTAAAATTTCGGGCTGTTAGCTATCGCCCTGAGATTGAGGGCTCCGATTGAAAATCTAACTGCATATTATGTGTCCTGGTGCCATTCCAAGCCACTCACAAAAATTTCATCGAATTCCGGTACGTTTCAGAATTTTGCAGTTCCGTGGCGTATCCGGGTTTTGACCGAGCGAGAAGTCATTGGGAGACTTTGACTTGGTCAATGTGGACCCTTGACTTGGTCAAATGATTTTGGATTTTTGTGTGGTTGGGTTGACTAGGGTCAAACCACACTTAAGCCTCCCTAAGCTAGCTTAAACCCTAATTAACCTAGCTTACCCTAATCTAAATGAGGTTTGACTTTATATAAGTGAAATCTAAAAGTGCCATGCACTATTCATCTTCTCCTTCCATGAGATTTCTCTCTCCCCCTCTCTCTTTTTCAAGCTTTTGAGCCACCTAGGGTCCTCAAAGCTTAAAACCTAAATCATAGAAAGGCTAGATCGGGTCCCAATCTACGCCCCAGTGTTCTCGGATTCGAATTCCGAGAAGTTTGGCCCCTTCATCCCCCCTCTTTTCTCCCCTGATTTGGGCCATTTCGAGGGCCAAGGGAGATGCTGGCGTTGGAGGCCTTTGGGAAGAGGTTTCGGTGCGCGGAGAGCAACCGAGCATCCTTTCTTTCCCTTGGTAAGCCCTTTTTCCTTTCCTTTCTTGCTTAGATGCTTGTTAGGAGGGTGGATTTGAGGTTGGGTGGTGGTCGGCGGCTGTGGGTGGCTGTTGGTGGCTGGTGAGAGGAGTTTGGGTGGTCGGGCAGGGTGTTAGGCAGTCCCAGGCAGGGAGGTTGGCTGTCCCGGGTGGGCTGGCAGCGGGCGCAGCAGGCAGGCGCACCAGATTGTCGGGCGCGCGAGCGCATACACGCGGGCGTGCGCTTGGGGGGTGCAGGGGGAGGCGTGCTGGGTAGGAGGTGCTCGGGCATCAGGTGGGCAGTGCCCGGGCGTGCAGGCGAGCGGTGCTCGGGCCACTCGGCGATGCGCGCAGGCAAGCAGCGCGGGCAGCAGCGCGGACAGGCTGGCAGGCGCGCTGGGCGCGTGCTGCCAGGTGCGCTGGGCGTGTGTTGCACGGGCGTGCGCGTGGGCGCTGGGTGAGGGTCCCGGGTGCTGGGCGCTGGGCGCTGGGTCGCGGATGCTGGGCGTGCTAGGCATGCTGGCTGTGTTGGGCGCTGGGTCATGGATGCTGAGCGTGTTGGGCATGCTGGCTGTGTTGGGCGCTGGGCGCTGAGCACGGTGCAGGAGCATGCGCGCGGGGCGCTTGGCAGAGGCGCAGGTGTCACGCCCCAGGGCGGCCGTCCCCGGGACACGGCAAGTGTATATATGATATCAGTAAACAGGAGTTCAATAACATACTCACACAACAGCTAAAATGACAACACAGATAAAAGCAGGGCAGACATAATATATACACCAAATGTGGAAGCTAAAAAGACTGAATCTGTAATCAAAACATACTACAGACTCGATACATAATCATATGTCATGTGAGAGCTAACATGTCCATATACACACAAATACAATCCACACATAATCCAAACTAGGTGCCCAAGCACAGAAAATATACATACAACAAAGAGAAGGATGCTGATGGCCTCAAAACTCGAGGAACGTGACGCTACTCCGCTACTGGTGTAGTCACTCGGGAAGCTCCTCCTTCAAGTCCTCCTCGGTAATCACTGAAAAAGATTTTATGTGAGGGGTGAGCCACACGCTCAGTGAATAGCACAACCCATGCATACAGTTCATATTAACCACAATTTATAGCAAAAGCCTCAAAGTGGCATAATCAATCACAAGTCCGGTGGTTCGCTACATCGCCGAACCACCACACCCTCACCCTCACCCTCACCCCTCAATAGGTGACAAAGGGTATTGGGACTTAATGGGCTGATAATCATCCATACACAATCCTGTGGGTCGCCGCATCGCCGGCCCACCATACCCTCACCCTCACCCCTCAATAGGTGACATAGGCTCTTGGGACTGACTAGGCTGTTGGTCACCCTTGGTCCACCGATAGTCTCTCCCCACTCCGTAGGTCGTTTGGCCACTCCCACATTCAGCACAGTCCTTCTACCAAATCAGGAGGTGCCTACTGATGGGAGCCCCTGCACGGGACGACCTTTCTAACGCTGAGGTAGTCTCTACACGGATCCAACGAAGGGAACAGAACAGCCTATCCATCGCATATGATCCACTCGGATCCGCTGACAGCACATCTCTACAACTCTAATGTCTTGAATTCATTCAGAATTCCTCCAGCGCGCATAACCAAGATGCGGGGAAATAAATAAGACAAAAATGAGGAAAAGAGACCTTGGGAGGGTAACCTGAGGTCCCGATGTAGGACATCCCGACAACCAAACGAGGAACACGGAGTACCCTAACCCGGGTCTCAATGTTAACCTCGCAAGGCCCCCTTATATTCCCCAAAGCATGCTAACAATATTACAAGTTTGCATTTAAGTAAATAAATCAAACTAATAGGACGCATGCATAGGTCAGGGCTTTCCTAGCATGATAACAAGGTGACAGGATGCACGGCTCATGCACAAATCCTAAGGGTGCAAGTCCCTAACATACAAGTCTAGGGTGGCATGCATTCTACACACACATCATGCTTACATGTATTACAATACAACAGTTAATACTAACTATGTGCCCCAGGGGAGGACGGTACACGCCCAAGTGCATGTAGCGCCTCCCAAACTGGGTTGGGTTGTCCCACTCACCGGAAGTCGGGTCAACGCGCGACCGTCCGTCGAGATCTGCAAGACAGGGTATCAACTGGTGAGTAAAAATCCACAAAATACTCAAAATACACAAATAAATACCCAAAATCCCACAATCAAACACCCAATACTCGGGCAAACGTGCATACGACCCGCACGCACGCTAGCCCGAGCACCCCGGTAACCACCCGCACCCCCGGCAGCCACCCGCACGGCCACCCGACCGCCTGGGTGCACCGCCGCGCCTCAGCCCGCGCACCCAGCGCACCGCCGGGCCCCTACCCGCCGCCTGGACACGCCGCCGAGCCACACGGGTGCACCGCCCGCCCAGCACAGCCGCCCGCGCACACCCCGCACGCCTTGCGCTGGGCCGCGAGCACCCCGCACTCCCCGGGCGCATCGCCTCGCCCCGCGCGCACCCCGCGCGCACCACTGCTGCCTCGCCGCGCCCCGCGCGCACCACCGTTGCCTCGCTGCGCCCCGCACGCACCCCGCGCGCACCCTGCACAACGCCCCTCGACCAGCACCCCCAGCACGCCCACGCCTGCGCCCAGCACACTCGCGCCCAGCGCCCAGCACGTGCGCCCTGCTGGCCTCCAGCTCCCCCCGAGCGCACGCCCGCGCGCGCCCAGCCTGCTGCGCTGCCTGTGCTGCTGCCGGTGCTGCCTGTGCTGCCTGCTGCCCGAAACAGCAACCCCCATGCCCGAGCACCTCCACCACCCATCCAACGGCCTCCGACGGCCTCCGACCGCCCCCAACCACCTCCGACAGCCTCCCACAGCCGCCGACCACCTCCCAAACACAAAACCCCCTTCCTAACATACATCTAAGCCAAAAAGAAGAGGAAAAAGAGCTTACCAAGGGGGAGGAAGAGGTGTCCGGTTGCTCTCCGCGCACCGAAACGCTCCCCCAACGGTCTCCACCACCAAGACCAACTCCCACCTCCGATTTGGCTCGGATCTGAGGAGAAGAGAGGGCGGATGGGAGGGCTAGGTTGGCCGGAATCGGGATTTGAAAGCACTGGGGTGTAGATCGGCACTTTCTATGCTTTAGGTTTTTGGGTTTGAGGGTTCTAAGGGGCTCAAATGGAAGAAAAGGAGAGAGGGGAGAGAGAAAAAGCTTTTGGTAGGGATGATGAATAGTGGAACCCAAATTTTAGATCTCCTTTATATAACAAGTCATTTAAAAACCCGGATACGCCCCGGAACTGTGAAATTTCAGAAACGTTACCGGAATTCGATGAAATTTTCATGAGTGGCTTAAAATGGCACCAGGACACATAATATGCAGTTAGATTTTCAATCGGAGTCCTCTAGCTCAGGACGATAGCTAACAGTCTAAAATTTTAGCGGTTCTGATCGAAAAACGAAAAAAACTCAAAAACTGCCAAAATGCTCCAATGGTTACCAGCAGGCCAAAAAAAGTGACACAAATATAACAGCAGGCGTGCGCGCGGTGGGGTGATGCGAGCGGTGGTGCGCGCGGGGTGCGCGCGGAGCGAGGCGAGGGCAGCGGAGGTGCGCGTGGAGGGTGCGCGGGGCGAGGCGCTGGGCCCGCGGGGCATGTGGTGTGCGCGCGGGTTGCTGCGCTGGGGCGCAGTGGACGCGCGGTGCACCCGGGGAGCTCGACGGCGTGTCCAGACGTGCGGGCAGGGGCTCGGCAGGGCGCCTGGGTGCGCGGGCTGAAGCGCGGCGGTGCATCCGGGGACGGGTGGCCGTGCGGGTGGTTGCCGGGAGTGCGGGAGTGAGTCGGGGTGCTCGGGCTAGCGTGCATACGGGCCGTATGTACGTTTGCCCGAGTGTTGGGTGCTTTTAGAATGTTTTGGGTATTTTTGAGGTATTTGTGGATTTTACTCACCATATTAAATACCTGTCTTGCAGATCTTGACGGACGGTCGCACGACGACCCAGATACCGGTGAGTGGGACGATCCAACCCAGTAGGGAGGCGTTACATGCACTTGGGCGTGTACCGTCCTCCCCTGGGGCACCATAGTAAATATTAACCTGTTTAATATGGAAACTATGTAAGCATGATAATCTGTAGTATGCATGCCACCCTAGATTGTATGCTAGGGACTTATACCCTTAGGACCCGTATAAGAACCATGCACCCTGTTATCATGTTTCCATGCTAGGAAAGCCCCGACCGATGCATGTTCCCATTTAGTTTAATTTGTTTAAATAAAATGCGAGCATGTGATTATTAGCCTGTCTTAGTGAATATTATAGGGGAGGGGCCTCGCGAGGACAGCGGTGAGACCTGGGCTAGGGTACTCTGTGTTCCTTGTTTGGTTGTCGGGATATCCTATATCAGGACCTCACGCTACCCTCTCAAGGATTCTTTCCCCGTTAATATTCCAACCTCTTTATTATTATAATGCATGTTTCCCCGCATCCTAGTTATGCGCCCTGTTGGAATTCTGAAGAATTCAAGGCATTAGAGTTGTAGAGATGTGTGGTCGGCGGATCCGAGTGGATCATATGCGTATGGATAGGCTGTTCTGTTTCCCTTCGTTGGATCCGTGTAGAGACTGCCCCAGCGTTGGAAAGGCCGTCCCTTCCGAGGGCTCCCATCAGTAGGCGCCTCCCGATATTTGTGACGGACTGTGCTGAAGTTGTGGGTGAAGGCCAAGCGGCCTACGGAGTGGAGGAGAGACTATCGGTGGACCAAGGGTGACCAACAGCCTAGTCAGTCCCAACATCCTATGTCACCCATAGAAGGGTGAGGGTGAGGGTGCGGTGGGTCAGCAATGGGGTGACCCACCGGTTGTGGAATTATGGTCTAAGGATGATTTTTAGATTTGTATGTCCCAATATCCTACGTCACCTATTCAGGGGTGAGGGTGAGGGTGTGGTGGTTCGGCGATGTACGAACCACTGGATTTATGATGTTATGCCACTTTGAGGCTGGTTGTTAATTAATTGTGGTTAATATAGCTGTGATGCATGGGTTGTGTTGTTCACTGAGCGTGTGGCTCACCCCTCGCATATGTTTTCTCCAGTTGCCACTGAGCCGGATCAGCAGGAGGAGCCTTCCGAGGGATTCCTTCAGTAGCGGAGCAGCGCTACGTCCCGCGAGTGTTAGAGGCTATCAGCATCCCTTTTTGGCTGTATGTATTTATTTCCGTGCTTGAGCACGCGTTTGTATATATTCAGTTGTATATTGTGTATATTAGCTCTCACAGGACAGATGATTGTGTATCGAGTCTGTAGTATGTTTTATTTACAGATTCAGTCTTTCGCTTCCGCATTTGGTGTATATATCATGTCAGCCTCCTTGTTGTCTGTGTGTCATTCTAGTTGCTTGTTTATGGTATATTATTGCCTCCTATTTACTAATATCATATATACACTTGTCGCGTCCCGGGGACGGCCGGCCCTGGGGCGTGACAGCTATAGCTACTAAAATCATGATTTAGAACAATATTCATTGTATGAATATAAAGAATGCCAAAAGTGTGGCCGGCCAATTAGTGTAAAAGACAAAATTAATTCTCAGAAAGATAAAGGTATGAGAAAAGATAAACAAAAAGGTTAGTACTCCTGAAGAGACCTCAATACAAACAACAGAAGCAATTGATCAATTTAATCTTTCTAAATAAATAAATTCAGAAGAGGTAGCCCCCAGGAGGCACATATAAACAATGAGATCTCATTAAATAATAAAGAAGAAAGATGGGATATAATAAAATCATTGTTGACAATGTATTTCATATGATGTTGTTTTTGCTATTATAAAAGATAATGAGGATCCGAAACCATGAACCATCGTAGAATGTCAACGTAAAAATTATTGGCCAAAAATTAGAAAGAAGCAATGCAGGTAGAATTACATATGCTAGCGAAATGTGAAGTATTTGGACCTGTTGTCCAAACAACTGAAAATGTAAAGCCTGTAGAATAAAAATGAGTATTGTAAGAAAGCACAATGAAAAAAATTAAATTGTAAGATATAAAGCATATCTTGTGACACAAGATTTCTTACAGATACCTGATATTGATTGAGAAAATTATATTCTCCTGTGACGGATGCAAATCACTTTTTGATTTTTAATTACTTTGGCAGTCTTAAAAGAACTGAATATGCTTCTAATGGATGTAGTTACATCATATTTATATGAAACACTAGAAAGTGAAGATCCTTGAAGGATTTAAAATGCCTAAAACAAATTATGCATTCGAAGCATGTATTCTATCAAAAGATCTTTACATGGGTTCAAGCAATCTGGGTGCATTGGAAAAATCGCCTAAATGAATATTTATTGAAATTAAGAAGGATATGATCCGATTTGCCCTTATATTTTCATTAAGAAATCAGAATCTGGATTTGATATTATTGCAGTATATATTGATGATTTGAATCCGTTAGGGATTCCAGAAAAGCTTACAAAATTGCTTTAAAAGAAAGAATTTGAAATAAAAATATTGGGAAAACAAAATATTGTCTCGATATACAAATCGAGCAAAACCCAAGTAGAATCCTTGTCCATCAGACAATGTGTAGTACATAAAAGTTCTGAAGCACTTTACTATGTACAAATATTCATCCATTAAGTTCTCTTATAAATGTCAGGTCATTTGATCCAAATAAGGGCTAATTTTTCATCCAAAAGAATCTTCTTGTTCTTGAAATAACATATCTTAGTGTAATAATATAAGTGCAATAAGTGATTTATTATATTTCACACAAGGTATTAAATTTGACATTATATTTTTAGTTAACCGGATTGGTCGGGTTTTATTTTACATGAAGACATTGGTATTGTGAAAAACACATTTTGTTTTGTAAAACAACAAATATGGGTTTATTCTATTTAAAATGATTTTCTAATGGTTAAATATAATTCAACATTCATCATGAAGATAATATTACATGTATAGCATGACTTAAAGGAGGCTTCATCAAAGATCTATTCAACAAAGCATTACTAACCGCAACGTTTAAGAAACTGAAACAAAACATTAGAATGCGTCGACTTAAAGATCTTCATGCTAAAAACAGGGGGAGTAATTTAATTCAAAATATTTGTGTATTGTAATCTTTTTCCTTCGACCAGGTTTTTTCCACTGGGTTTTCTAGCAAGGTTTTAATGAAGCAGTATGAAAACATACATTAGAATATTGTACTCATTTTCCTTCGCTGAGTTTTTTTTCTTAGCAAGGTTTTAATGAGGCATATTCTTGTGTGAAGGTCATCCAAGGGGGAGTGTTGTAAATACATGCATATGAATGTGCATGTAATTGTGGATGACTTCTTGGTGCATGTATGCATTAGTGTGTGATATTAATTGTAAATTCATGTATATTGTAAATAAATACATGAATGAGATATTATAATTGTTATCCCTATAAATAGAGGGTTTGTCAAACATCAAAGGCATGAAAAAGAAATGAGAAGTTCTTGAAGAACAATACTTCCTCTTGTGCTTAAATATCTTTTGTGTTTATTTTGTGTTTCTATCTCTTTCTCTTTTATTTTATAACAATATCTTTATATAAAAGGTCTAAATTCTCTATAAGAAAAAAAAAAATCTCTTTATATACATGCAATCTGCCAATTGAGATTCAAATTGAGAGATCACCCATGTTGAAAGAATCGGAAGAGGAAGAGCATGAGGTGGTGGATTGGTCATCCCTTCCGGGAGATCTCCTCTACCTCATCTCAAGGCGTCTCACCTTCTTAGATGTCATCCGCTTCAACGCAGTCTGTGTGTCTTGGCACAAATCCATCATCGACGTCTACAAAGACAGCAACATAAATCTTCTTCTCCCTAAGAAGAAGACTAGTGCGCTACAGATTCCATGGCTGATTCTACCGGTGCTACCTCATCGTCTTCGTGGCAAGGAGCGCAATACCCGCACCATCCTCAGCTTATCCGACGGCGGGAAAACCTTCAACATCTGCATTCCCGCACATCACTCTTTGTCACGCTGCATCGGATCGTCCAATGGGTGGCTCTTCATGGTCAACGAGCTCTGCGAGATAAACATGGTCCATTACATCGCACCCCTATGTGATCCCTATACTCGACAAGCATGGACGAGGCATAGAAAATTACAGGATTGTATACCCCTATGGTGAGGATGAGGACTGTCCCTGGCATACGTGGAGGATCTACTACAAAAAAACCATCTTTTGTTCCGACATCAACACTGTCGCCGTCATCGATGACGGGTGGACTCTCTTGGAAACCCCTAAACGAAACATTCATTGAAATAACATATCATGAGGGATGGCTCTATGTGTTTAACAGTGTCGATCATGTCATGGCCTATGACATCTCCTCGTATGTTAAAAGAGGCGGCTCTCGTCCTACTCCACGAATTGTGGGGACACTGTTGAGGCAATGGTATGGTGATCAGCGTTATCTGGTGGCGTCCATGGGTAGGCTGTTGCGCATGTACAGGACACTCCAGCGTTGTCAAACAGTGGATTTTGAAGTTTTCAAAATGGATGGAGATGATTGGGTGTAGGTGAAAAGCATCGGGGATTGAGCGCTCTTCTTGGGTAAAAACCATTCGATGTGTCTACCCGTTGAAGGTGTGAGCGGCCTGAAGAGAAATTGCATCCACTTCACTGACGACAACCATGAGAAAATCTTTGTTGATCAGCACGGCGTACGTGACATCGGAGTGTTCAACATGGAGGATGATGAGAGCATAGACCGATACTTCTACAACCAACAGTGTCCGTTTCCACCACCTGTTTGGTTCATGCCTAATTTTCCTTGAAGGGCTTCCGTGGTTTATCCATGTTCTGTTCCACAACCAACATGGAGGATGAGATCAAAATCATCAAAAATAGAATACAAAATCATTTAGGAGCAGTTTTTTTTAATGGTTTGTAGATCGATCTGTAGGATCTGCACGGTTGTTTTTTTTTTTCATGTATTCAGGATTAGTTGGAAGGACGGTTTATGATCTACTTCATATGGCTCTTGATATAGATTGACAACCTGTTTGGCAAAGTTGGCCTATGATGTTTTTAAAATATAAAAATCAATCCCTTGTTCAAGAGCATAATTCAATAACAATGTCTTGTTCAGAAGCATATTTGCATGCTTTCCACATTGAATACTGTAATACTATTATGTCCAGCCCGTGTGCAAACTTTTTTTTTTTTTTTAAGTTATACACTCTCGCAATGAAATAGATATTGTTATATGAAATGAAATATACACTCAAATATAATATTATATTTTTAAAAAAAATTAACTTTCATACACTATATCATAGTATATAAAACTATAGACGAGACTGTAAAATGAAATGAATTGAATGTATCAACACGTTCCTAGATTATATATTCACATTTGTATTGTTTAACCATTAAAACTGTTCCTGGTTGGAAACACAAATCTTCTTCAAAGAGAATAAAATATGCTCTCGTGTCATTGCAATGCCAAAAATGATGAGAGAAAGCACCATAGTGAATCAAACAATTAAATATCGGAGAGAACTACACGAAATATCCAAATATTAAGAAGGCAATTATATTTTCAGTTTCTCAAATCAAACACAATAAAATGCATTTATACAGAGCATGTGAAGAAGGCTGACTGTGGAGAAGGGGAAAAAAAACAGAAACTAATAGCCAATAGGAATAACACAGCAGAATTCATCAAATTCTTCAATACTTCCAGAGTCTATGATATAATACACAGTAGATATGACCATATTCTCATTATTACCGCCTGGGATATCAAATATATGAATTGGTGACTGAGATGAACTTCATCTAGCATTCACAGCCTGATGACATCTGCTGCCGCCCTCCACAGGTAACGTCGATGGTGTCCGGAAGGTAGACTTCAACAAAGAAAATAAGGCAATATGCCCTTGTATTGCATAGGTTGGGCTCGACAGTTCTGCATCCGGAAGATGTTGGGGAAAATGCTATGATAACACCGAGACTTCACTGGAACTCTTCGAGTCGTGTTACATAGTTGTTTTCCTTAAGATAAGATATGCTCCCACCAGATAGTGTGCACAGGGTACTGCAAATCTGTTTTCAAGAAAACTCGAAACAAAATTCCACCAACGTTTGCACCGACGATAGTGAACAGAATACTAATGCAGAACTCAAGTGAACCAAGACCTTAGTATTAAGTTCCGCAGAAACTCAATAATAAAAAAAGCTTTGAAAAAAATAGAAAGCCTTTGATATTTTTCTAAGTTGTTTGGATAGTCGAAATCCATGCCTATTTATAAAAATTGAAGCACCCTTTCAAGGCATCCCAAGAGGCCCAATCTCCTCTAATGTGGACTGTTGGATACTCAATTACAAGATCGACATCCAGATCGATTGTCGATTACCATCTGATGCATCCCTTCCAATGACACCCCTTAATCACTCCAACTATTTCTTGATCAATCCAATGATACACATTATATCTAACGTGTCTACCTTTTGAAAGATCTAGATTGCATCTGATGAAAACAATCTCCATCGTCTGATTAGCAAAATATCATCGATGAAAACTGGATTGATTTTGGATGAATCTGTGAACATGTATTACTTTATATACAATGCAGTTTGTATTGTTTAACAAACTAAAACTGTTCCTAGTTGTAAACAAATCTTCTTCCAAGAGTTTATAACATGCTCTTGTGACATCTGCAATGATGAGAGAGCATGGAAAGCACCACTGTGAATCAAACAATTGAGTACTTGAGAATTGAATACTGGAGATGAGACTACACGAAATATCCAAATATTCAGAAGGCAATATATTCTCAGTTTTTCAAACAGAATAAAATGAATTTTTACAGCATGTGCAGAAGGTTGAAGGTTTTGGAGGGGAAAAAACAGAAACCAATAGGAATAACCACAACAGAATTCATCTAATTCTTTAAGTCTTCCAAGACCGATATAATACACAGCAGATATGACCATATTGTCTCATTATTACCACCTGGGATATCAAATATATGAATGGGTGAGTGAGATGAAGCTCTTCTAGCATTCACAGCCTGATGACCTCTGCTGCCGCCCTCCACTGGTAACATCAATGGTGTCCGGAAGGTATCTTCAACAAATAAGATAAGGCACCAAAATCAGTCCGATGTGTTCCAGTTATACTCTCATAAAAAAAATTCCAAGAATGATAGTCACTGATCCTATTTATTACAGTTTCCACTTAAAGGTAACTGCATGAGGCACGCAGAACTTTTTCCAGTTAATTCCTGACCACAATATCTCCTATTTTGATTGATTGTTTTTTACCAAACTCTTATTTCCTTTTACCAATAAGGATTGAAAACACAGGGATCAATCTCAGAGATTAATTCAGTTACCTTATCCTAAAACAACTTGAAATCTATCCACTTTATTATGTACCTAATACCCCATAACATATATTCTGTAAGAAAACAAGGTGGTGAGCTCACATTTCTTCTTCTGGCTCATTCTTCAGGGCGTTCTTCGCGATACATTGGAAAGCAGCTTCCACATTGAAACCCTCCTTTGCAGATGTCTCAAAATAGGGTATGTTTCCCTTGGAGGCACACCATGCCTTCGCCTTCTTCTCGGATACCTTTAAAACATTAAAATAAGGGTAGTTTTTGTCATGATTGCAAAGATATGTGCAGGATGCAGCTTTAAAAAAAACGGCAATCATATTATTCACTTCATCAGTTTTGTAGTCAAGAAATATTCAACATATCATCACAAATAAGAAACAGCAAGATGTGGAAGAACAAGTGAAAAACCATCCTACCACTCGGCTGTTGCCACCATCCACATCTATTTTGTTTCCCAAAACAACAAATGGGAAGTTCTCAGGGTCCGAAGGGCTAGCCTGAACAACACAGTTGCCAGAGAAAATGTGGTATTTAATATCCATGATGCTTATAATGTGTTAAGCTAAAGAAAAGGTTTATAATAAATAACATCACCTGAATTAGAAACTCTTCCCGCCAATTGTTGAGGTTATCAAATGACTTAGCCACATTAACATCATAAACAAGAACACAACAATCGGCACCACGGTAAAATGCCACACCCAAACTCTGGAATCTTTCCTGCCCTGCTGTGTCCCAGATCTGAACAATGCAACGCACCACAAAAAGAAATAAGCTTCTGAGCAACAAGGTTAGTCTGAGAGGGAGGGAGAGGAAGACGGAGAGAGAACCATATTGTACCTTTAATAAGGAGAACTAACCTAATCAAAAGACACGTAATATGCTTCTAGACTTCTATATATGGATCCCAGTACAACAAATTAACACAGACAGTTCCCAATTTCATTCAGGAAAAAACAGACTGTTCCCAATAGGTTGGGGTCGGATTTATCAAACTTACAATATTACCCATCTAGTGGAAGACCTCAAGGTCTCCACAAGTTTTAGAATTGGCTTCACATATTATATCATAATGCTAGAACAACATTAAAATTAAAGCTCGCAACTTCAGTTTTTTTTTTTTTAAGGCTACCTCCGCCTGTTTGTCCGGTCCCACGGAAAATTCTTTCGAATAATCACCAACAAACCGGTGGGTAAGTCAGTGCCAAGACTCGAACCCATGACCTATCGGTAACACCGCTAAGCCATGAACCATTGTGCTATGACCACTGGGGACCTATTGGTAACACCGCTCGCAACTTCAGTTGCTTATACATGATTAAATAACTAGGAGTGTCGAACCTCAGGTAATAGAAGTGGAAGGATTATAATGACAAATATTTACAGAAACCAGTCTGCAATGTGCATCACCTGATCTAACTCAAACAGAACTACAGCTAACTCGTCCTGCATAACAATCAAGACAAATGCAGTTCTTTTTCCTCCAAACAGAACATATTCACATCCTTTCATAAAACCTCAGAATATCTAGCAAGTCACATTCCCATCCGCCTCCTTTTTCATTATCCCTTTCCATAACCAATAAAATGTCAAAAACCTATGCAATTCACAAATGCCCATCATCCTCCAATGACAAGGTTAAACCACCATTGTTCCACCACATGGAAAAAAATGGGAAGAAATCATCAATTGAATTAGCACTCCTTCACTCAAAAAGAAAACCAACTAAGAATGACAGACATTTTGGCCAATTGAGATGACAGCAAATGACCTAGCACCCATAAAGCAATTTTTCAACAGCATCAAATGAAATTTGTTGTATCAGAACCAGGGTATATAAACATATAGACCATGTTACTGCAATAAAACTCTCATTGACTGGAACCTTGGAAATGCACAGTTTTCATCTAATTGGTGAGGAACCTGGTGCTTCCTAACTCAATTATTGCACCAAAATAAGGTTTCAATGCTCAGAACTCGCATGTTGTTGCTATATATCACCATGCTTGAAAATGTGCACATTCATTCAGATACCCCCAAAAACTTCACCTTGTGCACGAACCATAAAATACCCATGATGATAGATGGTGCGTCACAACCTAATATCAATTTCACCCAGTCTCTAAGGAGTGAGAAAATAGACGCCCAAGTGTTTTCAATTAGGGGCTCTGGTGTTGGAAGATGCTTTCGTTCTGTGTGATCCAAATGCCCCAACATATCGCATGAAGAAACACATGCCTGTTTGTTTAGCCTAAGTTCAAAACTCCAAAAAAAAATCCCCCTTTCGGTATGCCCAAAAAGATCCTCATACCTAATAATTTACAATTAGCATCTAGCTAAATTTTAATTCAATTAAAAAATGTTCACTTTTTTTATTAAAGATGGGAGTCTGAATAGTTTATTCACCTGGAATAACCAAATAAACTCCAAAACTAACTAATAAATCTCGGGGCCATAAAAAAGAAAAAACGAAAATAACAAGACAAAAGGCAGCATGTGTGTACATACTCAAAACCACCTACAAATACATTGATAGACCTGCTGCCAACTGCCAAGTATCCATACAAAATTTATAAACAGAATTATAAGAAGAAACAAAAAATGCAAAAAATGCAAAAGGAAACGAGTTATCAAGAGGATTATGGTAACAAAAGCCATGTTAATGTATGCAATCCACAGATACATTTATCCAAATAATAATTAAGTGTTCTGCCCCCAGACAAGTATAGGCTACAGACAGATAAAAATTGAGCACAAAACAGAGAATGCATGTTCACAGATTCGTCCAAAATCAATCCAGTGAATATCATATATAGAAAAACAAGCACCCACATGGAACAAGTTCATGCTGTATCCCTCAATTCATATCATCAGCTAAATAAAAACAATTTGTTAACCAAACAATATACAAGTTCACCAGGTCAATGATAATAGTTAAATGTGCATAACAAACATGCATTCAGACACAAATAGATTAAGATTCATCTAAGCTTGTGAATAATGGAAGATGCAAGGAATACAAGCTCACAAAACACACCTGGAGCGTAAAAAGCCGATCCTCAAACTGGACTTCTTTTGTCAAAAAGTCTGCCCCAATCGTCGCCTTATACTGATTACTGAACTTCCGATTCACATATCTATAATTCACCGTTTAAGGAGAAAACGCACATATGCAGCTACAATCCAACATTTTCAAGCACTAAAGCACACACAAAAAAATCACAAACCAAACCATAAAACACAATTTTTTTGGGATACTGATTCATCAAAGACGTCTTTCCAACCCTGTCAAGAACAACACAAACACAAAAGCACAACAGAATCAGGTTCTCACTATAATAAGAATATAAGATCCAAAAAAATCAGATTTTTCATGTCAAGAATTCGGCGTTTAACGAATAAACGATCCAACCATAAAAACTTCATAAATACCCATTGCCCAATGAGAGAAGCCCCATAAACAATCAAATCAAAAGTTCCCAAATAGAGAAAACATAGAAACCCTAGAAAGAAAAAACCTGACCCGCTGTCCCCGAGTATTATGACCTTCAAAAGCATCCTCCGTCGCGAACCCATGGATTCAAAGCCCTAAGAAAGAAAAATATTAATTCTTTTTTTTTTTTTGGGTTCTCAAATCAGGAAAAATTGATCGAAACCAAACCGAAGAAATTATGGAGAGAGAGAGACAGACAGACAGACAAATTTTGGTAGAAAATAATTAATAAAAAAATAAATTCCGTGACCGTCTTTTTTTGTAAATGACGCAAATGTCGAACAACCGGGGAAACCAAAAAGATTCTAGGACGACCGTTGGATTGAAGGACCACCGATTGAACGGATGAAAATAATGTTCTAAAGATGGGATGTGGTTTTCCGCGGTCAAAGGTGACCGCGTGGATTGATACTGCAAATTTGCTATTTGCAGTAGCAGTTTTTACTGCGCATCAGTCCTTGCCTCCTTGGACTCACTCAGATCTAGTGAGCTGTGCTACTCACGTCATGACTCATGCAATTTCTTTTAATTATCCAATTCCATTCAATGAGTTGTTTAATCTTATTTAAGATTACATGACATGAGTTAGTTCAATTTAAAAAAAAAAATTCTTCTATATGTTATTTAGATAATTTTAATTTACAAATTATTTCATGGAATGTGGAACAATAATAGAGAGAGAATAAAAAAAAATGAAACTCCAAAAGTAATAAATTTTAAGATAAAAATAAATTCAACGATTAAAATTTTTCCACTAATCAGTTCTAGTCTAACTTGAATTTAATTTTTTCAAGGAGTGAGTTCAAACTCAACATAAAAATTAAAAAAAAAAACTCAAGAAAAATGATATGCCCCGCCCTTATGCAAGTCCCATTAGCAATCCACAATATTTTTTAAAAATATTGTTATATAAAATAAAATATATACAAAGATACAATAACATATTTTTTTAAGGGCGTTGAAACAATAACTTGATATACACTGATAATGCTACGCTATCATAGTGTATGCAAAATGAAGATAGTATATCAACACTCAAATCTCAATCCAAATGCACCTAAAATCTAATCCAAATTCACCCAAAAATGAAGCTCAACCCGTCCATATTTCGCCCCTGCCAAACAATATATATATATATATATATATATATATATATAAGTCTCTTAAATTAAAAACTTGCCATTTGACCATTTTACCCCTATCAATCCATTCAATCCATTCACACCACTTTAATCATGACCATTTTACTATTTCACCCCTACATTTATATTTAATCTTATGAAAATTCATTCACATCTTTTTAATCACATTCATAATTTATTCTAATACATACATTTCATCGTATAATATATTTATTAATTTGTAATTAAAATTGGATTGTTACGCCCCGAAGCGGCTGTCTCTGGATTGTAGCAATATATATAAATATCATGTGATCAATACAAGAGGTCAATAATAACTCCAAGAGGTACATCGATGATCCAACATGTAACATACTTGGTTTAACAAAGCAATAATAATAGATAGCTTATCCAGAAAGTGCGGAAGCGTAAAATGACATAAATATGTAATCCAAAGTAATATTACAGATCCAATTAACACAATTACAGCCCTGTGAGAGCCAATCTAGTCAAAATAAACTAAAAATAACGACATGTGCCTCAAGCACGAATATCATAACATACAGGTAAGAGGAATGCTAACGACCTCACGCTCGCAGAACCAAAAGATCGTACGTTACAACAACTACTGAAATCTCACCTCGTGGGACTCCTCCTTCAAGATCAACTCAACCTCTGGTAGAGGAACAACACACGAAGGGTGGACTACAAGTTCAGTGAATGGTAAGAATCCAAGCACCATATCTATATCACATCAATAGTACAATAACAGTTCAACCATGACATGGAATAAAATCTAAAGATAGAAACAATCACGCAAAAACGTACACTCACTATACCCCCACCCTTGCCCATAAGGATGACAAGAGACTTTTGGAAGAAATCAATACGTTATCTCCTATGGCATATCATATTCAATGATATTAAATACATAAGATACAATATCATGCTAGCATTAGATGTATAAAAATATGGTTATTTATGCATGTATTATGGTGGACAAACAAGTAATGGGTGCGTATATAAATTGTCTACGTAAAATACAAATTATAAATATATATAGTATGCGTTATCTAAGATGGTAAGTTATAATCCTAATAATACATCCATTATACGAATACTACATTACTACGGTGCTCTTTGAATACACGGAGCACGGTTACGTGTGTTACCCGCTTCTTAAGTAGGTGGATCGAACCACTCACTGTTACCCGGATTGTCGTGAGTTCTGTAAACGAAAGCTGCAAAACACAACCAATGATGCTCAATTAAAATATGAAGTCTCCTAACACACATACAAGCCAACTTCATGAAGACACTAACTCTTGATGGTTCTCACATCATGCATAATAGCTCTTTGACACACAATCAAGTAAAACTGGTACATCTACTACAAACCAGCCCTAAACTTTAATCTCCACAGCACCAAATACACATCCACTAATTCTGAAATAAATCATACACGTTCTTGGACATGTTAGGATCATAATCTGATTTGGCCTCTACATGACCGAAATAAAATATTTTCAGAAACTGGTCATTTCCTTCGTGAATCTGAACAGTCCATGCAAATCAGGTTCTAATTTATAACACAGATAATATTATGATGCCAAATTTCATATATAGAATCTAGACATATGGATGATCATATCATATGAAGACATAATTCTAAAAATATGTCTCTAAGTACTAGTTTTATAAGGATTGTTATAGGACAGAAATCTGCCTTACTACAACACAAAACTCCCAACAACAGAAAAATGGTAAATCACATACAACAGCACCTATGCATCCTTGCTGACCACTCAAAGCACTAGATAACAACACTCATACTTCATTGAAAGTATAAATACAAATACCTACATGACACGAAGGGGAAAAAAATATATCATGAGGAGAAGAGGGGAAAATGATGCACACAAGGGATTCCACCACCACCACAAGCAATCAATCCATCACACATGCATAGCCATAACCACCACTAGATCAACACCATCACATAAGCCAAAACAAGCAATGAGGTTAAAAGAATGCCATGGAAAAGAAGAGGGAGGTGGGGGAAATACAAGGTTCACACACACTCACCATCCTTTTCACTCTTCCTTCATTTCCTTCTCTTCATCTTCATTTGCACCACCAAAATCACACACAAAAAGGGGTTGACCTAGAGAGAATGAGAGGAGGATAGAGAGAGATATATATTAAACTCAATTTAGGGTTTTGAGAATATAAGATGTGGGCAAAAGAGGTACAAATGAGCTTGGTGTGATGAGGTAAGGAGGGCGTATCTTAGACTTACACTCACCTCTAATAGAGACATTTGGAACCAAGGGTTGGAGAATGGGGTGATACTTGCCTAGAGTCACCACCCACCTAATCAAAGAACTAACCAAAACCCAGTAACAGCTAAACACGGATACCATTTGAAACTGTATAATTTTTAAAACGATGTCAGAATGCGACAAAAATTTATAGGTAAGTCAAAGCAGATACTAGGATCACCAATATGCGATTATATTTTTAAATTCAGCTCCTGAACTCTAAAAATAAATAAAAATATGATATTTAATCACTCAAAAGTGACACAAACATAACATGGATATCATAATATTATTAGGATAAGGAAATGCTTATAAAATGAAAGGATATTCAAAATATAATTCGTTGTAACCAATTAAAATTAGATTAGTATATTTATTGATTTATAATTAAAATCAAATATCATAATATTATCAGGATAGGAGGATGCTTATAAAATGAAAGAATATTCAAAATATAATTCACTGTAACTAACTAAAATTAGATTAGTATATTTATTAACTTATAGTTAAAATCAGATATCATAATATTATCGGGATAAGGGGATCTTTATAAAATAAAAAGATATTCAAAATATAATTCATTATTAGAATATATTTTGTACTCTATTTAAATTATGAAAATTATATCTAAGAATATATTCCTATTCATATAAAATTTAATTAGCAGCTTTAAAACAATATGTAATTGTTTTCAAACATTTTAATATTTTACAACAAACCAATCTCAGTCCTCAACATCTTCTCCCCAAAACATTCGTTCATTTTGTTTTTTGGAGCATGAATTCATTAATTGCTTTTGATAATTGGTAACCAAATAGTCATTAGTGTATTCAACAAAGCATTCATTGTCATCAAAACTCTTCCCCGACCAATGCTTAACCTTTCCCAATTCTCATCGACTACTCAAGAATCATTTTTTCCATGCCTGTTCATCTTTTTCACGTCTTCCAATAGTTTCCTCTTCGCCTCCTCCACGATTCCCTCTTCAACTCCGGTTTCATCTTTTCCTACCCTCTCTCCACCGTACATGTCTAAATCCTTCCATCCACATCCTCTTCCGATAGCAAATATTGGTTTCATGGGAGGTTTCTAGAAACTGAGAATTTATTTGGAGTCGCGCCTCTTCGCAGCGCACTAGGCGGCGAGTGACGACGCTCCATCTCCATCCCCTCCTCCCTGCTCCTTCTTCCTCTTCAATCTTGCACTCTTTCTCTCTCCACCTGGTCGCTCCAACCCCTGCCTCAACCACTCCCCTCAATGTCTCTCGATTGGCTTTTTTTTTTTTTTTCGATCACGGTTCTTATTTGCTTGTTGTAGCAAACCAGACCTACGCGAGAAGGACATGGTTTTTGGGGATAATGGGAAATGGGTTCTCTGAATTTCTTTGATTTCTCAATCAGTGCATATTTCCATTGGTTTAATGATAGTTTGGAAGTTGTTTTAGTGTTCAATATCAACCTTTGGGAACTAATTTTTTGTAAGGTCAAATTCGTGATTTTGTACTGATTGAGTTCTGTTTTTTTTGTCTTCTATTTGAAATTGGCAGTCTAGAAGATTGTGGAGAACCATCTTATTATTGTTTTTTTTCGATCAGGTACTTTTGTTATTCTTTTTATGTTCCTTTGAGTGGCATGCCATGTTATCGTAGCTTGAATTTGTATGTGGAGAATGAGAATTACTTTCTTAATCACATTATAAAGCAGACAATAGTATGATGATATGATAAATTGGGAATGATCTTGGTCTATTGATTATTTAGATTTGTGTAAAGTATATTATAATGGTCATAATTTTGTAATATTCCTCAAGATACGTGTAGTAACCTGATAAAAATTGTATCTACTAATGAATTCTATAAAAAAAAAAAAAATTTTGATAAATGAGGTGCAGTGGTGAATTTAGTGAAGATATCTAATGGATCACGCTATATATTATTTTTTAGTCATCTTTGTAGTTGTGATTGACAATGACGCTTATGAAATTGCAACAGTGACCAAGGCAAGCTAATGGATTCTTTGATAGTATGAGAATTTTTTTTATGTGCTTTGAGATTCTTTTTTTCTTTGTGGGTCCTCTTATTTACACAATTTAGTTTGTATTTCTAGATTGATTAAGAGAACAAAAATGGGATCTAACTGTAGGTTGTTCAACTACTCACTAATCTGAACCTTATTGTGATAAAATGATACATGACTTTTGATAGGGGCTGGTTCATGAATGGTATAATTTATTTTTTCAATAATATTCCACATATTTGGGTTTTGTTATAGTACCTATATCAACTGATTGGATTTTTTCTTTTCATGATTCGATCAATTTAGTGTTTAATGTCACTGACCATAAGGGAAAGAAAATCATAGATGAAAGCATCTTCAAATAAATGAACAATGTAAATGTTCTTTTACTCATCTTGTTATGTTAGTTATTGATTATGTCCAATCTTGGTAAAAAAAAAAGTTCTAAATTTATATTATATAATTTGTCTTTGATAAACTTGTGAATTGATTTTTTGTGTTAATTGTATATACATTTCTCAATCATGAAAAAAAAATGACCAGAAGTATGTACTATTTTAGCAGGTCTTAAATGCAGACTTCTCGACACACAACACTCAGGCTGCAACTGTGGGTTATGTTATGTTATTGATGACACTCCGGCTACAACTATGGGTTATGTTACTAATGAGGCCGTGAGCTGTGCAATTGATTACCTCAGATCGGTGGCCCGCTATCACCTAAAGGGATGGTGAGATATCCTCATGTTAATTTATTATGTTGAATGCATTATACGGATGAATTTGTGATTAGATTATGCTGTATTTGTGGGCCACTTTATCATTTTCTTATAGTTGAATTCACATAGGAAAGTAATGAAATGAGAATTATTTTTTTCTAATTAATATGATGATTATACGGGTGATTTTAAATAGTTTTCCTTCAATTTATTCTTGGCACATACACATTTTAACTTGATTTAACTAGGAGGATACGATGATATGTTGATCACATTTTTTTCCATTCACTTTCTTCTTGGCATACCAATTTTAACTTGTGCGCCCTTATAGCAAAAAAAAAAATGGATGTTTCGCTGGAAGTGATGTAGAAACTTATTCTGAACTCTATCAAGGTATGGTGAGGCCAATTACAATGACAATTCAATTATGAAGAGATTCTTTTGTTTTTTTTTTTTGTTACTATTTGTTTAATAAACTTATTTTTTGAATAGTGTGTATCACAGACAAACAATGCATTGATGATGAGACGATCAAGTATCTTTAACTGTTTCAGCTCTAAGTGCAAGTAACATCTCTTTCATATACAATCATTCATGCTTTCATCTTTGCATCATGTTTTTGTGATTCTATAGTTACTTTCGATGTTTTGCCTCAAATGTATATAAGCCACTTCAACTTTCAATGTGTCACTGTATCCGTTGAAAATTAGACATTTAGGCTCTTTATGTCTGAAATTTAAAATTTCTTAGATATCTTGTGACTTTTTGTATTTTAGCTTATCCTTTGTTTCTTAGATGGTTTATTTTACATTGATTGCTTTTAAAATTTAAAATTTTCTGTTTAACAATTATTCTCTAATGAATAATCAATAGTCTCTCTTTTTTAAATTATGTGTCATTTGGACACAGGTGGGTATTTGTTTCAACCATTGATGAAAGGGTCTTGCTACATAGGGCCCAAAATTTAAGCCTCATGAGAAACCCCAATAGGTGTCATTACCTAATTGATCCATGTTTGACTTTTTAAAAAAATAAAAAAGAGCAAAGACAATACTATCATTCTTTTATATTTGAATTTTTCACTCAAAAAATAATCCGCCACTTCACACTCTCTTCTTTGGAAAATTTCTTTTTTACTCTCCTAAGTCATCTGCCACTTCAAAAATTTATTTCGGCCGACCTCCTCATCTACGACGATCGGCATCACCACCCTTGGATTCCTCTCGTTGTCCTCTATCATATAAGAGGTGGATCGACTATCTTTCGAGACCTCCTCCGGGCTCCACCTCCTTTGATCTCTACCTCTTTTTTTTTTTAGATACATCTACAAATACAAATGAATATATTAGAATTTCAAATACAGATGAATAAATTAGTTTTTTCATATACATATACATATTTGGATATAGTCCTATTTAGTTCTTCAGATATATATGTATCTAAAAAATTTCAAATACAGATACAATCGTCATAGGTATCTTATGCACATTGTTTTGTATCTGGAAAAAGTGATTTATAAACATGTATATGATTAATAAATATCTTTAAATATACATGTCAAAAACAATTAAATATTATTCATGTACACATTAATCAAATCATCAGAACAAACATAACATACAACACATTGGAGGTGTTATATATGTGTCACTTTTTGGCCTGTTGGTAACCATTGGAGCATTTTAGCAGTTTTTAAAATTTTTGCATTTTTCGATCGGAACCGCAAAATTTTGGACTGTTAGCTATCGTCCTGAGTTAGAGGACTCCGATTAAAAATCTAACTGCGTATTATGTGTCCTGGTACCATTTTAAGCCACTCATGAAAATTTCATCGAATTCCGGCAACGTTTCCGAAATTTCACAGTTCCGGGGCGTATCTGGGTTTTTAAGTCGCACACTATATAAATGTGAGATCTAATTTTTGAAAACACTATTCATCATCCCTACCAACCTTCCCCTCTCTTCTCTTTCTCATTTTTCTTCCATTTGAGGCCCTTAGACCCTCAAAACCAAAAACCCAAAACCTAAGAAGTGTAGATCGGGTCCCGATCTACACCCCGGTACCTTCAAAACCCGATTCCGACGATCCTAGCCTCCCCGTCCTCCCCTCTTTCTCCTCTGTTTTGGGCCGTTTCGAAGGCCGAGATAGATGGGGGCGTAGGAGGACCTTTGTGAAGGGTTTCGGTGCGCGGAGAGCACCCGGTCACCCCTTCCTCACCCTTGGTAAGCTTTCTTTCCCTCTTTTTCATGCTTAGATGCTTGATAGGAGGGGGTTTTTGGGTTTGGGAGGTGGTCGGCGGCTGTGGGAGGCCGTCGGGGTGGTTGCGGGCGGTCGGAGGCCGTCGGGGGCCATTGGGTGGTGGTGGAGGTGCTCGGGCAGTGGGGGTCTGTTCCGGGCAGCAGGCAGCAGCGGCAGCAGCTCAGGCAGTGCGCGGGCTGGGCGCGCGCGGACGTGCGCGCGTGCGTGCGCGCAGGCGGGCGGGCAGGCGTGCGTGCTGGTCGTGCTGGGTGTGCTCGGTGCTGTGCGCGTGAGTGCTGGTCGCGCAGGTCTGTGTGCGAGGAGCTGGTCGCGCGGGTGCTGGTGCGAGGAGCTGGACGAGCAGCTGTGCGTGGGTGTGCTGGGCGTGCGGACGCTGGGCGTGCTGCGCGCGGGTGCACCCGGGAGGAGCTGGTCGAGTGGCTGGTGCGGGGAGAGTGTGCGAGCGGCGATGCGCGCGGAGTGCGTGCTGGGCGTGCTGGGGGTGATGGCCGAGTGGGCGGTGAGTGCAGGGAGGTCGTGCAGGGTGCGCGCGGGGCGCGGCGAGGCTGCCGTGGTGCGCGCGGGGCGTAGCAAGGCGGCTGTGGTGCGCGCGGGGCGCGGCGAGGTGGCGGAGGTGCGCGCGGGGCGAGGCGCTGCGCGGGGGGCGTGCGGGGTGCTCGCGGGCCGGCGCGAGGCGTGCGGCGCGCGCGGGCTGCTGCGGCTGGCGCAGTGGACGCGCGGTGCCCCGGGTGGTGCGGCGGTGTGTCCAGGCGGCGGGCAGGGGCCCGGCGGGGCGCGGGGTGCGTGGGCCGAGGGCGGCGGTGCCCCGGGCGGTCGGGTGGCCGTGCGGGTGGTTGCCGGCCGTGCGGGTGATTAATTTGGGATTTTGGGTGTTTATTTGTGTATGTTATGTATTTTTGGGTGATTGTGGATTTATACTTACAGTTAATACATTGTCTTGCAGATCTCGACGGGCGGTCGCGCGTCGACCCGATTTCCGGTGAGTGGGACAACCCAACCCAGTTTGGGAGGCGCTACATGCCTTGGAGCGTGTACCGTCCTCCCCTGGGGCACATAGTTAGTATTAACTGTTGTTTTGAAATCCATGTAAGCATGATCTATGTGTAGAATGCATGCCACCCTAGACTTGCATGTTAGGGACTTGCACCCTTAGGATTGTGCATGAGCCGTGCATCCTGCCTCCCCGTTATCATGCTAGGAAAACCCGACCTGTGCATGCGTCCTATTAGTTTGATTTATTTAATTAAATGCAAACTGTATTAAATGATAGCATGCTTAGGGAATATAGGGGGCCTTGCGAGGTTAACATTGAGACCCGGGTTAGGGTACTCCGTGTTTATTGTTTGGTTGTCGGATGTCCTACATCGGGACCTCAGGTTACCCTCCCAAGGTCTCTTTTCCCCTTTATGTATTATTTATTTTCCCCGCATCCTGGTTATGCGCGCTGGTGGAATTCAGAGGAATTCAAGACATTAGAGTTGTAGAGATGTGCTGTCAGCGGATCCGAGTGGATCATATGCGATGGATAGGCTGTTCTGTTCCCTCCGTTGGATCTGTGTAGAGACTACCCCGGCGTTAGAAAGGTTGTCCCGTGCAGGGGCTTCCATCAGTAGGCGCCTCCTGATTTGGTAGAAGGACTGCGCCGAACGTGGAGTGGCCAAACGACCTACGGAGTGGGGAGAGACTATCGGTGGACCGAGGGTGACCAACAGCCTAGTCAGTCCCAAGAGCCTAGGTCACCTGTTGAGAGGTGAGGGTGAGGGTATGGTGGGCCGGCGATGCGACGACCCACAGGATTGTGTATGGATGATTATCCACCCATTAAGTCCCAACATCCTAGGTCACCTATTGAGGGTGAGGGTGTATGGCGGTTCGGCGATGTGACGAACCCCCGGATTTGTGATGTTTATGCCGCTTTGGGCTATTGGCTTGATTTAAATGTGGTTAATATGAACTGTATGCATGGGTTGTGCTATTCACTGAGCGTGCGGCTCACCCCTCGCATAATCTTTTTCAGTGATCTCTGAGGAGGACTTGGAGGAGCTTCCCGAGCGACTACACCAGTAGAGGAGTAGCGCCACGTCCCTCGAGTTTTGAGGCCATCAGCACCCTTCTCTTGTTGTATGTATATATTCTGTGCTTGGGCACCTAGTTGGATTATGTATGGATTTTATTTGTGTATATATATGGACATGTTGGCTCTCACAGGACATACGATTATGTATCGAGTCTGTAGTATGTTTTGATTACAGACTCAGTCTTTTTAGCTTCCGCATTTGGTGTATATATTATGTCAGCCCTGCTTTTATCTGTGTTGTCATTTTAGTGTTGTTTGAGTATGTTATTGAACCCCTGTTACTGATATCATATATACACTTGCCGCGTCCCGGGGACGGCCGCCCTGGGGCGTGACAAAAGTTGGTATCAGAGCCTGGTCCTGTCAGAGCCAAGTGTCTTCTTTTCATAGAGATGAGTCCTAGGATTTCTATATGCGTATTCTGATCCTAGTGTCTGGTTTTCTTAGGTTGCTGATATGCCTCCTCGCAGAGGACGGCGCGGACGTGGTCCCTCTCGACCCTTGGAGGTCTCCGGACCTGCCAGAGTCGAGGATGCTATTGGTGAGTCCTCAGGCGTGAGGCCAGATTCAGCGCAGGAGCCTCCTGCCTGGGAGCGCGCGTTTGCGCGGTAGCAGATTGGTAGAGACCCAGACGAGGATGTTAGCAGATCAGGCACGGGAGATACAGGAGCTGCGGGCGGCCCGCGAGGCAGTACCGCAGGTTCCCTTGGCGGCAGATCCGCCTGTGGTACCCGATACACCCCCAGTCCCCGTGGTGGAGATTCCGGCGGCCAGAGTTCAGGATCCTCAGGAGAGGGAGATGGGGCTAGAGGCAGCAGCGAGAGTGCAGCAGAGTGGCCTCTCAGCCTTTTTGAAGCTCCATCCTCCCGAGTTCCGGGGTCAGACGGAGGACCCCCTTGCCCCAGAGAGATGGCTGATGGAGGTGGATACCATCTTCTCGACGATGCTTTGCACAGACCGCCAGAGTCTCCCTGGCTGCGTTTATGCTGAAGGGTAGCGCCGCCGACTGGTGGGCTACTAGATCAGTTGACATCCCAGAGGGATTGGAGCAGCTCACTTGGGCGGGATTCAGGGGATATTTCTTGGAGGAGTATTTCCCCTTCTCGACGCGACAGATGGTGATGCAGGAGTTTGAGCAGCTGACTCAGGGCACTATGTCCGTCGCTGACTACTCCACGCGATTCACGAGGCTGTCCCGATTCGCTCCAGCTCTGGCGATGGACGAGGTGATGAGATGCCGTCGGTTCGAGCTCGGTCTCAGCAGTGCCATCCGAGTGCACGTCACCGCCCATGCTTTCACGAGGTTCTCCGACTTAGTGTCTCGGGCGAAGACCGTCGAGAGAGACCTCGGGATCCAGGTGCGGGCTCCGACCCCGTCGACAGACCAGAGGCCACCCAGAGGCCAGGACAGAGGGCAGCGGAAGAAGAAGAGGGCCCGCTTCGAGCAGTCAGCGGCTCCTCTCTTCCAGCAGATGTGGTGCCAGCGCGAGGTCCAGCACCCATCGCAGCCGTGCCAGTCCAGTCGAGGCGACCAGAGACGAGGCGCTGTTATCACTGTCAGCGCGTCGGGCATATTCTGTATAATTGCCCTGACGCTGGCCGACCCGCAGTGATGCCCCAGCAGCGGCCGTTCCAGCAGCCGTTTCAGCAGCAGCGCCAGCAGCAGCAGCAGCAGCCTCAGCGCCAGCCGCAGCAGCAGCAGCCACAGGGTGGCCGTGCTGATCAGAGGAGGCAGCCAGCGCAGCAGGCGAGGCGTGCCCCTGCTCCTCAGCCTCAGTTCGTCCAGGGCCGAGTGGCAGCGCTTTCGGCAGAGGAGGCCCAGGCATCAGGCAGCGTGGTCAGAGGTACTGTTCAGATCTCCCAGCTTCCTGCTTATGTACTATTTGATTCCGGAGCCACCCACTCGTTCGTGTCTCCCGCTTTCGCGAGACGGACGGGTGTGGCGTCCGCTCCTCTAGATGCTGTGTTAGAGGTATCATTGCCCGTGGGAGACCGGATTCTCCTCAGTTCGGTGTACCGAGGGTGCACGGTGGAGATCGCGGAGCATGAGTTCCGGTGGAGCTGGTGGAGCTTGCGATGGCGGATTTTGATGCCATCCTGGGGATGGATTGGCTTGCAGCTAGTCATGCCAGCATCGACTGTTTCGCCAAGTCGGTGTCGTTCCACCTTCCTGGTCGGAGGTCTTTCCAGTTCGTGGGCGATCGAGACGTGGCTCCTTTGGGGTTCGTGTCGTCCATGCAGGCGTGGAGACTCCTTCAGGGTGGGTGCGAGGGCTTTCTGGCTTATATTGCTCTGGAGGATGCACCGCTGCGGGCAGATATCAGTCAGACTCCGGTCGTGGCAGAGTATCCCGAGGTTTTCCCCGATGATCTTCCGGGATTACCGCCGGATCGCGCGATCGAGTTTGAGATCAATCTGCTTCCGGGGACCGAGCCGGTTTCGAGGGCTCCGTACCGGATGGCTCCCGCAGAGCTGAGGGTGCTGAAGGAGCAGTTAGAGGAGTTGCTGGAGAAGGGCTTCGCACGTCCGAGTGTGTCTCCGTGGGGAGCCCCTGTCCTGTTCGTCCGGAAGAAGGACGGTTCACTGCGGCTGTGTATTGATTACAGGCAGTTGAATAAGCGGACAGTGAAGAACAAGTACCCGTTGCCGCGGATCGACGATCTGTTTGACCAGCTCCAGGGAGCGTGCGTCTTTTCCAAGATCGATCTCCGCTCGGGGTACTACCAGTTGAAGATCCGGGAGTCAGACATATCGAAGACGGCCTTTCGCACCCGGTATGGGCACTACGAGTTCAGAGTACTGCCATTCGGGTTGACGAACGCGCCGGCGGCCTTCATGGATCTGATGAACCGGGTATTTCGACCCTTCCTCGACTCCTTTGTGGTAGTATTCATCGATGACATATTGGTGTACTCGAGGAGTCTGGAGGAGCACGCTCACCATCTTCGCACAGTCTTGGAGACTTTGGCCAGACATCAGTTGTTCGCCAAGTTCAGCAAGTGCGAGTTCTGGTTGGAGCGGATGGCCTTTCTGGGCCATGTGATTTCCGGTGAGGGTATTGTCACGCCCCAGGGCGGCCAACCCAGGGACGCGGCAAGTGTATATATCAAATCAGAAGCCTACACAGGAGGTCAATAATATATATCATACACAGACAACTAGAATGACACACATGCAACAAAAGGGACTGACATGATATATACACCAAATGCGGAAGCGAAAGACTGAATCTGTGAATAAACATTCTACAGACTCGATACTCAATCATACGTCCTGTGAGAGCCAATATACACAAATACAACTGAATATATACAACACGTGCTCAGCACGGAAATACAATACATACTGTCAAGAAGGGATGCTGATAACCTCTGGCACTCGCGGACGTAGCGCTGCTCCGCTACTGAAGGAATCCCTCGGAAAGCTCCAACTGCTGCTCCGGCTCCAGCTCAGGCTCAGTGGCAACTGGGGAAAAATATGTGCGAGGGGTGAGCCACACGCTCAGTGAACAGCACAACCCACGCAACACAGACAATATTTACCAATATTCCATTATTTTATCCAGCCATCAATACATAACAACATAATCCAGTGGTTCGTACTTCGCCGAACCACCACACCCTCACCCTCACCCATCCATGGGTGACATAGGATTTTGGGACTGATAATCATCTATTCACAAATCCAGTAGGTCGCTCATCGCCAACCCACTACACCCTCACCCTCACCCTACCACGGGTGACATAGGATTTTGGGACTGACTAGGCTGTTGGTCTCCCTTGGTCCACCGATAGTCTCTCCCTCCACTCCGTAGGCCGCCTGGTCTACTCCCACATTCAGCACAGTCCGAAACCAAATCAGGAGGTGCCTACTAATGGGAGCCCTCTGTCAGGAAGGCCCTGTCTAACGCTGAGGGTAGCCTCTACCGAATCCAACGCAGGGAACAGAACAGCCTATCCATACGCATATGATCCACTCGGATCCGCCAACTACATATCATTACAACTCAAATGTCATGAATTCCTCTGAATTCAACCAGGTGCATCATCAAGATGCGGGAACATGTACAAAAATCAGTAAGGCTGGAATATCATTGGGGGAAAGAAACTCGGAAGGGCGGCGTGAGTTCCCGTTATAGGATACCCCGACAACCAAACAAGGAACACGGAGTACCCTAACCCGGGTCTCACCGCTGTCCTTGCAAGGCCCCTCCCCTATAATATCTACCAACTATACTAATAATTATACCAATCATACAATCATTACATATAATATTATTGGGACTAGAACCTTGGGAGGGCAGCCCGAGGTCCCGATACAGGACATCCCGACAACCAAACAAGGAACACGGAGTACCCTAACACGGGTCTCAGCGTTGACCTCGCAAGGCTCCTCCCAAAAATATTATCCTAAGGCATGCGATCTAACAGATACCAGCATTTAATTTAACAATTAAACTAGTAGGACGCATGCATAGGCCGGGGTTTCCTAGCATGAAAACCAGGGGACATGCTGCATGGCTCATACGCATATCCTATGGGTGCAAGTCCCTAACATAAAAGCCTAGGGTAGCATGCATTCTACACATCATTCACACAAGCATGGATTACATATTATTTGCAGGTAATATTTATCCATGTCGCCCCAGGAGAGGTCGGTATACGCCCAAGTGCGTATAACACCTCTCTACTGGGTTGGATTGTCCCACTCACCAGTATCGGGGTCGTCGCGCGACCGCTCGTCGAGATCTGCAAGACAGGGTATTATTTGGTAAGTATAAATTCACAAATATTATTAAATACATAAACCCACAATTAAACTCCCAACACTCGGGCAAACGTGCATACGACCCCCACGCACGCTAGCCCGAGCACTCCGACAACCACCCGCACGGCCGGCCACCACCCGCACGGCCACCCGACCGCCCGGACGCGCCACCGCGCCTCAGCCCGCGCACCGCCCGGGGCTCCGCGCGTCCACCGAGCCCAGCCGCGGCAGTCCGCACGCGCCCCGCACGCCGTGCGCTGACCCGCGAGCACCCCGCACGCCCCCGCGTGCGGCGCCTCGCCCCCGCGCACACCCTCCCTGCCTTGCCACGCCCCGCGCACGCCTCGCGCACGCCTCCTTGCCCCGCGCGCACCTCCGCCGCTCCGCCGCGCCTCGCGCGCACCTCGCACGCACCTCCGCCACCTTGCCGCACCTCGCGCGCACCTCGCACGCACCTCGCGCACTGCCTAGCACCTCTGCCACCACCCCGCGCACGCCTAGCACCTCAGCCACCACCTCGCGCACGCCCTCCGCTGCCTTAGCCACCACCTCGCACCCGCGCGACCTGCTCCACGCGCACCAGTCCGCCCAGCACCGCGCGCACCAGCTCGCCCAGCACCAGCCTCACGGACACCCGTCCCGCTCGCCCAGCACGACCAGCACCCTGCACCAGGCCCGCGCGCACTCGCGCGCACGCCGCGCGTACGCACGCCCGCGCACGCACGCGCGCCTGCCCGCGCGCACCCGACCTGGCGCCGCCTGGGCTGCTGCTGCTGCTGCTGTTTGGCCCGGACGACCTGCCACTGCCCGAGCGCCTCCAACCACCTCTCCCACTGCCCCGACCACCTCCAGCCACCTCCGACCACCCTCCGACGACCCCCACCGCCACCAACCACCTCCCAAGCACAAAACCCTCCCCTAGCAATCATCTAGACGAGAAATGAGGGAAAAGAGGCTTACTGAGGGGAGGAGGAGGTGTCCGGTGGATCTCCACGCGCCGAAACCCTTCCCACAAGCCTTCTCACGCCCCGATCTATCACGGCCCTCGATTTGGCTCGAAACAGAGGAGAGAGAGGGGAGGTCGGGGAGGCTAGGATCGCCGGAATTCGGATTTGAAGACACCGGTGTGTAGATCGGGACCCGATCTACACTTCCCGTGCTTTGGGTTTTCGATTTTGAGGGTCTTAGGGGGCTCAAACGGAAGAAAAACGGAGGAGAGGAGAGAGAGAGAGCAAGGTCGGGGATGATGAATAGTGCCACTCGATTTTAAATTCCCTTTTAAGTAGAGCGCGACTTAAAAAACCCGGATACGCCCCTGAACTGTGAAATTTTTGCAAACGATGCCAGAATTCGATGAAATTTTCATGAGAGGTCTAAAATGGCGCCAGGACACCAAATATGCAGTTAGATTTCCAATCGGAGTCCTCTAGCTCAGACGATAGCTAACAGTCCAAAAATTAGCGGTTCCGATCGAAAACCCTAAAAATTTTAAAAACTGCCAGGACGCTCCAACGGTTACCAGCAGGTTAAAAGTGACACAAATATAACAGGTATAGCTGTGGACCCGGAGAAGACGCTCGCCGTGTCGAATTGGCGTCGACCGTCGAACCCCACAGAGATTCGTAGCTTCTTGGGCTTGGCGGGTTATTACAGGAGGTTTGTGGAGGGTTTCTCCAAGATAGTTGTTCCTCTTACCCGCCTCACTCGGAAAGATGTTCGGTTCGAGTGGTCCCCTTCTTGCGAGGAGAGCTTCCAGGAGCTGAAGCGTAGGCTCACCTCAGCGCCAGTTCTTACCCTTCCATCTGGGAGTGGTGGGTTCGCAGTATACACAGATGCATCGCAGTTGGGTGTGGGTTGCGTCCTGATGCAGCACGGTAAGGTGGTGGCTTACGCGTCTCGTCAGTTGAAGCCCCATGAGCAGAACTACCCCACCCATGACCTCGAGTTGGCTGCGATTATATTTGCGCTGAAGATGTGGAGGCATTACCTCTATGGAGAGGAGTTCGAGCTCTTTACCGACCATAAGAGCTTGACGTATCTGTAGTCTCAGCCGGAGCTCAACATGCGACAGAGGCGTTGGGTTGAGTTCCTGACAGACTATGACTGTGACATCGCTTACCATCCGGGTAAGGCGAATGTCGTTGCAGATGCGCTCAGTAGGCAGCCCCTGGGCATGGCCGCCCACATGGTTGTCCGTCGTTGGAGGCTTCTGGAGGAGGCCGCTTGCTGGATCAGTGTTCGGGAGACCCCTGCGGGTGGCTATTTGGCCAGGCTGGTGGTGCAGCGGTTCTTCTTGACGAGATCCGCACGGCTCAGGCTCAGGACCGCATTTTATAGTCCTTTCTGAGGGCGTCGCCCGGGGTGAGCGCCAGGACTACCAGATTCGTGCGGACGGGATCCTGAGATTCAGAGGCCGAGTGTGCATCCCCGACGACGCAGAGCTGAGGCGGAAGATTCTGGACGAGGCCCATCGCTCGAGGTACACCGTGCACCCTGGTGGCACGAAGATGTACAGAGGCCTTCGTCGCGGCTACTGGTGGCGCGGGATGAAGACGGATATCGCCCGTTTCGTTGCCCGGTGCCTAGTATGCCAGCAGGTGAAGTCGGAGCATCAGCGCCCTGCGGGGAAGCTGCAGTCCATTGAGATCCCTCAGTGGAAGTGGGAGCAGATCACCATGGACTTCGTCTCGGGTCTGCCGAGGTCACGTTCGGGTCGCGATGCCATCTGGGTGATCGTCGACCGGCTGACGAAGTCTGCTCATTTCCTCCCCATCCGACTCACCGATTCTCTGGACACTCTGGCGCAGTTATTTGTCTCCGAGATTGTCCGACTCCATGGCACTCCAGTCAGCATCATTTCTGATCGAGACGCGCGTTTCACTTCGAGGTTCTGGCGTAGCCTCCAGCACACCCTTGGTACGAACCTCCATTTCAGTACCGCGTTTCATCCTCAGACGGAGAGGACGATCCAGACCCTTGAGGACATGCTGCGGGCCTGTGTACTCGATTTTGGGGGCAGTTGGGAGAGGCACCTTCCGTTGGTGGAGTTTGCCTACAACAACAGCTACCACTCGAGCATCCGGATGGCTCCCTACGAGGCACTTTATGGCCGCAGCTGCAGGTCCCCCCTGTGTTGGGATGAGGTCGGAGAGCGCCAGCTAGAGGGACCAGAGATCGTTCACCAGACCTCCGAGATGGTGAAGACGATCCGCGAGCGTATCCGAGTCGCTCAGAGTCGTCAGAAGAGCTACGCCGACCGCCGTCGCCGTGAGCTCGCCTTCGAGGTCGGTGATCATGTGTTCCTGAAGGTGTCCCCGATGAAGGGCATCTTCCGATTCGGTGTGCTGGGCAAGCTGAGTCTGCGTTTCATTGGTCGTTCCTCATCCTCGAGCGAGTTGGGGAGGTGGCCTATCGCATAGCTCTGCCCCCACAGTTGGCTCAGGCCCATGACGTCTTCCACGTCTCGCAGCTGAGGCGATACGTCCACGATCCTGCTCACATCATCCCGTTCGAGCCGCTCGTCTTCGAGCCGGACTTGTCTTTCGTGGAGCAGCCGATTGAGATCATGGACCGCCGCGAGAAGAGGCTCCGCACCAAGACCGTCCAGCTGGTCAAGGTGCGATGGCAGCACCGTTCCGGTGCCGAGGCCACCTGGGAGCTCGAGGACGCCATGCGTGACGCGTATCCGCATCTTTTCCCTTCTTAGATGTTCTTGTATTTATTTTGAGGACAAAATTTCTTAAGGGGGGGAGAATGTTATATATGTGTCACTTTTTGGCCTGTTGGTAACCATTGGAGCATTTTAGCAGTTTTTAAAATTTTTGCATTTTTCGATCGGAACCGCAAAATTTTGGACTGTTAGCTATCGTCCTGAGTTAGAGGACTCTGATTTAAAAATCTAACTGCGTATTATGTGTCCTGGTGCCATTTTAAGCCACTCATGAAAATTTCATCGAATTCCGGCAACGTTTCCGAAATTTCACAGTTCCGGGGCGTATCTGGGTTTTTAAGTCGCACACTATATAAATGTGAGATCTAATTTTTGAAAACACTATTCATCATCCCTACCAACTTTCCCTCTCTCCTCTCTCCCTCTCTCTCTTTTTCTTCCATTTGAGGCCTTTAGACCCCTCAAAACCAAAAACCCAAAACCTAAGAAGTGTAGATCGGGTCCCGATCTACACCCCGGTACCTTCAAAACCCCATTCCGACGATCCTAGCCTCCCCGTCCTCCCCTCTTTCTCCTCTGTTTTGGGCCATTTCGAAGGCCGAGATAGATCGGGGCGTAGGAGGGCCTTTGTGAAGGGTTTCGGTGCGCGGAGGGCACCCGGTCACCCCTTCCTCACCCTTGGTAAGCTTTCTTTCCCTCTTTTTCATGCTTAGATGCTTGATAGGAGAGGGTTTTTGGGTTTGGGAGGTGGTCGGCGGCTGTGGGAGGCCGTCGGGGGGCCTTTGGGTGGTGGTGGAGGTGCTCGGGCAGTGGGGGTCTGTTCTGGGTAGCAGGCAGCAGCGGCAGCAGCTCAGGCAGTGCGCGGGCTGGGCGCGCGCGGACGTGCGCGCGTGCGTGCGCGCATGCGGGCGCGCAGGCGTGCGTGCTGGTCGTGCTGGGTGTGCTCGGTGCTGTGCGCGTGAGTGCTGGTCGCGCAGGTCTGTGTGCGAGGAGCTGGTCGCGCGGGTGCTGGTGCGAGGAGCTGGACGAGCAGCTGTGCGTGGGTGTGCTGGGCGTGCGGACGCTGGGCGTGCTGCGCGCGGGTGCACCCGGGAGGAGCTGGTCGAGTGGCTGGTGCGGGGAGAGTGTGCGAGCGGGCGATGCGCGCGGAGTGCGTGCTGGGCGTGCTGGGGGTGATGGCCGAGTGGGCGGTGAGTGCAGGGAGGTCATGCAGGGTGCGCGCGGGACGCGGCGAGGCTGCTGTGGTGCGCGCGGGGCGCGGCGAGGCGGCCGTGGTGCGCGCGGGGCGTAGCAAGGCGGCTGTGGTGCGCGCGGGGCGCGGCGAGGTGGTGGAGGTGCGCGCGGGGTGCACGCGGGGCGAGGCGCTGCGCGCGGGGGCGTGCGGGGTGCTCGCGGGCCGGCGCGAGGCGTGCGGGGCGCGCGCAGGCTGCTGCGGCTGAGCGCAGTGGACGCGCGGTGCCCCGGGTGGTGCGGCGGTGTGTCTAGGCGGCGGGCAGGGGCCCGGCGGGGCGCGGGGTGAGTGGGCCGAGGCGGGGCGGTGCCCCCGGGCGGTCGGGTGGCCATGCGGGTGGTTGCCGGCCGTGCGGGTGTTTGATTTGGGATTTTGGGTATTTATTTGTGTATGTTGTGTATTTTGGGGTATCTGTGGATTTATACTCACCAGTTAATACCTTGTCTTGCAGATCTCGACGGACGGTCGCGCGTCGACCCGATTTCCGGTGAGTGGGACAACCCAACCCAGTTTGGGAGGCGCTACATGCCTTGGAGCGTGTACCGTCCTCCCCTGGGGCACATAGTTAGTATTAACTGTTGTTTTGAAATCCATGTAAGCATGATGTGTGTGTGTAGAATGCATGTCACCCTAGACTTGTATGTTAGGGACTTACACCCTTAGGATTTGTGCATGAGCCGTGTATCATGTCACCCCGTTATCATGCTAGGAAAGCCCGACCTGTGCATGCGTCCTATTAGTTTGATTTATTTATTTAAATGCAAACTGCGATATAGATTAGCATGCCTTGGGAATATAGGGGGCCTTGCGAGGTTAACATTGAGACCCGGGTTAGGGTACTCCGTGTTCCTTGTTTGGTTGTCGGATGTCCTACATCGGGACCTCAGGTTACCCTCCCAAGGTCTCTTTTCCCCTTTATGTATTATTTATTTTCCCCGCATCCTGGTTATGCGCGCTGGTGGAATTCAGAGGAATTCAAGACATTAGAGTAGTAGAGTTGTGCTGTCAGCGGATCCGAGTGGATCATATGTGATGGATAGGCTGTTCTGTTTCCCTCCGTTGGATCTGTGTAGAGACTACCCCGGCGTTAGAAAGGTTGTCCCGTGCAGGGGCTTCCATCAGTAGGCGCCTCCTGATCTGGTAGAAGGACTGTGCCGAACGTGGGAGTGGCCAAACGACCTACGGAGTGGGGAGAGACTATCGGTGGACCGAGGGTGACCAACAGCCTAGTCAGTCCCAAGAGCCTAGGTCACCTGTTGAGAGGTGAGGGTGAGGGTATGGTGGGCCGGCGATGCGATGACCCACAAGATTGTGTATGGATGATTATTTGCCCGTTAAGTCCCAACATCCTTGGCCACCTATTGAGGGTGAGGGTATGGGGTTCGGCGATGTGACGAACCCCCGGATTTGTGGTGTTTATGCCGCTTTGGGCTATTGGCTTGATTTAAATGTGGTTAATATGAACTGTATGCATGGGTTGTGCTATTCACTGAGCGTGTGGCTCACCCCTCGCATCAAATCTTTTTCAGTGAGCACTGAGGAGGACTTGGCGGAGGAGCGTCCCAAGCGACTATACCAGTAGCGGAGTAGCGCCACGTCCCTCGAGTTTTGAGGCCATCAACACCCTTCTCTTGTTGTATGTATATATTCTGTGCTTAGGCACTCAGTTGGGCTTATGTATGGATTTTATTTGTGTATATATATGGACATGTTGGCTCTCACAGGACATACGATTATGTATCGAATCTGTAGTATGTTTTTGATTACAGACTCAGTCTTTTTAGCTTCCGCATTTGGTGTATATATTATGTCAGCCCTGCTTTATCTGTGTTGTCATATTTGCTGTTGTTTGAGTATGTTATTGAACTCCTGTATACTGATATCTTATATACACTTGCCGCGTCCCGGGGACGGCCGCCCTGGGTCGTGACATTGGGCTGGATAAATTATTCAGATACACATTAAGTGTAGCTGGAATCGTCATTAAAAAATTTACATTAGACAAATGTATATGAGTTGAAAAATGATAATGCAAGACTAAAATATGATGAAGAATTCAACGTGCATAATTATACACATAAACAACAACATAAACGATTATACAAATCGTACCTAAACATAAAATGCATATAAAATTCAGATACAGCAGATATGTATCTGAATTATTCAGATACACATTAAGTGTAGCTGGAATCATCATTAAAAAATTTACATTAGACAAATGTATATGAGTTGAAAAATGATAATGCAAGACTAAAATATGATGAAGAATTCAACATGCATAATTATACACATACAACAACATAAACGATTATACAAATCGTACCTAAACACAAAATGCATATAAAATTCAGATATAGCAGATATGTATTTGAATTATTCAGATACACATTACGTGTATCTGGAATCGTCATTAAAAAATTTACATTAAACAAATGTATATGAGTTGAAAAATGATTATGCAAGACTAAAATATACTGAAGGATTCAATATGCATAATTATATACATAAATAACAACATAAATGATTATACAAATCATACTTAAACACAAAATGCATATAAAATCCAGATACAGCGGACATATATCTGAATTTACATTAAAAATCTGATCTCACAAATATGCATAAGGATTCAAAAATGAATGTAAAAGATTAAACATTCTCGACTCAAATCAAAATGTTAAGGATTACCATTGATTGCACCACAAAAAGGTCGCAAAATTTTTTTTTGAAGAAATTGTTTTTTTTTCTCTAATCCCCACAAAACTAAATAGAGTATTTGTTTTCTATTCCTCGAATCAATCTGAATCGAAAAGTTTTAACTCGATATTTGGAATTGAAAAATGATTTGTACTAACTTCTCTCTCATGTCTATTGGAAAAGACCACTACAGTCGTCACAACATGTAAAGGCGGCGTGTTGAACCAAAGATTTTTTTTTCCAGTCGATGATAACCACCCTCTTTCTTCTGTCAAATTGTAAACAATGACTTTTAATTGAATTGATTACTTTTAAAAAAGAAAGAACAAACCAAATCCTAATGACTTTCAATTGAATTGATTGCTTTTAAAATAAGAAAGAACAAACCAAATCGTAACCGCCTCGTAAATCAAGGGATCTATTTTGATATAAAATGCACAAATTACAAATTAAGGGTAAATTGGAGATTTCAATCTTGCCACCTCATGGGGCTTGAGATGGGGTCTACCAATTGTGGCCCAAAAATCATTATTGTTGATGAAATTAGTTATTTAATTTAGGAACTAAATATTTCATTTACAAGGTGTTTTAACATTTTTGAAGAATATGTCAGTCTGTATATATGTTGGTGTATATATCAATTCTTTCTATTTGTTTTCAAGTTGCATTAAATGTATTTGAGGTATTACAAATGATTTTTATTTTTTATTCATAATATCTATGTTTTTGCAGTAATCTGATTCTTTTATTACTATTACTATTGCAGGTTATATTCTATTATCCGAAGCACTTAATGACAACAAAGGAAGTGGTGGTGACTCAGCTGTCGGTTTTGACTCCGACCCAATCAGGTTAATTTTTAAAATTTTTAAAATCTAATTTGGTATGTAGTCTATATTTAAATTATTTTCTTCTTATTTTAATTACACAACTGATTTATTTTTTACTTTTGAGTGTTTTATTCATGTACATTTACTTCCTTTTTTTTTACCAAAGATACGCTTTTGCTTGATATTAAGCCGACTATTTTCTTTATCTTTTTTTAGTTAACTGAAACTATAATAAAATAATATCTCTAATAAATCAAATTTCTGCAAGACTTAGGTCTAAGAGAAAAAATTAAATAAGTACTTATTAGTAGAAGTAAAAATACTCTCCCTGGCAAGTGATCCAACAAAAAGAACTTTCATCATAATTTATGAACATGAATAATGCCTAAATTTATAAAGGAGTTTTCTAGCTCTCTTTCTCTCGTGTATGAATAATTTCATTGCAGTTAATAAAATATAATATTTTCAAGTTCTTCTCAATCACGTTCATTTTTATGAAGATTTTAAGTTTTCCACTCTTTCGATTTTTCCTGTTGTTCATCTAATGTTTTATGATATTTTCCACACATCCTCCCAAATGATTGTATTTAAGGATTTAAAATTTAAATTGTGTGTTACTATGCCTTATCTAGCAGTAGAATGTTTATGTCTACATGAACCTATAAATACATATTGATCATCACGTAATAACTTATACAACATCCTTTATTTGTGTGAAATACGTATATACTAAAGGTCGTAATGTATAGATATTGGAGCTGGTACATGGATACTTGATTCATTTTATAAACAAGGCAATTAGGCAACCATAGTGATACATTGTATAGGCAAGGACAGCTTGACATATTTTTTTTCTAAGAATATCCTTTTAAACTTCCTATCCTATGTCGAAAAAAATAAAAAAATGCTAAATGTCTCTTGCACTTGCAGGTGTGGGAAGTCATCTTGCATCCATGCTCTTGTGAACTTTCTAGCCGAAATGTGAGGGTTATTTATCAAGTGTCTGCGTTATGTATGGTATACCCCTCCAATTTACTATTCCTCTGTTGTTAGGCTAAAGTAAGAAGAAAAAAAAACTAAAGTCTTTTGTTATATAATATCTGTCTATTGAGATTTTAATTGTTTCAGTGCTCCTTATCTACATGTCACCCACTTTTGAAACAATCTTGTTTGTAACAATCCTAGAGAAATTGAACATTTGAATGCCCCTTATTTACATGTAACACTCTTAATGAGTATTTGAATGCATTTCTTTATTATTTTGTGTCTTTCACATGTATTTACAAATGATTTAATAAATAACAAGCATACTATGTAATTGGATTATTCAGTATGCCGCTGCTGTTGTACTACTATGTAACTGGATTATTCAGTTTGAGTGTTTTTTTCTTAAATTTCTCTATGATGTAATAGGAATTGCAAACTATTTTTTTTACACTGAAATTTTGGATTAAATGATAATCCATTTTATGAGTGTGTGTTGGCCTTGATTGCCAGGAATGAAAAAATTGTTTGTGGCCGAGCAAGTATTGTCTGCCATAAGGATTTTAGTGATACATGAGTTTCTCTGAACCTGGTATAAATAGTTTGAAGAGAAGATATATACTTTCTTAGTGTAGATTGAGTTTTGTTTGTCTTCCAAGGTGATCTGGGATGGCTGATTGGGTTTTTTTCATTTTTTAAAAATTGGATCATGCTATGTTTTCTTAAACACTTCAAAAAGAATTCATTGTCTGTTTTTATGTTTGGTTGCAAACAATTAAATAATAACATGTTTTTCATTGTAAATTGTGAATCATTCCTGATTCATGAATATGAATGGTGTTTATCAATGGAACTTGTGAATCAATTTGACAGGTGTTGGTTAATATTTTTGGAAATTGAAATGGTGTTGGTGACTGATTCTGAAGCTAAGTGCCTAAGTGTATGCTAAAGTAGTAGGTTATGAATTGAGTAGCAAGTTTTGATGATCCACGGCTTTCAGAATTGCGTAGCACTTAATTGTGGTAGTAACTTTTCATGTGCATTGGATTATTATATTGAATTGCAGTAGCAACATCTGATGAAATTGAGTATTAAGTTCTGTTGAATTCCAATAACAACATTTGATAAATTGCAGTAGCAAGATTTGTTGAATTGTAATAACAAGTTTTGAAGAATTGTAGTAACAAGTTTTTACGTATTGCAACAATAGGTTTCTACATTAATAAGAGACTGCAAAAATTATTAGTAGTAACCTCATTATTGAGATTGTAAAAATGACACTAGAAACGACTAGCTAACATTTTTTATGTAGTTATTACTTTTTTAAGGGCTTCAACAAATGTGGAGACTCTAGAGAGCTCTTTCTTTGATGTTCATATTAATGATTGTTTAATTTATTTGTTCTTTTAAGTATGTTTTTATGTGAATTGTTGGAAACAATGCTTATGTTTTTGTTGTGAGGTTTGATTCTTAGATCGCGATTTACTGTGTTGTTAGAGTAGGTGATTGTATTAGGTGACATATACAATGTTAGAAATACAAGAAATATGGCTCTCCTATTTTATTGGAAGTTGGTGTTCTTTTGAAGATGGCACAATTGACCCAAAATTTTCAAAGACAATTGAACTTTATTCCCACTTCTAGAGTTTGAATATTAAAAAAAAAAAATCATTCTTTAGGATTCCTGGTTAGAATTGTTTTTTCAATATTAATTATGTTTTGAACATTGTATCTTAATTTTTTGTCATCATCAAATGATCCGGGTTGGTGATTTCGAAACCTGTTAGAACCTCTCATTTCTTGTGTTTTTTATTTGGTGAATGATCGAAATGAATAGTTCAGTATTTCATACAAGTCTTATATATGATGTGAAAAATATTTTTGTTCATGGACTTTTGACTTTTTTAAATATAATTAATCTTAAAAGTAAAATCAAACTAAATATGCTTTTTTATGTGCATTTGCACATGTTTTTTTTTTATTTTTTCCTTTGTGTGTATTTGTTTTTTGGGAAAAAAGCATATGGAACACTGACTATTATGATATGTTTTTTTACATGTTTTAACAGTACCATCATTTTTATCTTCTGATTAGTTAAGCTATTGGTGTTTGCCTAAAGTTTTTAATTAGTTATTAAGGACTTTTGACCTAAGGTTAAACTATTATTAAAGTTAAGTTATAATAAGATCAAGGTAAATGATTTTTAATACAAGGTTAAGGAGTTCTGACCTTAGGTTAACCTAAGGACTTTTGACCTAGGGTTCTTAGATAATTATGTCCTGAATAAGAGCTGAAACACCATTTATTATAATCAAAGATACACCTATGACATACACTATACATATATACGTATTATCACAAAATCAATTGATTCGAGTTTCTATTCAAGTATGTATTTCATTGTACAATCAAAATTAAAATCAGATGTTGGGCAACATATAATTTAAAACATAAATATCAAGTATCTTCATAGAAAAAGGTAAATATTTTGACTAAATGGATGAATTAATAGACATTAGGTTTTTTATATTTAAAGTCATAATTATGAAGATGTTATTGTAATTAAATTATTTGACATAAATATTATTAAAAAAATATGTTAGACTTTGTCCATGTGCATTTGCACGTACGTAACAATTATTATTATTATTATTATTATTATTATATTATAAAAACACGGATCCCGAAAAAATATTCAATTGACCGAATTAGCCTTTTCAATTATGCAAATTTCATCCCTATCCCAGATGATAATTATTATTCACAAATAACATACGATATTTCAAACATCCCTCCCTCATCGTTCATTGCCGAAACCGCACCTCATTGAAACGTTGTGACCCTTCGCCTTCCCCTCTCAGATGCGACTCCCACAGCTTCGCCAAAATACCGGACGCTCGTATTTCACGCTCTGTCCACTCTCGTTTGTCTGTTTTTCTACTTCTTCGGATGCTACTAGGGACTTCGAAGGTGGTGGGTTCCTTTGTGTTACCGGTTATGGATTTTCATAGATTTCCTTCAAAATGTTCCAAATTTTTTTTCCGGCCCAACAAAGACACTCCCTGCCCAGATCCCCTTATCTGTTATGAAATTTTGGGGTCGGCTCCACTTATTATGTTTTTCAGAAAGGTTACTTTGTGGATGTTCTGATGTAGGTTTTCACAATTTTTTGGCTTAATGTATTTAGACATGAAATGGATTCTGTGGTTGTTCAAATTGATTTTTTCAATATTTTGTTCTTTATTTTCCCATTTCCCTCTACGGTTTCTACTTGGAACTTTGAAGGTGTGTTCTTTTGTGCGTTTGGTTATGGATTTAGTTAGATTGTCTTACAAATGTTCATTTTTTTTTTTATAACCCAACAAAATTGCTCCCCGCCCAATTCCCTTTCACTCTTATAATTTTTTATTTTTTTGTATATTGCCACTTGGTTTTTGAATAGGGTAAGCTTGTTGATGTTCTGCTGTGGGTTTAGACAATTTATTTTAATGCATTTAGTAATGAAATGGATAATGCGGTTTTTCAAATGGAATTTTTAATATTTTTGCCCATTTCCTTCTACATTTGTCACTTTGTCTTCCAAGGTGGATTCATTTTTGTCTATGATTGTAGATTTTGTTAGACTGTTCATATTTTTTTTGTCTGGCCCAACAAAATCGCTCCCTGCCCAGTACGCTTTTCTCTCTTATATATATTTTTTGTACCAATTATGATTTTTTGAGTTGGGTTAGTTTGTGGATGCTCTGATGTGTGTTTTATCTGACTTTTTTTTCTTATTTTTTAGAAAATGTTTAAACTTTGCCAATTATTTGCAATGCGATTGGTTTTCATTATGTTGGTGGTGGCAAGTCATGTTTGATGTGGGCTTTGATTCTAATACTTGTTCAATAGAACATGTATATTTTCTTAAATTCTAACTCTTCCAGTGCTGTTCTTTTATGCTCCCAGCAGTTGCAGATTCAGCGTTCAACAGGTTGGTGGAAGACAAAGCCTTTCATTTTGTTACTTGATAGATTTAGACTGCCAGGTATTCATTTACTCTGTTTTTCATTATGTTGGTAGGAGAGAAAATCATGTTTAATAACAATCTATTCATTTTTTTTAGCAAACCTGGATCCTTGGTTGAATCAGTCTAATTGTCTACCAGTATGATGTAGATTGAAGATCCATTTGAGTCTTGCTTTGAACCATATGTGTGGAAATTATGCTTCAAAATGTACTGATGGTTATGACAATTGTAATAATTATAGGCAGTTACATAGTGTATGTGTTTATTTTTCTTTCTTGCATCTTCTCAGACGTCAAACATTTCTTCAAAATACATCCTCATTTCTTTCAATTAAAGTGTAAGTATTTTTTTCATAACATCTTTTTGTGTGCTACAAATGTGATCCACTACTGAATGATATAATACAAGTTAGGTCCTTTTTGGTTCCCATACTAAAACAGAGACATTTTTTTTTATTGGTTCCCATACTAAAACACAGACATTGAATTTCTTCAGATTTTCTCTTATTTATTGTATGATCTCTGCTTAATTTCACCTCCATTTTAATTTCTTATCCGCTTGCACTATAGGGAACTTTATTTATTGTGGTTCATCCGAATCTATGCCATTCCTAACCTAAGTCATCTAAATGTTGATTATTGACATTATTGCTTTTATTTCCATCCCTTTATCCAGAACTTAATGTTAAGGGAATTTTTTTTTCTTTTTGCAAGAGATTTGGGGTTCTGTTTTAGCAACTATGTGAAGTGATATGAACTGCACATTAGTATTTCATTGAGACAGTATGCAGTCAGTGAGTCCATTGTTGGCAACTCAGAAAATGGAGAGTGTCCGGACAATTTAGACCCATAGACATCCTTATCCTCTTGAGCGTTCACGACATGCTGTGTTTGCTGTGGTGGTGGGGTCTCATGTCTTCATTTCATCTGACAATTGCTTGGTTTTTTCTATTTCTTTTCATCTCCATTTATTGGGAATACTATAAGCCAAGCTACTCCAACTTCAGTCGTTGGTATGTGGGGTTTTTATATTAGAGAATTGCATTTCTTAAAGACTAAATGATCTCCAATTGATATCTTTGCAGGTATATATATTGCTTGGATTCTTATTAGTGATATCCAGCATTTGATGAATATTGATGATAATGACCTCATCCATTGTTCTAAGATATTTATTGATGATATTAATTCAATTTTAGTTTTGAATAAACACTTGTTGTCTACACAAGTCTAACAAACAACATTGTAGTAAGATATGCAGAATAATAGATAATAAATATGGAGGTATTTAGAATATGATATTAGTAGTTACTCCAAACAACAATTTTTTTTTCTTCTCTCGCTTTGGATGTGATTGTGACTTCTGATTATACTTTGATGGTAACTTTCATTTCTGAACATGGAGTGTCTACTCTAGGACAATAGCTGGTGTACGGGAAGCATTCTTATATGGTGTACCATTATTAGCTCTATCATACAACTGGTCAGTTATGACACTTGTAACATTTTTTTAAAATTTTTTACTTATGGATTTGTTTGGATATGAAATCAGATAGGGAATAAAGGAAAAAGAAATTTAGTTGGATAATTTTTCATGTGATTTCTTGTGAGATTGATTTATTTATTTATTGGTTTCATTTGTTCAATAATATAGATTGGTAATTTTATAGGTATTATATATCATTTGTTCAATAACAAAATTGGAAGCATCACAGCTCTAAAAATCACCCAACAGAAGTTATTTGAAATGCATGTTTACATTCATGCACTATACATCTTCATTTGTAAGAAACCTTTTCACTTTACTACACCGCACGCACACATCATAATATTATCTTTTTAAGGTTCATAGTTTTTGACATATTAAAAATTAATTACATATCAATTTATTTGCTTTAACTAAAAATTTGTTTTTCTATTTTTAAGTCTTAAATATTAAAGATTTAATAGTTGTCTCAATCCTCAAATAATTCATCTAGCATTTATTAAGGTCTCTTCATATGTTATTCATTCAAACTTTCTTCTGAATCAACTTGCCATGCACAACAAACGAGAGCTTGGGTGGTAGAGGTGTAAAACGGACCGTGCCGTGCCGGCCCGGCCCGTTTTATGTGACCGTGCCATACCGGCACGGCACGGGCAGTAGGGGGTAGGGCCCAGCACGGCCCTCCGTGCCAGCCCGGCGGGCCACCGTGCCGTGCCACGGGCCGGCCAGCCCGTTGGCCCGCCAACGACTAGTCCAACTAACCGTTGACCCCCAACGGCTAGTAAACTGGACGTTCACGGGCCAACGGGCCGTGCCAACGGGCCGGCCCGGCCCGTTGGCCCGTCCCAACGGTGGGGCCCACGGCACAAACCGTGCCGCGGGCCTAGCGGGCCGTACCCCGGCCCGTGGCACGGCCCGTTAAGGGGCCGTGCCGTGGGCCGGCCCGTTTGGGTGGCGATGCGGGCTGGGCCTAACCCTCGGCCCGCGTGCCGTTTCTGGCACAGCTCGTTAGGCCCGCGGCACGGTTTGTGCCGTGGGCCCCACCTCCACCAACGGCTAGTCCAACTAGCCGTTGGGACGGGCCAACGGCCGGCACGGCCCGTTGGCCCGTTGGCCAACGGCTAGTTGGACTAGCCGTTGGCGGGCCAACGGGCCGGGCCGGCCCGTTGGCCCGCCCGAACTCAAAAATCTTCACCTATAAATACCCCACCCCATCCACCCATTTCTTCATCAATTCAATCACAAATCTCTCTACTCCTCCACTACTACACTCTCTTCTTCCTCTAAAATTTTCTAGTTTTGTGTTGGAATTCCAAGTGTTCAAGTGCTCTCTTTCTTTTCAAGTGAAAACTTCAATCAAATTGAAGTGGTGGTGAAAGCTCTCTCTGTCTCCAATCTCCAAAGGGTGGGAAGGTTCAAGGCTCCAACTCTCCAAGCAGATTAGGGGAAGCTCTCTCTCTCTCTCTAGTCTCTAATCTCTACTAGTCTCACACTCTTCATCTCTAGTCTCTACTCTCTACACATTTGAAATTTCAAGTTTTACAAAGTGTATTTCAAGTTTTAAATTCAAATTAATTCCATATTTCAAAACCAAAGTGTATTTTAAATTTCAAATTTTTAATATTTTAAATTTTAACTATTCAAATAGAAGAATTTTAAATTCAAATTTTAAATTTTAAATTCAAATTTCAAATTTGTACTTTTTAAATTTCAAATGGCCAACCCAAACATAGAATATTCACACACTGATGATGAATTTGACAATATAGATAACCTACTACATGATTTACCCCAAGACCAATCCCAAACCCCCCATGAATCAGTTGGAGGTGATGTTGGTGCATCATCTAGTCACCCCCCAACTGGAAAACAAAAAAAACCCTCTAAAAGAAGTAGGAAGTCTGAAGTTTGGGAGCACTACACAATACAGAATATTAAATACCAAGGTAGAATGGAAGATAGAGCTGTTTGTAAATATTGTAACAAAAATTTTAGTTGTGCAAGCGCGGGTGGTACCGGACATCTCAAGAGACATGCTGAATCATGTCTGAAAAGGCATCAACAACAACTGAATCCCGGTACGCAGTCTCAGATTGGGAGTTTCGGTCAAACAGGTAGTACTGAAGGTACAATGTCTACATTCTCTTATAATCAATCTAGTATGAGAGAAGGTTTATCTGTATATATAGCATCTGATGAACAACCATTTACATTTGCTGAAAGTAAAAGATTTGAACGTTTTCAAAAAAGGTACGTTAATCCACAATATAGAGCTGTTTCTAGAAATACTATTAGATCAGATATAATTAGAGTTTACAATGAAATGAAAAATCATTTAATTCAATCATTCATGAACATTCAAAAAATTTCATGCACATCTGATTTATGGTCCGGTAAGAATGATTTAGCCTATATTTGTGTTACTTCACATTATATTGATTCTCATTGGATGTTAAATAAAAGAATGTTAGCTTTTCGTCCACTTACATTTCCACACACCGGCACAGTAATTTATCAAGCAATAATGGATATTTTTAGAGAATATAATATAACTGAAAAAATTTTATCCATAACTTTTGATAATGCTAGTAATAATGTTAGTGCTATTTTAAAATTTAAATCTTCTTTGGGTTTACCTTATGATTTTGAATTTTATGATTGTAAATGTGTATGTCATATTATTAATTTAATTGTGCAAGATGGATTAACTCATATTGAAGAATCATTAGTAAATATTAGATTAGCATTAAAATTTATTACTTGTACACCTTCTAGAGTACAAGCATTTGGTGATTTTTGTGCGACACGCAATATTCCCCCTAGAAAATTTCCTCTTGATATGCATGTTCGTTGGAATTCTACATATATAATGTTGCAAAGTTGTGAGGGTTATGAAAATTTGATTATTGAATTTAATGAAATGTTTAACAATCGTGTTGAAATTTCTCCTATTGATTGGCAAATTTCAAAAGTTTTTGTGCAATTTTTAAGTATTTTTTATGATGCTTCTATTGCTTGTTCAGGTGTTTATTATCCTACATCAAATCTTATACTTAGACAATTATTTAATATTTCTTGTGCATTTAAAGAATATAGAGATTATAGTATACTTCAAGAATCTATTTTCTTGATGGAACAAAAATTTAAAAAATATTTTGAAGATATTCCTATGCTTTTTTGTTTAGCTGCTGTAATGGATATTACTATTAAATTAGATACTGTTAAAACTATAATTTCAAGAATAAGTGATAATGTTAGATTTCCAATGGTTATAAGTGGTGAAGATGTAGAATTTGCTTTAACTGAAATGTATAAAAAATATGAAAATAAATATGCAAATAGAACTAGAGCATCATCCTCCACTTCATCTATTAGTTTATTAGGCAAAGGTAAGAAAAAAGATTATTTCTTTGATTTTGTTTCACAAAGTTCACACACTTCACATGATTCTAGTAGTGGTAGTTCTCATCTTAATGAACTGTTTAAATATTTAGAAAATGATTGGAAGTCTCTTTTAACTGAAAAGGAGATGGAAAATTTTGATCTCTTGCAATGGTGGAAAGCACATGAAGTGACATTTCCTGTGCTTTCTATAATGGCAAGAGATTTACTAACTCCTCCAGTGTCTACAGTGGCTTCAGAATCTTCTTTTAGTACAAGTGGGAGAATATTATCTGAGAGGAGGACCAGGTTGGCAGCAAGTTCACTGGAAGCTCTTATTTGTCTGAAGGATTGGAGTGATGCTGATGAAAGAAATCAAGAATTTGTAGATAGTCTTGAGGTGGATTTTACAAAATTCAACATAGATGATGATCAATGAAGATTTCACATATAAATCTTCTCATTGTTGTATTTTTTTAATTTTTTGAAAGGTGAGTTGCAAGTGATTGATAGTTTTAATAGGTGCCAACCTAGTTGGGATGTATTAAAAACTATAGTGATGCAATTATTACTCACTTTTTAATTTTTTGTATTTGTCAATGTATTTTTTAAGAATTGTATAATTTATTTTTATTCATCAATGTACTATTTGTGTATTTTTTATTCATTTTATCATTTATTTAATTATTGTTCATGTACTCAAGAAATTCAATAAAATAAATATTTGTATTCTTAATTCTTTTTAGTTTTCAATTTTTATGAATGACTTATGTATATTTTTTTATTTTTTAATTTAAAGGAACTAGTAAATTAAACATGGAATTAAATATTAAAATTTAAAAAATTTTAAAAAAAATGGACATTTTAATGGCCGGCCCGTTGGCCCGTCAATGGGCCCGGCCCGTTTGGCCCGCCGGGCTAGCACGGCACGGCACGGTGGCCCGCCGGGCTGGCACGGAGGGCCGTGCTGGGCCGCCCTCCTGCGGACCGTGCCGTGCCGGCACGGCACGTTCACATGAAACGGGCCGGGCCAGCCCGTTAGTCCGGTTGTTTAGCGGGCCGGGCCGGCACGGCACGGCCCGTTTGACACCTCTAGTCATGGCTGAAGGAGAAGGAAGAAATGGAAATTGATATTGCTAAACTGGAATTTGCCTTGAAGGGAACTTCTATTATATGCAGAAGTGGAAGCCCCTTTGGTTCTAGCTGATCTTAAAAAGGTTTGATTGGGCTTGTTTATATTACCATGTAACAAGTAATTAAGTCGATGAACATCCAGACTTGTTCTTTAAAAAATTTCGTGACATTATTTGTTCAATCTCTGGCTTGAAATTTTCGGATCATAGGAATGGATATTTGAGCACTGTTAACATACCTTCCAATAATAGATTAATTCCACTAACTTTTTATGTTGAAGAATGTTTGGGAAGTGATATTCAATTCGTATGAAGTTTGTCAAACCTTTTTACTTCCATGCACATATGCTGTGACCTGGGACCGTATTGAGTTCTTCAAAAAATTTAAATGTCTGATGATGGAGTTTCATGTTTTTGCCTTGTTAAACATTTTCAATTCTAGGAATGTTCCATTTATTTATTTTTTGGGGGCATTTTTAATTTAGCTCATAATTGTATATTCTTCAATGTTCTTATTGTTCATTCTCTTTTATAATTAGACTTCACATGAATGTATTGTCTTTTATAAGTTTTATGTTTATATTCATATTTACAGTATTCAAGTTATAAAATGAAATCTAATCATTATACTTGTGTTAAAAAAAACTTCTCACTATGGAATATGGATCTAATAATTATAAATAAATCATATCTCAATCAGTACTCATCCATCATATCACAACAGAAGCAATTCATGTGCAACACACATGCACATCAACCAGTGATATTAAAAAGTTATTGGTCCGATAATGGTCTTAAATGGCTTGTTTTTTAGTGCTGGGCCAGCCAAGGCAGGCCTCAAATAGTAGCTAATTTATCTTCTGAATGCTGAATCCCCTCATTACACTACAGGATCAACTGCTCGTATAACTTTATTGCATGGGTGGAGTTTCATTTACCTTTTCAAGTGTACAACTGTTCTTCAAACTCTACATGAACAACCTCAAATGATGACAAAGCAAAAAAACTGAACACCTCAAAAAGGAATTAAAAGAGGCAGAAAAACCACACAAACAGTTCACCAAAAAAAAGTCTATGTTGACTCCCTCACAACCAGACGAAGTTGAGCACTGGCGCGCAAGAGCCAATGGCGACCACTTGGTCGGTGTCGGCAATCAAATGTATAGACAGATAAATATCAAGCCTCAGGATGCTCCAAACTCCAACAGTGCCGTCTGGAACAAAACAGAGAAATCCTGGGACACGCTTTCATCATCGGCTTTCACTTTGATTTGTGCTTTGGCCGATGAAGTGATGATGATACATTCCACGAGAAAGAATCCCGCCGATCCATCTGCCCTTTGAGCAAAGAAGAAGAACTTGAAATTTGGAGCTTGTCCTGAGGCGATGCACTGGATGGAGTTGCTTTGCATGTGCTTAATAAGAGCCTGAGGCGTCACCAAAGTTGCCAGTCCTCGAGGATTTATAGAGCATTCCTATAATGAAAAACGCATCATTCACAAGAAGAAACTGCTTCATTTGCTGGGAAACTACCAAGAAAAAAGAAAATTGCCCCTCATAAACCACAGAACAGAAATTGGATATTCAATTATTCAGCTCCAAATCAGAAGAATAAGTTGCGCATGAAGATGAAAACTATTTGAGATTCACCTTTTTTTTCCAGTCATCCTCAGGTCATCAATTCTCACTATTTAGTCCTTAATAAATGAGCTTCTCTTAGGACATTGGAGGAATAAATATACTAAGATCATCTAACATAATTTTGACAAGGGCAAATGAGGATAAAAATTGTTGAGAATTTTAGTAGTAGACAACAATATTCAGATATTCATCATATAAGATGTGAGCAAGCATACAATGTTAAAATCCTATTTTCACAACTAAATATATATGATTTACACAAGACCTCCAGCAACACCACACAAAATAGACATTATGTACCCGACTCATTCACTAAAAACAATAAATCATCATATAAGATGTGAGCAAGCATACAATGTTAAAATCCTATTTTCACAACAACTAAATATATATGATTACACAAGACCTCCAGCAACACCACACATCTAAATTTTGGGCTCGAAAGACTTGCTTAGACTGCGTTCTTTTTTTTTGTTCATCTCTTCGAGTATCCCATTAACAAAGTAGTACCCGATTCATTCACTAAAAAGCAATAAATCATCATATAAGATGTGAGCAAGCATACAATGTTAAAATCCTATTTTCACAACAACTAAATATATATGATTACACAAGACCTCCAGCAACACCACACAAAATAGACATTATGTACCCGACTCATTCACCAAAAAACAATAAAATGTAAAACATCTGACACCTTAAATACAAATTAAACAACAGATGACAGAGCATACATATTTGATAATCTACAATTGCCCAGTTGGAAAAATATTTCTACAAACCTCCATGAATGAATATACCAAGAACTGAGAAAACAATCTGACAGGCTGGAAGAGAGGAAAATGATGACATCAAACACCACAAAATGATGGAAGCATACCTGCGTTACCGATGTTGCCAGCTGACCCCATTTTCGTTGAAATGTGCCTGGATCCAGGACTGCCTTTGGATTGAGCTTTAAGGGAGGAGGTGTAGATGCAACAGATAGGCCCAAACCAAGTAGATCATCAATGACTGAGCTAGACTGTGGTGTATATGTTGGTGCACTTGATGTTGGAGATGTTTCAGAGAGAGGCTGTATAGGCAGCAGAGAAGTGGAGGAACTATCATACTCTGGAGCACTGTAAGCAGAGCCATTATTGTTGGGACCTCTAATCTCTTCCTTCTCAGACGTGGACAGCAGCAGATCATTGTCATTAGCATCAAATCTTTGAGCATGGATTACATTATCTGCGGCTTCTGCTCCCAGTGACAGATTCCCTAAATCTTCTGAGAACTCAAATGGTTCCCGATGTTCCTTGTCGGTGAACATGTAAGATGGCTGCAATATTTTTCAGTATTATGTCAAATGTGCATTGGACAAGTGTTTATGGAGAATAGAACTACATGGTGAAACTAGAAAGGAAAGCATATAATACAAATGTGAAAGGCAATCAACGGCGCTTTCTTCATGATGATCATGTAATGGTGCTAAAGGTTATGTTGTGTGTTCTGGTTTCATATAAGCTCATGTGACATGAAACAGAACAAGAATTTCAGAAAATAGGCAAGACATGTTATAACATGTCATTGCAGATGCCTCAAGGATCCTGACTATGTCTGTTCCTGGCAGTACATTCACATGGATGAACTCCAGCACCATATGAAACGTGTGGTGATGCACAGTAAATAAAACCTATTTGTGAATAACAATATCTAGATACTGAAACATAGTAATCGAACTGGCCTATATGTGTTGGATTCTATTTCTTAAATGATGAGTGACCAAAGTTGTGAAGGTTATCTAGATGCCCTCATCTAAAGGCCAAAAGCCTTTCTTCATTAGTGATTATTCAAAAGTACCACAGAAAACAGAAACTCAAGATTTTGTACAATACAGTTGATAAGTTTAATGAACCAACCAAATACAACACCATTTTACGAGCCAATTCCTAATAGAAAACATTATCAAAAACATCCCAAGTCCGAACGCAAAATTATATGCTCGAAAATTCTTTACAAACAACGCGACAAAAAAAAAAGTGGGCCATTATCATGATGCAGCATGGAAGAAACAGATTTGCATGATTGAATTATAAGAAACCCAATGTTACCTTGCGGTATAAAACAGAGAAACTGTTAAATTCATCAAATATCCGATCTTTGATTTCACTGTTCTGCGTGTCTGCAAAAACTGAAACTGCTTGCTTGGGGGGGTTTACCACACGTTCGGCCACGGCTACATCATATTGTAAAAGCCTGTAGTAGAATAAGGCCCTATCATGAACATCCTGCAATAAACTGGCCTTTTAATTAAAGGTATCTCAACAACTTCTACTAATAATTGGGACAAACATATCTCCTCATTTTGACAGAACAAGGATATATCGGGCCGCACCTGGTGAGAATCTGCAAGACCCGCAGCTAAAGCAGCTCCCAAGACCTTTTGAGTCTCAGGGGACCTTCTGAAGAAACATTTCATTACAGCAGTTAGAAGATGCAGTCGGACCTGCACACCAAGGAAATGACCAGCTAACATTAAATGTAAGCAGACTTGCTACTGACTTTACAAGACACCAATGATTCACATTGTGAGAAAAATACAGAACCATGCATGAAGCTCCTAAAGAAGTTAAATAATTATCCAGGAACAGCCAGTGATGGGAGTACGGCTAAGTGATGTTTATTGAGAACCCTTTAAGAAACCAAGCACGAAGCCTCTCAAATTACCAAAGATATCATATCCCCCCCCACTATATCTGACTCAACCAGTGAATTCTTTCAAGAATCACAAACAGGTTGGCAGGAAATTATTCTGTCAGTCCAAACTAGGGTGTGCCCTGAATGAATCTTCTCAGATTGAAAAGTTAGTTACCTCCGCATCGTGTTCTTCCTCCCAATTTTCAACAAGACTTTCAAGGATATACGGTGCATCAATCATGTCCTGGGAATACTCCCCCAACATCCATATAAGAGCTGCTTTAGCTTTGGGCTCTTGAATATTTTTACTGCTGATATTTCCAACAACTGCAATACAATCATGACTCCATTGAGGATATTTCCTCAAAAGATCTTTTACTAATACCTGTGACACAAAATTTTTTGGTGATGTAAAGTTATATATGCTTGGGTAAATTTAGATCCTAAAAGGAGATGTACTGATGAACCCTTATATTAGAAGGAAATGCTCACAAGAGTTTCTGCAGTCACATAATCCTTTTCCATCTCCAGAAACTGAAGAAGCCTGTCAACAATCGCATTCACATCGTACTGTTGCAATGCAATCTCGCCAACAGCCCGAATCGACTCTCGTGCGATGGGAATATCGACATTCGCGGCATATTCGCATAATTCAGTCACTGAAAATAACTTGATAAGATCATGTGGAGCTCACAATTGTGTTAAAGAAGAAAAATAACCAGAGTAACAAAAACTGGAAGAAATAGCAGATGCACCATAACATGCAACTTCTATAGCACATTCAAAAGGTCAGTCAACTCACCAATTTCATAGGTATTACTCTCATTCGCAACGGCAGTTAACATCTCAAGTTTAAGCTTCTTAACATAAGATGGCTGACTGTACTGGCAATAGAAATGTTTGTAGTCCGATGAAAACAGATAGGGTGCACGCATCACCAGCAGATGCAGATGGCTCAAGACAGCATAGGACAGTTCAGGACTGCCTGAGCTCACTAGCGTCAGCAGGGGTGCCTTGATGCGTTCATAAACCTAGGAGGAGAAAGTGACACATTCACAAATGCACACAATACAAGAAACCATGCAATCCCATTCAGTAAAACCCAAACATCTCAAGAACACACCTGCTGATGAACATCGGCCATAGACATGGTCAGATGCAGAAAGACCTTGACAGTGGCCAAGACAACCGCTCCATTCGCATGCTGGAGCCTGTCCTCCAGAAGGTTCATGATGTCAAAAATCTCGTTGTTATCCGAAGGCACGTACTTGCAAACCAAGTCGAGCACGAGGCATTGTGCCCACTCACTGAATTCCTTTATCCTGACAGTTTTACCAACAATCCAACCCATAACCATTATCAACCAAACATATAATTTACAATTCTGACAGTTTTATCAGCAATGCCAAAGAACTCGCAAATTACGTGTTGGATCTGTTACCGGTTCAAGATATAGTAGATGAAATGCTTGCTCAGAAGAGTGTCCCTCTCTCTCACCGCCTCCTCAGAGACCACCCCCTCTGCGCTCCAAATTTCTTGCAACGCTGACAAGCAATTTGCCACCACCTAATCGATTGACATGGTTAATAAAGAAAATAGTCACAAAGTTCATGTACGGCAAGTGTTCTGTTTGTAAAACATTTAGAAAAGGCAAATAAAGTATGGAAATAATTAAACTATTTTCTAGATGTATCTTGTCATCAGTATATGTAATACATTATACATGCCAGAAACTTTACGGTTGATGTGGAGGCAGCATCGACAAATGGGATTAACTTTTTATATTATGAATTCTGTGGCATCGACGAATGGGTCTGTTTCTCTGGCCCGGTGTCTAACTGTCCTGATGTAGTTTGTGTGTTTTGTTTGGGTTGACACCCCGTTTTAGATTTTTCATCTTTCCGGGGCATCATACCTTGTTTATTCTTGTTTTTGCTTTAGTGCTTTGTATTTCACTTCTGGGCTCTTCTCTGTAATACGAGGGCATGAGCCTATCATTACATTTCAAAAAAAAAACAAAAAAACAAAATTATATTACGAAGAATGTGATAAATCATCCAAATTAAATGGATACCCAAATTATGAATGTACTAAGCGTCGTTCAACGAACAAAAGTATGTTTGGCTGATAGGTACGGGAGGTACCCAATTGAAGTTATCAGAGTACTTTTTTACTATGGTAAAGTAAAGGTGCCACATTTCCTCATCTAATCTTGGTAATCGTACTCACCTGGGCATCGGGGTCGGACATGAGCAGCGACTTGAGGGAGCTGGGTAGGTCTGCATCGACGCATGCTGAGGGGGAGATGTGGTAGAGTTTGAGCGCGCCGACAGCGGCGATGGCGCGGACGTATGGACTGGGGTCGGCAAGCCCGGACGCGAGGGGGCCGACGAGGTACTCGACGAGGTTGGGGACGCGGAGGGAGGAGAGGCCGCGGAGGGCGAGGCCTCGGATGGTTGGATCGAGGTCCTTGCAGTCCCTGAGGAGGAAGTTGATGGTGAGGAGGGCGAGGTCGGGGTTGGACTTGGCGTGGGCGGAGACGTAGAGGTAGCACATCTTCTTCAGGACGACGTCCGACGTGGCGGAGCACATCACCATCTCGCTGAAGAGGGAGGAGACGTCGACGCCAACGGTCATGTAGGAGATCGCCTTCTTGAAAAGCTCGCGTTTGGCCTCGTCGGCGCCGGGGGAGCGGGAGCCGGCGAGTTGGCGGAGCTGGGACTTCAGATCTGAGACCTCGCCCTTGCCGGAGGGTTGGGAGGGGGAGGGGGAGCGGTGGGAGGGGATCGGAGGGGGTGGTGGAGCCATGGATGGCTGAATGACTCACTCACTCACTGATCGAATCGAATTGTATGGTTGGTGAGGGAGAGATGGATCTGGATGGAATGGATTTTGCGCTGCTGTTGCAGAGTTTTTGTGAGATTTTGGAGGTTCGGGTGCAGCAGACTTGCACGTGTAGACAGGGCTGGGTGTGGGTGTCTCTCTTTTGAGTCTGGAACGGCGTTATCTGCAACGTTGGATAGTCTACATTGATTAGACATGCATCATTTTAGAACCGTTGATTTGATGCACCCAAGCACATCGTGATGGACCTGCTGAACGATTTTTTTTTGTGTCCGTGTAACATGTATAGTCTGATACTTATCTTTAAATTTTTTTCAATCCTTTCATACATGATATAATATATCATGTTATATATACATAAATGGTATAATAAAAATTATAATAATTATAATAAATCGTTTATAAAATTTATTATGAAATTATATATAAAAAGATGTGTTACTACTGAAAAAGGGTTTTATATATATATATATATATATATATATATATATATATTCTTTTTCAACTAATCCTATATTGTAAAAATACCTCAATTTGAAATTCTAAAACCAACAATATCACTCGAATAGGTAAAAAAACAACATTCATGTACAATGGTATTATTGGAAATAACAAATCCTCATAGTTAAATGCTCTCTGTTGCCGGTGAACGTCCCGCAGGATACGGCCACATCACTAGCTAATTTGGTGGGTTGCTCCGTCCAAACCTTCCCTTCTCGGGTTCTGGGTCTACCGCTTGTGTGCGGGAGAATGCGGAAGGCGGATTGGGAACCTCTTGTCGAGCAATTCTAGCATCGTCTCGCAGGTTGAAAGGCACATATCCGAACTACGGGGGGGGGGGGGGACGGTGTTTGACACTACTGCAAGCCGTCCTCTCATCCCCGTCAGGGTTCTCGAGCACATTGAAGTGGTCCGCCACAGGTTCTTCTAGCAGGGCATGCTAGACTCGGTAGCCAAACCTCGTGGAGTGGCACACAGTATGCCTGAAGAAGGAGGCGGGTGGGTTGGGGTCCTCGACCTCGGCAACATGAATAGGGCGCCCATCTCCAACTGGTGGCGGCGTTGGATCAGTGAGCAATCTAGACCATGGGTGATGCAGATCTTCCTCAACCGCTATGAAGGCAACGACATTGGTGAGCGTCGATGACTGCCCATTGGTGCCCGGGCCTCGTCCATCTGCAAGGGTTTCTTCAGTGACCGAGAAGAGTCTGAGAAGCTCATCAGTTGGGAGATCAGTACAGGCAACGTCATTCAATTCTGGAAGGAGGTTTGGTGCGGTGATCACCCATTGTGCGAGCGCTTCCTGGACATTTATGCGTTGTCGATGTCCCAGGACGGCGCGGTCAACAGCTTCTTATTAGCGCACGAGGAGGGTGATCGTTGATCGATCTACCTTCACCGCTCTCGCCTATATGCCTCGGAGGAGGCGTAGTCCGCAGAGCTGGCCGACGCGCTTGCAGGCTAGGAGGGGCATTTCAGCCTCTCACTGGATAGACCGCGAGGGGTCCCAACCCCGGCATCAGGCTTTTCTATCAAAAGCAGCTACGACTAGCGATGAAGAGGCCTAGTTCCGACCGCGCTCTCTTGCAAGACCCCATCGCGCATTTGGCGTCCCAAAGTTCCTCGCAAGATTAAAATTTTTACTTGGCTTCCACGAACGAACAACTCCTCACCAAAGTGTATCGGGCAAAGTGGCGCGAAAATGAGCAGGTTCAGTGTGCGCTGTGCGGTGATGGGCCAAAGACGGTCACTCACCTTTTCTGCCTTTGTCAGACGACTCATGCACTATGGAGGGAGGTGGGCGCAGTGACCTCGCTGGGTCCATTCCAATCCCTCATGGACATGTGGGAAGCAGGGGCAAGGCTCCGCTCAATTTTAGCCCCTGGTGCTTCGAAGCACATCACACGGGTCATTCCCGTCGCTGCGTGGTCATCTGGCGTACCTGGAATGAAGCGGTGCTCGAAGGAGCGCGAGTCTATATCAAGAACATGTGGGCACTGACATCTTTGCTTATTCAGGGCGCGCAAGCCAGTGGGTGTCCGGGGTGTTCGCTTTGGCGGGGGGGGGGGGGTCATCGAGGTTATCCCAAAGTCATAGGGAGGTGGAGGTCAGGCGACTGGTGGGTAGACGCCACGCTTACTCCCGGTCCCGCCCCCTCTGTTTTGTGGTGTTCTTCGTGTTTCTTCCGGATGCTATTTTGTTTATGTTTTTCTATTTCCCCTCACCCCCCCATTCAAACTCTATACTAATTTATTTTTGCAATGAAATCGGTTGGTGGAGTGTGTCTACCTTTATTCAAAAACAAATCATCATAAATATTTTACTAAAATGTGATTTTTAGGGGTATATATACAAAAAAAACCATTAAGATTCGGTGAAAATGGATGATATATCCAATTTATATATAGATATAAAAAATCAAGAATTAAATTATTTATGAAATTCTTTAAAAATTCATAACTTTTCAAGTAAAACTCCGATTGGGAACCATATGAATAATGCAGAAACTCCATGAAAGGAAGATTAATGATTCATATAAATTACTTAGTGGGAAATGACCTGAATAGAACCAATAGCTAGTTGGAAAGAGCTTTTGATATATACTTATGACAATAAAATATTCTCAAAAATAAGTATTTCACGATAAAAAAAAAATGATGTCAAACGTTGAAACTCATATCATATCTGATATGAAATCTAATAAAAAATAATAACAAAAAAATATGATGTTTATGGCATGATCACCACCATTCATTCAAACATTGAAACTCATATTTGATCCGAAATCTAATAAAAATAATAAAAAAAAAATGATGATATGGCATGATCACCACCATTTATTCAATATATTTTAAAAAAATTATTATGTGACGAATGAAAAAAATTGAAAACACTTTTGGTTATTAATATAGATAGATAGATAGATAGACAGATAGATAGATACAAGGCTTTGTTAAAGTTGGGACATACAGGTTCTTGATAACTCACACAAATCAATTTACATCCATGTTATAAGCAGATGCTAATTTTAATCTAACCCACCATAGTTAATCTTAACTTATACCATGAAATGACTAAATTATTCTCAACTTTTTTACCCCTCAAAACAATACCTTTTGGAGAATGAAGAAATATAAAGTCCTACATGGTCAACTGGGTCTTTTGTAGGGACTGATTTGTCTTTACGAATGTCTATAAGGACTATAATATCTACATAATGACACGGGGATATAATATTCTAGGAATATTTCATCAATTTTGGATGGAAATCCTCAGCTTGACAAATTTGCATGGGCGTATGAGTGGGCTCTTTGGCTCATCAGGAATGAGGTGGTGTTCAAGGCGCGAATGTTCTACTTCAAGAACCTATGGCATTTGGTAAGGTTATTTGTCATCGACTGGGGAACTCACCTTTCAGGAGCGAGCATTGTGTGGCTCAAGAGGTGCTTGGTTTATTACCATTCACTGAGCTTGCAGCTCACCCCTCATGTGTTGTTCCTCCACCAAGGGTTGAGTTGATCTTGAAGGAGGAGCCCCAGTAGAAGGAAAGGAAGGAGAGGAAGAAGCACAAGAAGGAAGTGCAAGAAAGAAAGGTTGGTGTTTGTGTGTACATATATGGTGTTGTTGCCTCTTCTTCTTCCTCCTCGTCTAGCTTTCTCATGCTCCTTCTTAGGCCTGTCAATGGGTCGGGTCCGGGTCGGGTCGGGGTGGACCCAGACCCGACCCGTGACAGGACCCGGCGGGTCCGGGTCCAACCTAGGACCCGGCGGGTCCGGGGAAATGTGGGCCCGGACCCGGACCCGTCAGACCCGGGTCGGGTCCGGGTCCGACCCAACCCGAATGGTTGGGTAAAAAAAAAAAGAAAAAAAAGAGAATAACTCATGTATTTGTTTGCCTTATCATTCTATTTGAAATTTTTTGTAATAAAACATTATTGTTAATAAGACTATGTTTGAATATAATTTTATACAATTCAAAAGAAGTAAATGAATTATTAAACAACATCCAAAACAATAATCACTAACATAAAAAACATATTAACTTAATAATAAACATAACTAACCTAAACAACATTCAAAACAATATTAACCTAAACAACATTCAAAACAATAAACACTAACATATTAACCTAAATAATAAACATAAATCATGCAACAAACTAATTAATCATACAAATTCAAAAGCTAATAAGTTAATTGTCCAAAACAAACCGATTTATAGGCTTGTTATGATTATGATTTATGAACTTGTAAATACAAAAATAAGTTAAGTAAGAAATAAAATTATGTATCAACTAATACTAATGGTCTTATAATATATGAGTATATTTTAATAAAACAATCGGGTCTCGGGTCCAACGGGTCGGGGCGGGGTGGACCCGGACCCGACCCGTTTGTTTGTTCGGGTCCGCCGGGTCGGGTCCAACTTGGGTCGGGTCCAAATCGGGTTGGCTATATTACATGTGTAATCGGGTCCGGGTCGGGTAGGGTCCGGGTCTAGACCCGACCAGTTGACAGGCCTACTCCCTCTCATGATCCCCCCTGGTTTCATCCATCAAGAAGAGCACCCAAAGATGGAGGTGGTGGTAGTGGTGGTGGTGGTCGAGGTGGTCAAGGCGCTTGCGAGCCCCTACATCTCTCCCTTCCCATCCCCCTCTCTTTGGTAAGTTTTTCCTCTTCTTTATTTGGGTTTTTATGCATGGTCAGGTGTTAGGGAGGTCATGCATGGTAGATGAATGAGTTAGGGTGTGTGTGGAGGGTTGGGGAGGGGTTAGGAATGGCAGGGCGCGCGCGCGAATCTGTCCGCGTGCGCACAGGCGAGTGCAGTCGGGCCCACAGGCGGGCGCGCGGGCGTGCACGCGGGGTGTTGGCAGACGAGCAGTGTGCGCGGGCCGTGCGAGCGAGTGCGCGTGGGCGCACGCTGCAGGGGCACGCTTGGGGCTGCCCAGGGGCTCGAGTAGGTGCTGGGGCACTCGGGCATGCATGCGTACGCGCATGCGTGCGAGCCCGTATGCGTGCGTGTCTAAGTCTTTGGCATTTCTAGTAATTTCTAAGTCTTATAATGTGATGTTACTCACCAAATTTGATGCCCTTACCTTGCAGATCTCGTCGGATGGGATGCGCGAGGTCCTGGGTTGCGGTGAGTGGTTTGATCCAATCCCCCCCCCCTCGAGATGCGCTCGACGCGCGTAGTCGTGCGTCGCGCATCGATGGGGCATCCTAGCTAGCTATACTACTTGTGTAGATAAGTACTATGGCCATGCTTAAACTATAATATGTTAGATATCTTGCATGCTAGGCTTATATTGCATGTATTGTATCCATGTATGAATGATTGTATCGCATGCGCCCCTCTAGTATGGGCATGTATTCTGTAATGTGTATGGATGTATAGAATATGGCATGCCTTAGGTAGTATTGTAATACTACTCCTACCATATTAATTGAAATTGTTATGCCTGTGTCATTTGGAGTCTTATTTTTCGATCGGAGTCGCTAAAATTTTGGGTTTTAGCCACCTACAGGAGTTGGAGAGCTCTAATTGAAAATTAGGCTACATTACTTTTCTCTTAGAAGTTATGTATTTCCAATTTGGTATTTGGATTTAATTTTGTTAAAATCCAAGATGAAGAGGTTTAAATATGATTTTATTATGAGATGCTCAGTTTTGAGTTAGCTTTCGTACAAAAGTGGAATTAGATCAACTGGATTCATGTAGTAAAAGTTATGGGTATTTTTCCAAGTATACCTTGGGGATGAAAATTCTGGCAGCAGCCCTGTTCAATGTTTAGCTCTAATTTCGGAATAGCTGGAGGGATTATTTGATCTTGGCATAAACATGAAAGTTGTAGATAATCTTCTTGGCTTTTCAGTGGATTTTGAATTGTGCAATTCGGAGCTATATTGAGGAAGTTATGGCTGTTATAGTGAAGCATGCACAGAATTTCTAGTCAGGGACGAATTGGTCATTTGTATCCCTCTTTTAGATATTTATTTGCCCAAAAATATCTCTCTCTCTCTCTCTCCCTCCCACTCCCACGTCAACATTCTTGGGTCTCTCTTCCTCTCTTTCAACCCCCCCCCCCCCCATGTGTTTGTATTAGGGCATGCGTGCGTACGCGCGTGCTTGCATGCATGCGAGCCCGTATGCGTGCATGTCTAAGTCTTTAGCATTTCTAGTAAATTCTAAGTGTTAAATTGTGATGTTACTCACCAAATTTGATGCCTTTACCCTGCAGATCTCGTCGGATGGGATGCGCGAGGTCCCGGGTTGTATGGTGAGTGGTTCGATCCAATCCCCCCCCCCTCTCGGGATGCGCTCGACGCGCGTAGACGCGCGTCGCGCATCGATGGGGCCCCCTAGCTATACTACTTGTGTAGATAAGTAGTATGTCCATGCTTAAGCTATAATATGTAGATATCTTGCATGCTAGGCTTATATACATGTATTGTATTCATGTATGAATGATTGTATTGCATGATCCCCTCTAATATGGGCATGTATTTTGTAAATGTGTATGGATGTATAGAATATGGCATGTCTTAGGTAGTATTATAATACTACTTCTACCATATTAATGGGAATATACAGTATAATTGAGTCTGGGTTAATAACGGGCACCTGCCTAATATTCCCTTGCGATAAGACTCGAAGGCGTGGTGTAGTTGTTGCGCCCATGCTAATGGGGCAAAGCTATGACCAGCTTCATGAGATGATGATCTCTCTCGCCCTCTCCCTCTGAACGAACTGAGTAAGTAGATGCGATTTCCTACTCGACTCAGGATCGTTTGGAATATTGGCATGCACCTGTTAGTGCGCGAGATCGCGCTTGACCCTTTCTTTTAAGTTGGCGATATCTAATGCATGCATGTTGCTTATGTGATTAATGACCATGTATGCATGGTGTATGATTTATTATGATGTAAATCCATGTTAGGGAGTGTCCCTATAATTATTAGATGATTGTGCATATGGTTCATGCACATAGCTGGATATATTTATATGCGCATGTTAAAAATTGATAGGCCTATCTGAAATAGGCATGGGTATGACCCGCTGTCGGGTTGTACCTTATTAATTAGAGCGCTAGAGATGTAATCGCCCCGTTTATCCTAGCCATGCACTCATTTGGAATTCAGGAGAATTCATTAGCTTATGGGATTATTTCTATGTGAGAGCAGAGGTAACCTCTTTGTGTCTGAGCGACGCAACGGTGTGGGAGTACAGTAGTATGCTATATCTCGATAAGTGATTATCGAGAGTAGTTGTTTTCCATTGGGTTCGCTTTGCGAACATGGAATGTTTACCCCCAATGTCATCTGTGTTGAAGAGGCCCGGGTTGTAGCTGTCCTGACAGAGGGCTCCCATCCGTAGGTACCACCGATGCGTTCGGGAGCGTACTGATCATGGGAGTATACCAGGTAGAGGCTACCCGGGAGAGGGCTAACGAATGATATTGCGAGCGTGGAATCGTTCTCCCCTTCGTTGGATCCGATGTAGGAACTCCCCAGCGTTGGGAAAGCTATCCTGACAGAGGGCCCCCATCCGTAGGTACCACCGATGCGTTCGAAAGCGTACTGATCGTGAGAGTATACCAGGTAGAGGCTACGCGGGGGAAAGGGCTACCGGTGGACCAAGGGTGTAGAGCAGTCTAAGTCTCTTCCAAAAGTCCTATGTCACCCCTAAAGGGTGAGGGTGAGGGTGAGGATGAGGTGAAGACACGTCGCCGAGTGACCATTCGTTGTTCGTCCGTTCCCATTGTTGTTGGGTCCGGTCTCGTATCGATGTTCAAAGGCATCGTTGGGTAGTTATCTTGATGTAGATGATCCAGTAGTGTTGCGTAGACTAGTAATCCCGGGTCTCCTCGACCAACGGTATGGTCTCTCCCCAAAAATCCCAAGAGTCTCCCTTCGGGAGTGAGGGTGAGGGTGAGGTTGGTTGCGCCGCCGCGTAACCCAGTTATCCATGGGTTTCCACCCATGTTTACCTTGAAATAGAATGGTTCATGTATTGAACTGTTGTATGGTGATTGGTTTCCAACCACTCACTGAGCTTGTAGCTCACCCTCGCAGACTGTTTCTTTTCAGGGGCAGTGATGGGCGTGGAGCTGGAGCTTTCCTGTGGCGTGGTCTTATGGGCGTGGAGCGTTCGTCCAGCGGATGGCGATTGCGAGGCTGTCAGCAGTTCTAGAGTCATTGTATGTATTGTAAATCGTGCATGTGGCACAGGTTGTATTTTCTTTGGTCTAGACTTGGCTCTCACAGGACAGTGATTGTGTATTCGATATTGTAATAATGTTTTTGATTTACATACATTGTTTATATATTATGCTTCCGCTTTTCAATCAGTTATCATTATCCTTGCTTTGCCACTTTGTGTGGTGTTGTTGGAGTCTTTATGGACCTCAGGTATTGATAGCTGATATTTTATTATTGCCACGTCTCGGGGACGGCAGCCCTGGGGCGTGACAGAAATATCCAGTATGATTAAGTTTGGGCTAATAATGGGCACACGCCTAATATTCCCTTGCGATAAGACTCGAGGGCGTGGTGTAGTTTTGCGCCCATGATAGTGGGGCAAAGCTATGACTGTTATGCCTGTGTCATTTGGAGCGCTCTGATTTAAAATTGGCTACATAATTTTTTTTTCTCCTAGAAGTTATGTATTTTCGATTTGGTATTTGCATTTGATTTTGTTAAAATCTAAGATGAAGAGGTTTAAATATGATTTTATTATGAGATGCTCAGTTTTGAGTTAGCTTTCATACAAAAGTGGAATTAGATCAACTGGATTCTTGTAGTAAAAGTTATCGGTATTTTACCAAGTATACCCTGGGGATGAAAATTCTGGCAGCAGCCCTGTTCAATGTTTAGCTCACATTTCGGAATAGCTGGGGAGATTATTTGATCTTGAAATAAACATGAAAGTTGTAGATAATCTTCTTGGCTTTCCAACGGACTTTGAATTGTGCAATTCGGAGCTATATTGAGGAAGTTATGGCTGTTCTAGTGAAGCATGCTCAGAATTTCTAAGTCAGGGATGAAATGGTCATTTCCATCCCTCTTTAGATATTTATGTGTGCCCCAAAATATCTCTCTCTCTCTCTCTCTCTCTCTCTCTCTCTCTCTTCCCCTCCCACTCCCCACGTCTACCATTTTTTATCTCTCCTTCTCTCTTTTCACTTCCCCCAAGTGTTTGTGATAATTCCTCAAAGAGAAGGAGAAGGTGGAGGAGGAAGTGATGGTGAGTTTTGTGTAAGTGTTATTGTTGTTGTTGATCTCCTCTCTCTCAAGCACCTTTACATGGACTTCCCCCCCCCCCTGATTTGCAGCCAAGGGAGGGCTGAGGAGGTGGTGGTAGTGGTGGTGGTGGTTGAGGCGGTCGCGGGTGCATCGAGGGCCCCCGAGTCTCCCCCTTTCATTCCCCCTCCAAAAGGTGAGCTCTCCCCCTTCTTTTCTTGGTTTTCATGGCATAGGGGGCTGTTAGGGTGGTCATGCATGCTAGGTAGATGAGTTAGAGTGTGTGTGAGGGGTTGGAGGGTTAAAAAGAGGTTGGGAGAGGCTGGGCGCACGTTGGGGGCAGTCTGCGCGCTGGCAGGCACAGGCGGGCACGCAGACACGTGCGGGAGCGTGCGCGTGGGCGCTGGCGCGCGCGGGGGTGCGCGCGAGGCGGGCGCGTACGCGCGCTGGCAGGCGCAGAAGGGCGAGTGCGCCCGGGCGCGCGTGAGCGTGCGCATGCGTGGGGCAGTGCGCCTGGGCGCGGGGCTGGGGGCCAGTGCGGGCGGGCGCGTGCGTGCGCGTGCTGGGGCATGCGCGGGGTTCTGCACGGGCGCGCAGTGCGCGCGAGGGCGCACGGGCAGGCGCGCGACAGTGCGCCAAGGGTGTTGGGGCGCGTGCGTGCGTGCGTATGCGTGCGTACGGGTGCGGGGGGCCATGCGTGTGGCTGCCCGAGGGTTTGGGTAGGTATCGGGGCACTCGGACTCGCGTGCGTACGTGCGTGCTCGCATGCGTGCGAGTCCGTATGCATGCTTGTCCGAGTTTTAGGCATTTCTAGTAAATTTCATGGATATTTGTGTAGTTTACTCACCATATTGAATGCCCTTACCTTGCAGATCTCGTCAGATGGGATGCGCGAGGTCCTGGATATTGATGAGTGGTTCGATACCAATCCCCCCCCCCCTCTCTAGGGATGCGCTCAACGCGCGTAGTCGCGCGTCGCGCATCGATGGGGCCCCCTAGCAATGATATGTAGATATCTTGATAATGCATGTTTTGATATGATGTAACCATGCCATGTTAGACATTGTATGCTAGGGATATACATCCATGTATCATGTATAGAGGCCCATACATGCCTAGACACCATGTCCCATGCTTAAAAAGCCTTGATCTATGCATGTTTCTCATTTAGTTTAATTTAATTAAAACAAAATGAGATTATATTGGTATAAGCATGCCTTAGAGAATATTATAACCTTGTTGTTATAATATATGTTTCCCCGCATCTTAGTTATGCGCCTTGGAGGAATTCTTGAGAATTCATGACATTAGTAGTGTTAGAAATCGTTGTCGACGGATCCAAGAGGATCGTATCCGTGTGAGTAGGCTGTTTTCTCCCCTTCGTTGGATCCGAGTAGGGACTCCCCGGCGTTGGGAAAGCTGTCCCATATGTAGATACCACCGAAGCGTTCGGAGGGTACTGATCATAGGAGTATACCAGGTAGAGGCTACGCGAGGGAGAGGCTACCGGTGGACCAAGGGTGGAGAGCAGCCTAGTCTGTCCCAAAAGGCCCATGTCACCCCTAAAGGGTGAGGGTGAGGGTGGGGTGGGTCGGCGATGTTACGACCCACTAGCTTGTACAGTTACTCCCGTTTAGGGACTTTAATTATTTTAAGGTTAATATGAGTTGTGTTGCATAGATTGGTGTTATGCCTGTGTTTTGATATCTCGATAAATGATTATCGAGAGTAGTTTTTTTTCATTAGGTTCGCTTTGCGAACATGGGATCGTTCTCCCCTTCGTTGGATCCGATGTAGGAACTTCTCGGGATTACAGCTATCCTGACAGAGGGCTCCCATCTATAGGTACTACCGATGCATTCGGGAACGTACCATGGGAGTATACCAGGTAGAGGCTACCCGGGGAAAGGGCTGGCGGTGGACCAAGGGTGTAGAGCGGTGAGTTGAAGAGGCCGGGTTGTAGCTGTCCTGACAGAGGGCTCCCATCCGTATGTACCACCGATGCATTCAGGAGCGTACTGATCGTGGGAGTATACCAGGTAGAGGCTACCCGGGAGAGGGTTAACGAATGATATTGGTGAGGGTGAGGATGAGGCGAAGACACATCGCCGCGTGACCCATTCGTTGTTCGACCATTCCCATAGTTGTTGGGTCCGGTCTCGTAATCGATGTTCAAGGACATCGTTGGGCAGTTATCTAGATGTAGATGAACCAGTAGTGTTGTGTAGACCAGTAATTCCGGGTCTCTTCGACCGACGGTATGGTCTCTCCCCAAAAGTTCCAAGAGTCTCCCTCCGAGAGTGAGGGTGAGGGTGAGGTGTGTCACGCTGCCGCGTGACCCTGTTATCCATGGGTTTCCACCCATGTTTTCCTGGAAAGGAAAGTGCTTATGTATTGAACTGTAGTATGGTGATTGGTTTTCAGCCACTCACTAAGCTTGTAGCTCACCCCTCGCATACTGTTTCTTTTCAGGGGCAGTGTTGGGCGTGGAGCTGGAGCTTCCTGTGGCGTGGTCTTATGGGCGTGGAGCGTTCTTCCGGCGGATGGCGAGTGCGAGGCTGTCAGCAGTCCTAGAGTCATTGTATGTATTGTAATTCGTGCATGTGGCACAGGTTGTATTTTATTTGGTCTAGACTTGGCTCTCACAGGACAGTGATTGTGTATTCGAGTCTGTAATAATGTTTTTGATTTACAGACATTGTTTATATATTATGCTTCCGCTTTTCAGTCAGTTATCATTATCTTGCTTTGCCACCTTGTGTATTATTGTTGGAGTCTTTATTGACCTCAGGTATTGATAGCTGATATTCTATTATTGCCTCGTCTCGGGGACGGCCGCCTTGGGGCGTGACAGTTATGACCAGCTTCAAGAGATGATGATCTCTCTCTCGCCCTCTCCCTTTGTACGAACTGAGTAAGTAGATGCAATTTCCTACTTGACTTAGGTTCGTTTGGATATTGGTGTGCACCTGTTAGTGCGCGAGATCGCGCTTGACCCTTCCCTTTTAAGTTGGTGATATCCAACGCATGCTTAAGTAATGGCCATGTATGCATGTTGTATGATTTGTTGTTTATGATGTAAATCCATGTTAGGGAGTATCCCTATAATTATTTGATAGGTTATCGTGCATGTAGTTCATGTACATAACTAAGATATAATTCTCTTGGATATATATGCGCATGTTAAAACTGATTAGGCCTATCTGAAATAGGCGTGGGTATGACCCGTTGTCGGGTTGTACCTTATTAGTTAGAGCGCTAGCGATGTAATCGCCCCCGTGCATCCGAGCGATGCACTCGTTTGGAATTCAGGAGAATTCATTATCTTATCGGTTTTGTTAAGCCGGTAGTTGTGGCATTAAGCTAGGCCTACCCGTGTTAGGCGTGTATATGAACCGTCTGTTGGGTTATGTGCCTTTGGCTTATTTCTGCGTGAGATCAGAGGTAACCCCCTTGTGTCCGAGCGACGCAACCATGTGGGAGTACAATAGTATTTGATATCATCGATATGTGATTATCGAGAGTAGTTGTTTTTCCATTGGGTTCGCTTTACGAACATGGAATGTTTCCTCCCAATGTCGTCCGTGTTGAAGCGACCCAGGTTGTAGCTGTCCTGATAGAGGGCCCCCACCTGTAGGTACTATCGATGCATGCGGCAAGATGTACTGATCATGGGGGTATACTAGGTAGAGGCTACCCGGGAGAGGGCTAACGAATGATATTGCGAGCGTGGAATCGTTCTCCCCTTCGTTGGATCCGTGTAGGAACTCCCCGGTGTTGGAAAAGCTTTCCTGACAGAGGGCTCCCATCCGTAGGTACTACCGATGCGTTTGGGAGCGTACTGATCGTGGGAGTATACCAGGTAGAGACTACCCGGGGAAAGGGCTACCGGTGGACCAAGGGTGTAGAGCAGTCTAATCTCTTCCAAAAGTCCTATGTCCCCTCTAAAGGGTGAGGGTGAGGATGAGGTGAAGACACGTCGCCGCGTGACTCATTTGTTGTTCGTCTGTTCCCTTAGTTGTTGGGTCCGGTTGCGTATCGATGTTCAAAGACATCGTTGGGCAGTTATCTCGATGTAGATGATCCAGTAGTGTTGTGTAGACCAGTAATTCCGCGTCTCTTCGACAAACGGTATGGTCTCTCCCCAAAAGTCCCAAGAGTCTCCCTCCGGGAGTGAGGGTGAGGGTGAGGGTGAGGGTGAGGTTGGTGATCCAATAGTGTTGTGTAGACTAGTAATTTCACGTCTCTTTGACCAACGATATGGTCTCTCCCCAAAAGTCCCAAGAGTCTTCCTCCGGGAGTGAGGGTGAGGGTGAGGTTGGTCGCGCCGCCGCGTGACCCTGTTATCCATTGGGTTTCCACCCATGTTTTCCTTGAAAGGAAATTGCTTTAGTATTGAACTGTTGTATTGGTGATTGGTTTCCAGCCACTCACTGAGCTTGTAGCTCACCCCTCGCATACTGTTTCTTTTCTGGGGCAGTGTTGGGCGTGGAGCTGGAGCTTCCCTGTGGCGTGGTCTTATGGGCGTGGAGCGTTCTTCCGACGGGTGGCGAGTGCGAGGCTGTCAGCAGTCCTAGAGTCATTTTATGTATTGTAAATCGTGCATGTGGCACAGGTTGTATTTTATTTGGACTAGACTTGGCTCTCATAGGACAGTGATTGTGTATTCGAGTCTGTAATAATCTTTTGGTTTACAGACATTGTTGATATCTTATGCTTCCGCTTTTCAGTCAGTTATCATTATCAACAAATCATTCTAAATCTAAAATTCATTCTAAACCATGCTTAGTAAAAATTTCTCACAAAAAGATTAATAAAGCATGAAATATATAAAACTAAAAAAAGGAAAATTCAAACTCCTTTACTACAAAACTTGTTCATATTATCACCCCTCCGCTTGTCCCACCATGGTCTTCCTTATCATGCTTACGTGCTTTTTTATGCATCATCTATCATGCTTACATAACCCTTTTATAACATAATCACCATGATAAAAGCATATGAAAAATTGTCCCTCCCTTAAAAATACACACCATATATAAACCTACCTAGACTCATGAAATACATACATGCAAACCCCACCATAACACCCTATGCTAAAAATCATAAAGCATGCCCATCACAAACTCCCACAAACAAAGCAAGCATATCAAAACCCCACCAAAAAAAACTTATTTTTACTTTAGCATATTCCCCATCCCACTGTGATCTATCCCTACCACATACATACCCTCTCCTTAGAAAATTACACTACTTTCTCTCACACCATGTATCATAGCTAAAATATGCATTAAATTACCAACATATGTCCATAAAAACACCCATAATTCATACATAAATGTAATATACAAATCTGAAATTAGAAAAAGAGAATTAAGGAAAATACCGTGGCTCTTGTGGCCCGAGGGACATCCGCCTCGGCCTCGTCAAGATCATCCATCCCGTCGTCATCTCCCTCCTCCTCAGCCATGGCCTCCGCTGTCACGCCCCAGGGCGGCCGTCCCCGAGACGTGGCAATATATATAATATCAGCTATCAATACTTGAGGTCAACAAGGACTCCAACAATAACACACAAGGTGGCAAGGAAAAGATAAATGATAGCTAACTGAAAAGCGGAAGCATAAAATATCAATAATGTTTGTAAACCAAAAGCATTATTATAGACTTGAATACACAATCACTATCTTGTGAGAGCCAAGTCTAGTCCAAATAAAATACAACCAGTGCAACACGCACTATTACAAATACAAGACTCTAAGACTGCTGACAGCCTCGCACTCGCCATTCGCCAGATGGGACGCTCCCATGCACGCAAGACAATGCCACAGGGAAGCTCCAGTTCCACGCCCAACACCGCCCTTGTAGAAGAAACAGTACGCGAGGGGTGAACTACAAGCTCAGTGAGTGGCAAGAAGCCAAGCACCATAACAACAATTCAATACTAAGGCAATTTCCTTTCAAGGAAAACATGGGTGGGAACCCAATGGATAACAAGACCCTCGCCCTCACTTCTGGAGGGAGGCTTTTGGGACACTCGGGGAAGAACAACTATTAACCATAACACATGGTGTTACTAGATAAAAAAATACGACGAGTCCATCCGCTACGAGGTAGAGATATACTTCGATACCTCACGCGTTAGGAGTATCATACCCAGAGTATACTCGATGGGTATAAGAGTTACGTGACGACGTGACTCAACTTACCCTCACCCTCGCCCCTGCAGGGGTGATCCTAGTGACTTTTGAGATAAAACTGTTTGCTCTACACCCTTCATCATCCGGTAACCCTCTCCCAAGTAGCCTCTACCTGGTATACCCTCATGATCAGTACATCTTGCCGCATGCATCGATAGTACCTACAGGTGGGGGCCCTCTACAGAACAACTACAACGCTAGGTAGCATCGACACAGATTCTGTTGTGCCTGTGTCATTTGGAGCACTCTGATTGAAAATTTGGCTACATAATTTTTTTCCTCGAAGTTATGTATTTCCAATTTAGTATTTGGATTTGATTTTGTTAAAATCCAAGATGAAGAGGTTTAAATATGTCCAGTTTTGAGTTAGCTTTCGTACAAAAGTGGAATTGGATCAACTAGATTCATGTAGGAAAAGTTATGGGTATTTTACCAAGTATACCCCGAGGATGAAAATTCTGGCAGCAGCCCTGTTCTATGTTTAGCTCTAATTTCGGAATAGCTGGAGAGATTATTTGATCTTGGCATAAACATCAAAGTTGTAGATAATCTTCTTGGCGTTCCAACGGATTTTGAATTGTGCAATTCGGAGCTATATTGAGGAAGTTATGGCTGTTCTAGTGAAGCATGCGCAGAATTTCTAAGTCAGGGATGAAATGGTCATTTCCATCCCTCTTTAGATATTTATTTGTACCCAAAATATCTTCTCTCTCTCTCTCTCTCTCCCTCCCAACCCCATGTCAACCTTCTTCTTGGCCTCCCTTTCTCTCTTTCAAAGCCCCCCAAGTGTTTGTGTTTATTCCCTAAAGAGAAGGAGATGGTGAAGGAAGAAGAGAAGGGTTGTTCATGTGTTGTTGTTGTTGATCCTCCTCTCTCAAGTTCCTTCTCATGATCTTCCCCCCCCCCTGATTTGCAGCCAAGAAGGGCTGAAGAAAGGCGGAAGAGGTGGTGGTGGTGGTGGTGGTGGTTGAGGTGGCCGTGGGCGCGTCGAGAGCCCCGCATCTCCCCCTTTCCGTTTCCCTCTTTTGATCTCGTCGGAAGGGATGCGCGAGGTCCCGGGTTGTAAGGTGAGTGGTTCGATTCCAATCCCCCCCCTAGGGATGCGCTTGACGTGCCTAGACGCGCGTCGCGCATCGATGGGGCCCCCTAGCTATAATATGTAGATACCGATGTTAATGCATGTTTGATATGATGTAACCATGCCATATTAGACATTGTATGCTAGGGATATACATCCATATATCATGTATAGAGGCCCATACATGCCTAGACACCATGTCCTGTCACGCCCCAGGCGTCCCCGAGACGTGGCAAAGTAATAAAATATCAGCTATCAATACCTGAGGTCAATAAAGACACCAACAACAATACACAAGGTGGCAAAGCAATGATAATGATAACTGACGGAAAAGCAGAAGCATAATATATAAACAATGTCTGTAAATCAAAAACATTATTACAGACCCGAATACACAATCAATGTTCTGTGAAAGCCAAGTCTAGACCAAAGAAAATACAACCTGTGCCACATGCACGATTTACAAAACATAAAATGACTCTAGGAATGCTAACAGCCTCGCACTCGCCACCCGCCGGCAGAACGCTCCACGCCCATAAGACCACGCCACAGGAAAGCTCCAACTCCACGCCCAACACTGCCCCTTAAAAGAAACAGTATGCGAGGGGTGAGCTACAAGCTCAGTGAGTGGCTGGAAACCAATCACCATACTACAGTTCAATACATAATCAATTTCCTTTCAAGGAAAACATGGGTGGAAACCCATGGATAACTGGGTCACGCGGCGGCGCGACCAACCTCACCCCCACCCTCACTCCCGGAGGGAGTCTTTTGGGACTTTTGGGGAGAGACCATACCGTCAGTCAAAGAGACCCGGATTTACTGGTCTAGAGACCATACCGTCGGTCGAAGAGACCCGGATTTACTGGTCTACTCAACACTACTGGATCATCTACATCTAGATAATTGCTCAAACGATGCCTTTAAACATTGATACAAGACCGGACCCAACAACTATGGGAACGGCCGAACAACGACTGGGTCACGCGGCGATGTGTCTTCACCTCATCCTTACCCTCACTCAAGGAGGGAGACTATTGGGACTTTTGGAAGAGGCTTAGACTGCTCTACACCCTTGGTCCACCGGTAGCCTCTCCCGCGTAGCCTCTACCTGGTATACTCCCACTATCAGTACTCTTCCAAACGCGTCGGTGGTACCTACGGACGGGAGCCCTCTGTCAGGACAGCTGTAATCGTCGGGAAGTCCCTACTCGGATCCAATGAAGGAGAGAACGATTCCCACGCCCGCAACATCATTCGTTAACCCTCTCCCGGGTAGTATCTACAACCCGATCTCCTAAACTCACCGCTCTACACCCTTGGTCCGCCAGTAGCCCTTTCCCCGGGTAGCCTCTACCTAGTATACTCCCACGATCAGTACTCTTCCGAATGCATCGGTAGTACGTACGGATGGGAGCCCTCTGTCAGGACAACTAAACCCGAGAAGTCCCTACATCGGATCCAACAAAGGGGAGAACGATCCCATGTTCGCAAAGCGAACCCAATGGAAAACAACTACTCTCGATACTCACTTATCGAGATATCAAAACACAGGCATAACAACAATCAACACACTCATATTATCCTTAAAGTAATCATAGTCCCTATACGGGAGTAACTACACAAGTTAGAGGGTCGTAACATCGCAGACCCACCCCACGCTCACCCTTTAGGGGTGTCATGGGTCTTTTGGGACAGACTAGACCGCTCTCCACCCCTGGTCCACCCGGTAGCCTCTCCCACACTTCGTAGCCTCTACCTGGTATACTCCCACGATCAGCACTGTCCGACGCATCGGAGGTACCTACAGATGGGAGCCCTCTGTCAGGTCAGCTTTCCAACGCCGGGGAGTCCCTACATCGGATCCAACCAAAAGGAGAAGACAGCCTACTCACGCGCGTATACGATCCTCTTGGATCCGTCGACAACGATTTGTAACAGTAATAATGTCATGAATTCTCAAGAATTCCTCCAGGGCGCATAACTAAGATGCGGGGAAACATATATTATAACAACAAGGTTATAATATTCTCTAAGGCATGCTTATAACAATATGCTCTCATTTTGATTTAATTAAATTAAACTAAATGGGAAACATGCATAGATCGGGGCTTTCCAATCAAGGGACATGGTGTCTAGGCATGTATGGGCCTCTATACATGATATCATGGATGCATATCCCTAGCATACAAAGTCTAATATGGCATGGTTACATCATATTAATCATGCATTACATAGTATCTACATATTATAGCTAGGGGGCCCCATCGATGCGCGCCGCGCGTCTATGCGGGTCGAGCGCATCCCTAGAGAGGGGGGGGGGATTGGAATCGAACCACTCACCATACGACCCGGGACCTCGCGCATCCCATCCGACGAGATCTGCAAGGTAGGGGCATCCAATTTGGTGAGTAACAACACAATTTACACATAGAAATCATTAGAAATACCAAATACTTGGACAAGCATGCATACGGACTCGCACGCATGCGAGCACGCACGTACGCACGCGAGTCCGAGTGCCCCGACACCTACCCGAACCCTCAGGCAGCCACACGCATGGCCCCCCGCACGCGCACGCATGAATGCGCACACACGCACGCACCCCAGCACCCTCAGTCCACTGCCGCGCGCCTGCCCGCGCGCCCATACGCTCTGCCACGCTCGCGCGCGCCCGTGCAGAACCGCGCGCACGCCCCAGCACGCGCACGCATGCGCACGCGCGCCCGCATGCGCACTGGCCCCCAACCCCGCGCCCAGGCGCACTGCCTTGCGCGCGTCTCTGCGGGTCGAGCGCATCCCTAGAGAGGGGGGGGGGATTGGAATCAAACCACTCACCATACGACCTGGGACCTCGCGCATCCCATCCGACGAGATCTGCAAGGTAGGGGCATCCAATTTGGTGAGTAACAACACAATTTACACATAGAAATCATTAGAAATACCAAATACTTGGACAAGCATGCATACGGACTCGCACGCATGCGAGCACGCACGTACGCACGCGAGTCCGAGTGCCCCGACACCTACCCGAATCCTCGGGCAGCCACACGCATGGCCCCCCACGCACGCACGCATGAATGCGCACGCATGCACGCACCCCAGCACCCTCGGCGCACTGCCGCGCGCCAGCCAGCGCGCCCAAACGCTCTGCACGCGCACGCTCGTGCAGAACAGCGCGCACGCCCCAGCACGCGCACGCATGCGCACGCACACGCACGCGCGCACTGGCCCCCAGCCCCGAGCCCAGACGCACGCCCAGGTGCACTGCCCCGCACGCGCACGCTCGTGCGCACCCGCGCGCGTTTGCGCGCCTGCCAGCGCCCGCCTGCGCGCAGACAGCTCCCGATGCGCGCCCAGCCAACCCTAACCCCATTTTAACCCTCCCCAACCCCTCACACACTCTCTAACCCCTATGCATGGCATGCATGACTTCCCCAACCATCCCAACAACCCTAAAAAATCAAAAAGAAGGGGAAGAGGACTTACCAAAAGAGGGAAACGGAAAGGGGGAGATGCGGGGCTCTCGACGCGCCCACGGCCACCTCGACCACCACCACCACCTCTTCGGCCTCCTCAGCCCTCCCATGGCTGCAAATCAGGGGGGGGAAAGATCATGCAAGGGAACTTGAGAGAGAGGAGATCAACAACAACAACAAAACCTACACAACACTTCCTCCTCCACCATCTCCTTTTCATTGGGGACTTAAAACAAACACCTAGGGGGCTTTGAAAAGAGAGAAGAGAGGGCCAAGAATGTCTACGTGGGGAATGGGAGGGGAAGAGAGAGAGAGAGAGAGAAGAGATATTTGTTGCACACAAATATCTAAAAGGGATGGAAATGACCAAATCATCCTTTGACTTGAAATTCTGTACAAGCTTCACTAGAACAGCCATAACGTCCTCGATATAGCTCCAAATTGCACAATTCTAATTCTGTTGGAAAGCCAAGAAGATTATCTACAACTTTCATGTTTATACCAAGATCAAATAATCCCTCCAGCTATTCCGAAATTAGAGCTAAACATAGAACAGGGCTGCTGCCAGAATTTCCATCCCTGGGGTATACTTGGAAAAATACCCATAACTTTTACTACATGAATCCAGTTGACCTAATTCCACTTTTGTACGAAAGCTAACTCAAAACTGGATATTTCATAATAAAATCATATTTAAACCTCTTCATCTTTGATTTTAACAAAATCAAATCCAAATACCAAATTGGAAATACATAACTTCTAGGAGAGAGGAAAAAAATTATGTACCCAAATTTTCAATCAGAGCGCTCCAAATGACACAGGCACGACATGTCCCATGTTTGGAAAGCCTTGTGTTATATATGTGTCACTTTTTGCCTTCTGGTTACCATTGGAGCATTCTAGCAGTTTTTCAACTTTTTCTTTTTTCGATCGGAACTGCTAAAATTTCAGACTTTTGGCTATCATCATGAGCTAGAGAACTCCGATTGAAAATTTAACTGCATATTATGTGTCCTCGTGCCATTTCAAGCCACTCACAAAAATTTCATCGAATTCTGGTAACGTTTCAGAATTTCACAGTTCCGAATCGTATCCTTTGACCAAGCGAAAAGTCATTGGGAGACTTGACCAAGTCAAAGAGGACTTTGACCAAGTCAATGTTGACCCTTGACTTGGTCAAAATCTTTTGTTTTCTAGTGTGGTTGGGTTGACTAGGGTCAAAGATCACCTAAACCTAACTTAACCTAATTAATTCTAAGTGTGTGAGTGTGTGAGTGTGAGTGGTGTGTGTGTGTGTGGCTTTAAGTGAGGTCCATGCCCAAGAATAGTGCACCCCCTCCTATTCATCTTCTTCTCCATCTCTCTCAAGCTCTCTCATCTTCTCTCTTTTTCCCACTTTTGACCTAGCTAGGGTGGTTAAAAATAAAAGCCATTGAAGGAGAAAAGGAAGGTATTGTCCCGATCTATCTTTCCATGGTTTCATTTTTTATTTCCCCCTTGTGAGGCCTCCTCTCTTAGCCCCTTTTTACCTCTGTTTTCAGCCACTTTTAGGGCTGAGGGAGGTCTTGGTAGTGGTGGCTTTGGTGGTGGCAAATCGGTGCGCGAAGAGCACCCGAAGATCCCTCCTTTCCTTTCCTCCCTTGGGTAAGCTTTCCTCCCCCCTATTTCTTGTGTAGATGCATGTTTAGGATGTGTTTTTGGATGTGCAAGGGTTGCATAAGTGTTTGGGGTGGGGGAGGGCTGAGGGAGGTGGTGAGGTTGGCTCGGGCGCGCATGCGGGGTCATCCGCGTGCGTGCGCGCGAGTTTGCGCGCGCGCAGGCAGAGCAGGCGCGCAATCGGGGGCGCTGGGTGAGCGCGCGCGTACGCGCGGGCGCGCAGGCGTGCGCGCGGAGCGCTGCGCAGGGGCGCAGTGCGTGCGGGGATGCGCGCGGGGTGCTGCGCAGGGGCGCAGTACATACGGGTAGGCGCGGGGCTGGACGCGCGGTGCCTGGGCGCGCGGGCTGGGGCGCGGCAGTGCGCCCAGGGCACGGGCGTGCGTGCGTGCGTGCGCACCCGTGCGTGCGCGTGCGGGTGGCCGTGCGCATGGCTGCCCGGGGGTGCGGGAGTGTGTCGGGGCACTCAGACTCGCGTGCGTACGGGCCCGTATGCATGCTTGTCTGAGTGTTGGGTATTTCTAGCATATTTCTTGTGTATTTGTGTATTTTACTCACCATTTTGATTTCCTATGTCTTGCAGATCTTGACGAGCAGTCACGCGACGACCCGGGTATTGGTGAGTGGGACAATCCAACCCAGTAGGGAGGCGTTCGATGCACGTAGGCGTGCATTGCCCTCCCCTGGGGCACCATAGTTGCATATTAGCTAGTATTGAATGTAAACTATGCCTTGCATGAATATTTTGTTGTATCCATGCCCCCCTTAGACCTGCATGTTAGGGATATGCACCCTTATATTGATTATTATGATGTGTCCATGCCACCTTAGATTTGTATGTTAGGGATATACACCCTTACATCATGTTAGAGGCCCGTGCCTGCCTAGACACCTTGCCCGACCTGTGCATGTTCCCAAGTAGTTTAATTTGATTAAATCAAATGCGAGCTTATGGTTATTAGCATGCCTTAGAGAATATTATAACCTCGTTGTTATAATATGTGTCTCCCCGCATCTTAGTTATGCGCCCTGGAGGAATTCTTGAGAATTCATGACATTAGTAGAGTTACCACCGGTGTCGACGGATCCATGAGGATCGTATCCGCGTGACTAGGCTGTCTTCTCCTTATTGGTTGGGATCCGAGGTAGGAACTCCCCGGCGTTAGCTGGCCTGGCAGAGGGCTCCCATCTGTAGGTACCTCCTGATGTGTTTCGGACTGTGCTGATCGTGGGAGTATACCAGGTGGATGCTACGAGGGTGGGAGAGGCTACCCGGTGGGACCAGGGGTTGGAAGCGGTCTAGTATGCCCCAAGAAGCCCATGTCACCCCCTCAGAGAGGGCGAGGGTGAGGGGGGGGGGGGGTGGGAGGTGGGTTGGCGATGAAATAACCCATTAGAATGTTGATGTTGCGCCCGTGTTAGGGGCTATGAATTGTATAAGGTTTATATGAATTGTGATGCATGGGTTGTGCTATTCACTGAGCGTGTGGTTCACCCCTCGCATATATTTTTCTCCAGTTATATCTGAGTCGGATCTGAAGGAGGAGCTCCCCGAGGCACATCAGCAGTAGCGGAGCAGCGTCACGTTCTGCGTGTGAGAGGCCATCAGCATCCCCCTTTGATTGTATGTATTGTATTCCGTGCTTAGGCACATGTTTGTATTACATTTGGATGTCGTTGTATATATTGGCTCTCACAGGACAGTTGATTATGTATCGAGTCTGTAATATGTCTTTGAATTACAGATTCAGTCCTTTAGCTTCCGCTATTTGTGTATATATTATGTCAGCCTCTTTGTTGTCTGTGTTGTCATTGTTGATATTGTTTAGAGTATATTATTGACCTCTTGTATAGACTGCTGATATCATATATACCATTGCCGCGCCTCGGGGACGGCCGCCCTGGGGCGTGACACCTTGGCCTACGCATGTTTCCCATTTAGTTTAATTTATTTAAATCAAAATGAGAATATATTGGTATAAGCATGCCTTAGTGAATATTATAACTTTGTTGTTATAATATATGTTTCCCTGCATCTTAGTTATGCGCCCTGGAGGAATTCTTGAGAATTCATGACATTAGAAATGTTAGGAATCGTTGTCGACGGATCCAAGAGGATCGTATCCGTGTGGGTAGGCTGTTTTCTCCCCTTCGTTGGATCCGAGTAGGGACTCCCCGGCGTTGGAAAGCTGTCCTGACAGAGGGCTCCCATCTGTAGGTACCTCCGATGCGTCGGACAGTGCTGATCGTGGGAGTATACCAGGTAGAGGCTACGGAGTGAGGGAGAGGCTACTGGTGGACCAAGGGTGAAGAGCAGCCTAGTCTGTCCCAAAAGGCCCATGTCACCCCCTAAAGGGTGAGGGTGAGGGTGGGGTGGGTCGGCGATGTTACGACCCACTAGCTTGTGTAGTTACTCCCATTTAGGGACTCTAATTATTTTTAAGGTTAATATGAGTGTGTTGCATAGATTGTTGTTATGCCTGTGTTTTGATATCTCGATAAGTGATTATCGAGAGTAGTTGTTTTCCATTGGGTTCGCTTTGCGAACATGGGATCGTTCTCCCCTTCGTTGGATCCGATGTAGGAACTTCTCGGGTTTAGCTGTCTTGACAGAGGGCTCCCATCCGTAGGTACCACCGATGCATTCGGAAGAGTACTGATCGTGGGAGTATACCAGGTAGAGGCTACCCGGGGAAAGGGCTACCGGTGGACCAAGGGTGTAGAGCGGTGAGTTGAGGAGATCGGGTTGTAGCTGTCCTGACAGAGGGCTCCCATCCGTAGGTACCACCGATGCATTTGGAAGCGTACTGATCGTGGGAGTATACCAGGTAGATACTACCCGGGAGAGGGTTAACGAATGATGTTGCGAGCGTGGGAATCGTTCTCCCCTTCGTTGGATCCGAGTAGGGACCCCCCGGCATTGGAAAGTTGTCCTGATAGAGAGCTCCCATCTGTAGGTACCTCCGATGCGTCGGACGGTGCTGATTGTGGGAGTATACCAGGTAGAGGCTACGGAGTGAGGGAGAGGCTACCGGTGCACCAAGGGTGTAGAGCAGTCTAAATCTCTTCCAAAAGCCTATGTCACCCCTAAAGGGTGACGGTGAGGATGAGGTGAAGAATATCGCCGCGTGACCCATTCGTTGTTCGACCGTTCCCATAGTTGTTGGGTCCGGTCTTGTATCGATGTTTAAAGGCATCGTTTGAGCAATTATCTAGATGTAGATGATCCAGTAGTGTTGTGTAGACCAGTAATTCCGGGTCTCTTCGACCGACGGTATGGTCTCTCCCCAAAAGTCCCAAGAGTCTCCACCCATGTTTTTCTTGAAAGGAAAGTGTATATGTATTGAACTGTAGTATGGTGATTGGTTTCCAGCCACTCACTGAGCTTGTAGCTCACCCCTCGCATACTGTTTCTTTTCAGGGGCAGTGTTGGGCGTGGAGTTGGAGTTTCCCTGTGGCGTGGTCTCATGGGCGTGGAGCGTTCTTCCGGCGGGTGGCGAGTGCGAGGCTGTCAGCAGTCCTAGAGTCATTGTATGTATTGTAATTCGTGCATGTGGCACAGGTTGTATTTTCTTTGGTCTAGACTTGGCTCTCACAGGACAGTGATTGTGTATTCGAGTCTGTAATAATGTTTTTGATTTACAAACATTGTTTATATATTATGCTTCCTCTTTTCAGTCAGTTATCATTATCTTGCTTTGCCACCTTGTGTATTGTTGTTGGAGTCTTTATTGACCTCAGGTATTGATAGCTGATATTTTATTATTGCAACGTCTCAGGGATGGCGACCCTGGGGCGTGACAGATTCGACGAAGGGGAGAATGATTCCATGCTCGCAATATCATTTGTTAGCCCTCTCCCGGGTAGCTTCTATCTGGTATACCCCCATGATCAGTACATCTTGCCGCATGCATCAATAGTACCTACAGGTGGGGGCCCTCTGTCAGGACAGCTACAACCCGGGCCGCTTCAACATGGACGATATTGGGAAGAAACACTCCATATTCGCAAAGCAAACCCAATTGAAAAACAACTACTCTCGATAATCGGCTACCGATGCTATCGAATACATATGAACTCCCACACAGATGTATTGCTCGGACACAAGGAGTTACCTCGGCTCTCGCACCAAAAGTAAGCTCAAGGCATAACCCAATGGGCGGTTCATACACTCGCTTAACATGGGTAGGCCTAGCTTAAACACCATAACCACCAGTTTGAAACACCGGTAAAACATCGAATTCTCCTGATTCCAACAAGTACATCACACAGATGGAGGGTGGCAATTATATCGCTTGCGCTCTAACTAACTAAGGTACAACCCGACAACGGGTCATAATGTCACGCCCCAGGGCGACCGTCCCCGATACGTGGTAAATATATATAATATCAGCAGTCCATACAGGAGATTAATAAAAGACTCTAAACAACATCGAAAATGACAACACAATCAACAATGTAGCTGACATAATATATATACATATAGCGGAAGCTTAAACGACTGAGTCTGTAATTCAAAGACATATTACAGACCAGAATTCATAATCAACTGTCCTGTGAGAGCCAATATAAACAAAGACATCCATATACAAGTGTTGTGCCCAAGCACGGATAACAATACATACAAGCAAGGAAGGGGATGCTGATGGCCTCTCACTCGCAGAACCCAAAACGTGAACGCTGCTCCGCTACTGCTGTGATGCCTCGGGGAGCTCCTCCTTCAGATCCGACTCAGTAACAACTGGAGGAAAAGAATATGCGAGGGGTGAGCCACACGCTCAGTGAATGGCACAATCTATGCAACACAACTCATATTAACCTTAAAATAATTAAAGTCCTAAACGGGAGCAACTGTACAAGCTAGTGGGTCGTAACATCGCCGACCCACCCCACCCTCACCCTCACCCTTTAAGGGGTGACATGGGCCTTTTGGGACAGACTAGACTGCTGTCCACCCTTGGTCCACCAGTAGCCTCTCCCTCGCGTAGCCTCTACCTGGTATACTCCCACGATCAGCACCCTCCGAACGCATCGGAGGTACCTACAGATGGGAGCCCTCTGTCAGGACAGCTTTCCAACGCCGGGGAGTCCCTACTCGGATCCAACGAAGGGGAGAAAACAGCCTACGACAACGATTTCTAACACTACTAATGTCATGAATTCTCAAGAATTCCTCCAGGGCGCATAACTAAGATGCGGGGAAACATATATTATAACAACAAGGTTATAATATTCTCTAAGGCATGCTTATACCAATATAATCTCATTTTGATTTAAATAAATTAAATTAAATGGGAACATGCATAGATCAAGGCTTTTCAAGCATGGGACATAGTGTCTAGACATGTATGGGCCTCTATACATGATATATGGATGTATATCCCTAGCATACAATGTCTAATATGGCATGGTTACATCATAGTAAAACATGCATTAACATCGTTTTTCATTGACACAAGTTAATATGCAATTATGGTGCCCTAGGGGAGGGCAATGCATGCCTACGTGCATCGAACGCCTCCCTACTGGGTTGGATTGACCCACTCACCGAAACCCGGGTCGTTGCGTGACCGTTCGCCAAGATCTGCAAGACATGGGCATTCAATATGGTGAGTAAACTACACAAATATACATGAAATTTACTAGAAATACCAAATACTCAGACAAGCATGCATACGGACTCGCACGCATGCGAGCACGCACGTACGCACGCGAGTCCGAGTGCCCCGACACCCACCCGAACCCTCGGGCAGCCACACGCATGGCCCCCCGCACGCGCACGCACGCACGCGCCCCAGCACCCTTGGCGCACTACCGCGCGCCCAGACGCGCTGCCGCGCGCGCGCCCACGGGCATCGCGCGTCCAGCCCGCGCGCACTGCGCCCGTGCAGAACCCCGCACGCACGCCCGCGCACCTGCGCGTACGTGCGCGCGCCCGCCAGCGCGCCCGTCTGCGCGCGCCAGCGCCCCTCTGCGCGCGCCCGAACCCCTCCCACCCCCTCCTCAGCCCTCCCACTCCCCCCACCAGCTATGCAAGGCATGCATGACCACTTAAAAACCCTAACAATCATCTAAACAAGGCTAAGGGAGGAGGAAAACTTACTAAAAGGAGGGGGAGGAAAAAGGGGGGAAACTTGGGTGCCCTTTGCGCACCAAACCACCACAACCACAACCGCCACCACCAACACCACCACCTTCTCAGCCACTTTTCAAGCCCTAAAATGGCTGAAAACAGGGGTGGGGAAAGGCATGAGAGGGAGATAGAGAGAAGGGAAACAAAAACAAACACCACACAAAGATTGCACACACACATACCTTCACTTCTCCTCTCTAGGTCTTTCTTCTTCTTCTTCTTTTACTACCTCTATTTGGGACAATAAGGAAGGAAGAGGAAGTGAAGGAGTGAGTGAGAGGGAGAGGGAGATGGGAGTGAGAGGGAGAGGGAGATGGGAAATGAAGGGGGACGCCCACTAATAGGACCACACACACACACACACACTCACACACACACACACATTAATGAGAAAAAAAAATGGTTGGTGAGGCTTGACTTTGAGTCAACCCAACCACACAAAAAAACAAAAAGGTTTGACCAAGTCTGTCACGCCCCAGGGTGGCCGTCCCCGGGACACGGCAAGTGTATATAAAATATCAGAATCTACACAGGAGGTCAATAATATATCATACACAAACAACCAGAATGACACACAGACAACAAAGAGGCTGACATGATATATACACCAAATGCGGAAGCAAAAGACTGAATCTGTAAATAAACATACTACAGACTCGATACTCAATCATCTGTCCTGTGAGACCAATATACACCAATACAACTGAATATACACAGACGCGTTCCAAGCACGGAAATAAAATACATACAGTCAAGAAGGGATGCTGATAACCTCTGGTACTCGCGGAACGTGGCGCTGCTCCGCTACTGAAGGAATCCCTCGAAAAGCTCCAACTGCTGCTCCGGCTCCAGCTCAGGCTCAGTGGCAACTGGGGAAAACATATGCGAGGGGTGAGCCACACGCTCAGTGAACAGCACAACCCATGCATCACAGACAATATTGACCACAATGCAATTATTTATCCAACCTCTAAGTGGCATAACAACATAATCCAGTGGTTCGTACATCGCCGAACCACCACACCCTCACCCTCACCCATCAATGGGTGACATAGGCTATTGGGACTGATAATCATCCAACCACAATCCAGCGGGTCGCTCATCGCCAACCCACTACACCCTCACCCTCACCCTCACCCTACCACGGGTGACATAGGATTTTGGGACTGACTAGGCTGTTGGTCACCCTTGGTCCACCGATAGTCTCTCCTCCACTCCGTAGGCCGCTTGGCTTTCACCCACAACTTCAGCCCAGTCCGAAACCAAATCAGGAGGCGCCTCCTGATGGGAACCCTTGGAAGGGACGGCCTTTCTAACGCTGGGGCAGTCTCTACCGGATCCAACGAAGGGAAACAGAACAGCCTATCCATACGCATATGATCCACTCGGATCCGCCGACAACACATCTGTACAACTCAAATGTCATGAATTCCTCAGAATTCCTCCAAGGCGCATAACCAATATGAGGGGAACATACACAATAATTAGCAAGGGTGGAATATCATTGGGGGAAAGAAACTTGGGAGGGCAGCGTGAGTTCCCGATATAGGACACCCCGACAACCAACAAGGAACACGGAGTACCCTAGCCCGGGTCTCACCGCTGTCCTCGCGAGGCCCCTCCCCTATAATATTCAGTAAATATGTTAATAATCATATAATTTGTTATAACATTTCTTATAATACTATTGGGACAAGAAACCTTGGGAGGGCAGCCTGAGTTCCCGATACAGGACACCCCGACAACCAAACAAGGAACACGGAGTACCCTAACCCGGGTCTCAGTGTTGACCTCGCAAGGCTCCTCCCTATAATACCATCTAAGACATGCAGTTTATCATACACTAGCATTTAATTTAATAAATAAACTAGTAGGGCACATGCATAGGCCAAGGCTTCCTAGCATGAGAACGGGGGGGGGAGGGGGACATGATGCATGGCTCATACACATATCCTAAGGGTGCAAGTCCCTAACATGCAAAGTCTAGGGTAGCATGCATTCTACATTTAAATCATGCTCGCATGGAATACACATTATAACAGGTTAATATAAATCCATGGTGCCCCAGGAGAGGTCGGTATACGCCCAAATGCGTATAACGCCTCTCTACTGGGTTGGATTGTCCCACTCACCGAAGATCGGGTCGTCGCGCGACCGCCCGTAAAGATCTGCAAGACAGACATTTATACGGTGAGTTAAATACACAAATACATCAAAATACTCACAAAATACTCCAAAAGAACCCAACACTCGGGCAAACGTACATACGGCCCGTACGCACGTTAGCCCGAGCACTCTGACTCACTCCCGCACTCCCGGCAACCACCCGCACGGCTTCCCGCCCTCGGATGCGCCGCCGCGCCTCAGCCCGCGCGCTGACCCATGAGCACACCGCACGCCCCGCGCACCCAGCGCCTCGCCCCGCGCGCACCACCAGCTCCGCTCCGCGCGCACTCCGCGCGCGCCACCAGCCTCGCCCCGCGCGCACCACCAGCTCCGCTCCGCGCGCACTCCGCGCGCGCCACCAGCCTCGCCCCGCGCGCACCACCCGCTCGCACCCACTACTCTCCTCACCACGCGCACGCCAGTGCCTCTGCCCAGCGCCCCACGCACATGCACCTCTGCGGTGCCCAGCGCCCCTGCGCCCAGCGCTCAACACCCTCGCCCAACACCCGGTATCCGCGACCAGCTCCCAGCGCTCAGCGCCCAGCACCCGGGACCCTCACCCAGCGCGCCCGCCCGCGCTGCTACCCGCGCTGCCTGCCTGCGCGCGTCGCCGAGTAGCCCGAGCACCGCTCGCCTGCACGCCTGGGCACTGCCCGCCTGATGCCCGAGCGCCCCCTGCCAGCTACCCGAGCATGGCCTGCCCTGCTTGCACCGCCCGCAGCCATCCTACTCCGCACGCCTCCCCCTGCACCCCCCGAGTGCACGCCCGCGCGCGCACCCGCGCGCACGCGCTCGCGCGCGCAAACTGGTGCACCTGCTCCCAGCCTACCCGAGCTAGTCTTCCCTGCGCGCCCAGCACACCCAGCACTCAGCACGCCCAGCGCCAACCCGAGCGCACGCCCGCGCGCACGCCCGAGCGCACGCGCGCGCCCCTGCCGCTGCACGCCCGCTGCGCCTGCCTGGGCGCTGCCTGTGCTGCCTGCTGCCCGGGACTGCCAGCCCGAGCTCCTCTACCACCCACCTCCGGCCACTAATGGCCTCCGACCACCACCCCACAGCCTCCGACGGCCACCCACCGCCACCGACCACCACCCAACCTCATTTCCACCCTCCTAACATACATCTAAGCATAAAAAGAGAAGAAAGAGGGCTTACCAAGGGGAGGAAGAGAAGTCCGGTTGCTCTCCGCGCACCGAAACCTCTCCCAAAAGGCTTCCAACGCCCGGATCTACTCCCACCTCCGAAATGGTCCAAATCAGGGAAGAAGAGAGGGGGTATGGAGGGGCAAAACTCGCCGGAATGCGAATTTGAAACCACCGGGGTGTAGATCGGGACCCGATCTACACTTCCTATGCTTTAGGTTTTTAGGTTTGAGGACTCTAGAGGGCTCAAATCAAAGAAAAGGAGAGAGGGGAGAGAGAAGGATCATTTGGTAGGGATGATGAATAGTGCCAACAAGATTTTAGATCTCACTTATATAGCAAGTCACTTAAAATACCCGGATACGCCCCGGAACTGCGAAATTTCAAAAATGTTATCGGAATTCGATGAAATTTTCGTGAGAGGCCTAAAATGGCACCAGGACACCAAATATACTGTTAGATTTCCAATCGGAGTCCTCTAGCTCAAGACGATAGCTAACAGTCCAAAAATTAGCGGTTCCGATCGAAAACAGAAAAAAAAAGGAAAAACTGCCAGAACGCTCCAACGGTTACCAGCAGGCTAAAAGTGACACATATATAACAAATTCAACGGTCAAATTTGACTTGGTCCAAGTCTTCTTAACTTGGTCAAGTCCCCCCTTTGACATTCCAAAATCGGTCAAAACCCGGATACGATTCGGAACTGCCAAATTTTCTAAAACGTTACCGGAATTCGATGAAATTTTTGTGAGTGGCTCGAAATGGCACCAGGACTCATAATGTGCAGTTAGATTTTCAATCGGAGTTCTCGAGCTCATGCAAATAGCTAAAAGTCCAAAATTTTAGCGGTTCCGATCGAAAAAAGAAAAAATTGAAAAACTGCCAGAAATGTCCCAAAGGTGACCAAAAGGCTAAAAGTGACACATATATAACACATACCCACGCCTAGCACAGGTAGGCACGAATAGTCTAACATGCGCAATTATAATAGGAGAATTCTATCGCAGTTATATATATGATCCACCTAACATGAATACACATCATAAACAACATATCATGCAACATACATACAAAGCGTGACCTGGCAACACATGCATACAAGGAAATTAATCATGCAAGCATGCAATATATAATCTAACATGCGTTGGATATCACCAACTTAAAAGGGAAGGGTTAAGCGCGATCTCGCGCACCAATAGGTGCATGCCAGCATTCCCAAGCGAACCTAAGTCAAGCAAAAACCACATCTATTTACTAGTTCGCGCAAAGAGAGAGAACGAGAAAGAGATGAAGCCTCATCATCTCACAAAGGTCATAGTTTTGCCCCCAACAAGATGGGCGCAACAACTACACCACGCCCTCAAGTCTTTATAACAAGGGAACATTAGGCCTGTACCCGAATATTAACCCAAGCTTGATTATGCTAGATATAATTAATATAAGGGTAGTATTACAAGACTACCTAAAGCATGCCATATTCTATACATCCATACACCACACATAAAGCAAGCCCAAACCAAAGGGGCGCATGTAACACAATCATTCTTAAATGAATACCATACATAGGCAAGTACATGGTAGAATAGGGGGTTCTACGCAATATACGAGCTATACAGTCCTAGCATGCAATATCTAACATAATATGGGTGCCAAGATGCACCATGGATGCGCGATACACAACTGCATGCATCGAACACTTCCCGAAGGGTTGGATCGAACCACTCACAAGAATTGCCGCGCATCTGGTCTACGAAATCTGCAAGACACAACACAATATAGATAAACCCCGTGCTCAAATCCAATATGAAGCTTCCTGACACACATGTAATCCTACTTCATGGAGAAACCAACTCTTAATATTGCCTATAACATGCATAAATTGTCACGCCCCAGGTCGGCCGTCCCCGAGACGTGGCAATAATGAAATATCAGCTATCAATACTTGAGGTCAACAAAGACTCCAACAACAACACACAAGGTGGCAAAGCAATGATAATGATAACTGACTGAAAAGCGGAAGCATAAGATATCAACAATGTCTGTAAACCAAAAACATTATTACAGACTCGAATACACAATCACTGTCCTGTGAGAGCCAAGCCTAGTCCAAATAAAATACAACCTGTGCCACATGCACGATTTACAATACATAAAATGACTCTAGGACTGCTGACAACCTCACACTCGCCACCCGCCGGAAGAACGCTCCACGCCCATAAGACCATGCCACAGGAAAGCTCCAGCTCCACGCCGAACACTGCCCCTGAAAAGAAACAGTATGCGAGGGGTGAGCTACAAGCTCAGTGAGTGGCTGGAAACCAATCACCATACAACAGTTCAATACTAAAGCAATTTCCTTTCAAGGAAAACATGGGTGGAAACCCATGGATAACAGGGTCACGCGGCGGCGCGACACCCTCACTCCCGGAGGAAGACTCTTGGGTCTTTTAGGGAGTGACCATACTGTTGGTCGAAGAGACGCGGAATTACTGGTCCACACAACACTACTGAATCACCAACCTCACCCTCACCCTCACTCCCGGAGGGAGACTCTTGGGTCTCTTGGGGAGAGACCATACCGTTGGTCGAAGAGACCCGGAATTACTGGTCTACACAACGCTACTGGATCATCTACATCGGGATAACTGCCCAACGATGTCTTTGAACATCGATACGCAACCAGACCCAACAACTATGGGAACGGACGAACAACGAATGGGTCACGCGGCGATGTGTCTTCACCTCATCCTCACCCTCACCCTTTAGAGGTGATATAGGACTTTTGGAAGAGACTTAGACTGCTCTACACCCTTGGTCCACCGGTAGCCCTTTCCCCGGGTAGTCTCTACCTGGTATACTCCCACGATCAGTACGCTTCTGAACGCATCGGTAGTACCTACAGATGGGAGCCCTCTGTCAGGAAAGCTTTTCCAACGCTGGGGAGTTCCTACACGGATCCAACGAAGGGGAGAACGATTCCACGCTCACAATATCATTCGTTAGCCCTCTCCCGGGTAGCCTCTACCTGGTATACCCCCCATGATCAGTACATCTTGCCGCATGCATCGATAGTACCTACAGGTGGGGGCCCTCTGTCAGGACAGCTACAACCCGGGCCGCTTCAACACAGACGACATTGGGAGGAAACACTCCATGTTCACAAAGCGAACCCAATGGAAAAACAACTACTCTTGATAATCACATATCGATAATATCAAATACTATTGTACTCCCACACGGTTGCGTCGCTCGGACACAAGGGGGTTGCCTCTGCTCTCACGCAGAAATAATCCCAAGGCACATAACCCAACAGGCGGTTCATATACTCGCCTAGCACGGGTAGGCCTAGCTTAATGCCACAACTACCGGCTTAACAAAACCGATAAGATAATGAATTCTCCTGAATTTCAAACGAGTGCATCGCTCGGATGCACGGGGGCGATTACATCGCTAGCGCTCTAACTAATAAGGTACAACCCGACAACGGGTCATACCCATGCCTATTTCAGATAGGCCTAATCAGTTTTAACATGCGCATAATTATTACAGGAGAATTCTATCACTGAAGGAACTTGATCCACATGCACAATAACATATGCTTAACTATAGGGGTTCTCCCTAACATGAGTATATGGCATAAACAACACATCATGCAACATACATACAAGGCAAGGCCTAACTACACATGCATATGAGGGCACTAATTGTATAAACATACAAAATATACTCTAACATGTTTGGGATATCGCCAACTCAAAAGGGAAGGGTCAAGCGCGATCTCGCGCACTAACAGGTGAATGCTAATATTCCAAACGAACCCGAGTCGAGTAGGAAATCGCCTCTACTTACTTAGTTCGTGCAAAGGGAGAGGGTGAGAGAGATCATCATCTCATGAAGTTGGTCATAGCTTTGCCCCATTAGCATGGGCGCAACAATTACACCACGCCCTCGAGTCTTATCGCAAGGGAATATTAGGCAGGTGCCCGTTATTAACCCAGACTTAATCATGCTGGATATTCCAATTAATATGGTGGGAGTAGTATTACAATACTACCTAAGGCATGCCATATTCTATACATCCATACACATCACAAAATACATGCCCATACTAGAGGGGCGCATGCAACACAATCATTCATACATGGATACAATACATGCAATATAAGCCTAGCATGCAAGATATCTAACATATTATGAGTTAGACATGACCATACTACTTATCTAATTAAGTAGTATAGTCAGGGTGCCCAACGGATGCGTGACGCACGACTACGTGCATCCAACGCTTCCTGAAGGGTTGGATCAAACCACTCACTGATACCCGGATAGCCGCGCGTCCGGTCTACGAGATCTGCAAAACACAACCAATGATCCATAATTAAATTATGGAACCTCCTATCACACATATAAGCCTACTTCATGAAGACCCTAACCCCTGATACTTCCATATTATCACACAAGACACATGCTAACAACTCCTTGACACTCAACCAAACAAAACTACCAAACCTGCTGCAACCAGCCCTACTAATTGATCTCCACAGCACCCAATACACTTCCAAAAATTATGAAATAAAACGTGCACATTCTCTGATATTCTGGGATCATAATCCATGCAGACATTAGAACCTAATTTTGCCTCTACAAGCCCGAAATAAATTATTTCCAGAAGCAGGTCAATTCCTACGTGAATCTGGACAGGCCATGCAAAACAGGTTCTAACTTACACCACAGATATCATAATGAGCCCAAATTTCATATATAACAACTAGACACATAGATGATCATATCATATGAAGACATAATCCTAAAAATGTGTCTCTAAATACTAGATGCACTGAGATCTTTAAAATACAGAGTGCTGCCTTACCAAAACAGGGGGAGGGAAATGGGGAGATGCGGGGTTCTCGACACACCCACGACCACCTCAACCACCACCACCACCACTACCACCACCTCATCAGCATCTCCTCAAGCCCTTAATGGCAGAAAACAGGGGTTCAAAGGGGCATGAGAAGGGGATAGAGAGAAGAGAAACAACAACACATACTCACCCTTTCTCACTCTTTCTTGTGCTTCTTCTTCATCTTTTCCTTCAATTGCTTCTTCCTCCTCCTTCTTCACACACAAAGAGGAGAAAAAAAAAAAGACCAAGAGAGGGAGAGAAGGTGTTCCACGAAATGGGAGAGAGGGGGAGAGAGAGAGAGAGGGCAAAAAAGTCATTTTCATGCCCAAATAGTGCCTAGGGGTGGCCTTAAGGGGGGGTGAGGTTAGGGTTAGGCTCACCCACTCACATATCAAATAACCAATGGTTTCTTCATCCCCAAGCAAGGTGGGGGTAAGGTTACCAAGGGTCACCACATCCCTAAAATATCTCACACTATTCGACCAACCAGGAACTCTCAAAACCCGGATACGGTTCAGAACTGTATATTTTTCAAAACGTTATCGAAATTCAATGAAATTTTTATGGGTAGTACGAAATAGTACCAGGACCCATAATATGCAGTTAGATTTTCAATCAGAGTACTCCAACTCCCGCAGGTGGCTAAAAGCCAAAATTTTAGTGACTCCGATCGAAAAAGAAAAAGGCCCTGAATGACCCAGATGCGACCAAGGCTTAACCAAAATGGCTCCAAATGACACAGGCATAACATAAATAACTCATTGACACAGCCATGTAAAACTGGTGCATCTACAGCAAACAGCCTTACTCTTTGAGCTCCACAGCATCAAATACACATCCACAACTTATGAAATAAATCACACACATTCTCTGACATGTTGGGATCATAATCCATGAAGACATCATAACCTAATTTAGCCTCTACATTTCGGAAATGAAATTTTTCCAGAAACTAATCAAATCCTACGTGAATTTGGACAGGCAATGCAAATCAGGTTATAACTTACAACACATATCATAAAATGATACCAAATTTCATATATAGCATCTAGACATGTAGATGATCATATCATATGGAGTCCTAATCCTTATAATATACCTCTAAATACTTGTTCCACAAGGATCTTAAGGAGACAGAAATCTGCTTTTCTTACAACACATAGCCACCACCATCCATGCATAAATACAAACACCTCATGTGCAGCAATTACACATAATAATACTCCCTCAACAGCACCCACACATGCATGCCCTCAACAACATTCTAGCAAATATAAAAGAAGGGGAAGAAGATTACCAAGAGAGGGGGAGGAGAAGGGAAGGTGTGGGGGGCTCACAATCACACCACACACACACCACCACCACTTCACCACCATCTCCTTCACTTCTTCACAACACACCTTCTTCATGGCTGAAACACAAAGAGAGGAGGGAGCAAGAGAGAGGGTATGAGCTAGAGGAAGAGAAAGAGAGGAGAACAACCTCATACACACACAAACTCACCTTCACCTTTTCTACTACTCCTCCTTCTCTTCTTCTCCTCTTTGGATTTCTCTGATGGACCCCCCAAAATACCAGCAGAAATCCCCCCCCCCCCTGATGCTCTAAATAAACCATTGATTTGGTGGGGGCGAAATTGTTATATATGTGTCACTTTTAGCCTTCTGGTCACCTATGAAACATTTCTAGCAGTTTTTTAACTTTTTCCTTTTCGATCGGAACCGCTAAAATTTTGGACTTTTAGCTATCTGCATGAGTTCGAGAACTCTGATTGAAAATCTAACTGCACATTATGTGTCCTGGTGCCATTTCAAACCACTCACGAAAGTTTCATCGAATTCCGGTAACGTTTTAGAATTTGGCAGTTCCGAATCGTATCCGGGTTTTGACCGAGTGGGAATGTCAAAGGGGGGACTTGACCAAGTCAAAGAAGACTTGGACCAAGTCAAGTTTGACCATTGACTTGGTCAAATCATTTTGTTTGTTTGTGTGGTTGGGTTGACTCAAAGTCAAGCCCACCAAAACATGTTCCAAGTGTGTGAGTGTGTGTGTGTGTGTGTGTTCACTAGTGTTGGGCGCCCACTTTTTCTTCCCCATCTCTCTCTCTCTCACACACAATCCATCACTCCCTCTTCTTTCTTTTGGCCATTAGAGGTTGTAGAAGAAGAAGAAGAAGAAAACCCTAGAAGGGAAAAAGAAAGGTAAGGGTGTGATCTACCTTTGCATGGTGTTTGTTTTTTATTTCTCTTTCTCTACCTCCCTCTCATGGTTTCCCCCACCCCTGTTTTCAGCCATTTCTGGGGCTGAGAGTGGCTGAGGAGGTGGTGGTCTTGGTGGTGGCGGTTGTGGTGGTTTGGTGCGCAAAGGGCACCCGAGTTTCCTCCCTTTTCCTTTCCCTCCTTGTTGGTAAGTCCTTCTCCTCCCTATGCTTGTTTAGATGATTGATTAGGGTGTTTAAATGGTTATGCATGCTATGCATAGGTGTTAGGGGGTGTGGGTGGGCTGAGGAGGGGGTGGAAGGGGCTCGGGCGCGCGCGCGGAGCCATCCGCGCGCGTGCGCCCGTGTCTGCGCGCGCAGATAGGTGCTGGCGCGCGCAGACGGGCGCGCGCTCGTACGCGCAGACGCACGGGCGTGCGCATGGGGTGCTGCACGGGGGCGTAGTGCGTGCGGGTACGCGCTGGGCTGGACGCGGGTGCGCGTGGGCGCGCGGGCAGGGGCACGGCAGTGCGCCAGGGGCGCAGGGGCGCATGCGTGCGTGCGCGTGCGGGGGGCCATGCGTATGGCTGCCCGAGGGTTCGGGAGGGTGTCGGGGCACTCGGACTCGCGTGCGTACGCGCATGCTCGCATGCGTGCGGGTCCGTATGCATGCTTGTTCGAGTATTGGGTATTTCTAGTAAATTTCTTATGTATTTGTGTAGTTTACTCACCATATTGAATGCCCATGTCTTGCAGATCTTGACGGACGGTCACGCAACGACCCGGGTTTCGGTGAGTGGGACAATCCAACCCAGTAGGGAGGCGTTCGATGCACGTAGGCGTGCATTGCCCTCCCCTGGGGCACCATAATTGTGTATTAACTAGTGATAAATGTAAAACTATGCAATGCATGATTAATATGATGTAACCATGCCACATTAGACTTTGTATGCTAGGCATATGCACCCATATATCATGTATAGAGGCCTATGCATGCCTAGACACCATGTCCCTTGATTGGAAAGCCCCGAACTATGTATGTTCCCATCTAGTTTAATCTAATTAAATCAAAATGAGAGCATATTGTTATAAGCATGCCTTAGAGAATATTATAACCTTGTTGTTATAATATAGGTTTCCCCGCATCTTAGTTATGCGCCCTGGAGGAATTCTTGAGAATTCAAGACATTAGTAGTGTTACAAATCGTTGTCGATGGATCCAAGAGGATCATATCCGTGTGAGTAGGCTGTCTTCTCCTTTTGGTTGGATCCGAGTAAGGACTCCCTGGCGTTGGAAAGCTGACCTGACAGAGGGCTCCCATCCGTAGGTACCTCCGATGCGTCGGACAGTACTGATAGTGGGAGTATACCAGGTAGAGGCTACGGAGTGTGAGAGAGGCTACCGGGTGGACCAGGGGTGGAGAGCGGTCTAGTATGCCCCAAGAGGCCCATGTCACCCCCCGTAAAGGGTGAGGGTGAGGGGGGGGTGGGTTGGCGATGAAACGACCCACTAGAATGTGTAGTTGCTCCCGTTTTAGGGGCTATAAATTGTTTAAGGTTAATATGAATTGTGATGCGTAGCTTGTGCCATTCACTGAGCGTGTGGCTCACCCCTCGCATATTCTTTTCCTCTAGTTATATCTGAGTCGGATCTGAAGGAGGAGCTCCCCGAGGCACCACAGCAGTAGCGGAGCAGCGTCACATTTTGGGTTCTGCGAGTGAGAGGCCATCAGCATCCCCTTCTTGATTGTATGTATTGTTATCCGTGCTTGGGCACACACTTGTATTTGGATGTCATTGTGTATATTGGCTCTCACAGGACAGTTGATTATGTATTCAGGTCTGTAATATGTCTTTGAATTACAGACTCAGTCGTTTAAGCTTCCGCTATTTGTATATATTATGTCAGCTACATTATTGTCTGTGTTGTCATTTTCGATGTTGTTTAGAGTATTTTATTGATCTCCTATATAGACTGCTGATATTATATATATTTGCCACGTATCGGGGACGGCCGCCCTGGGGCATGACAGAAATGACCAAGCTGTCCCTGATTAAAAAAATTCTGGACAGGCTTCACTAAAACAACCATAACTTCTACAATCTAGCTCCGAATTGTACAATTCAAAATCCGTTGAAAAGCTAAAAAGATTATCTACAACTTTCATCTTTATTCCAAGATCAAATAGCCCCTCCATCTATTCCAAAATGTGAGCTAAACATCGAACAGGGCTGCTGCCAGGATTTTCTCATCCCCGAGGTATAATTGGAAAAATGCCCATAACTTTTGCTACATGAATCCAGTTGATCTAATTTTACTTTTACATGAAATATAACTAAAAAATGAACATCCCATGACAAAATCAGATTTAAATCACTTCATCTTGGATATTAACAAAATTAAATCCGAATATCAATCAAAATTGCATAATTTCCAAAACGTTACTGGAATTCGATGAATTTTTTATGGGCAGCACTAAACGATACTAGGGCCCATAATATGCAGTTAGATTTTCAATCAGAGTACTCCAACTCCCACAGATAGCTAAAACTAAAATTTTAGTGACTCCGATCAAAAAATAAGGCTCCAAATGACACATGCCTAACATCCGCGGCCTCGGCACCCTCAACATTGGCCTCTGTGGCCCCTTCATCCTCAAACTCCCCCTCCGCGGCCCTGACATCAGCACCCACGGCCTCTTCGGCCCCAACTCCAACACCCTCACCTTCCTCCATGCCCACCAAACCGGAGGCCAACACCTCAAAAACACCCATAGCCCTTCTCTTCTCCTCCTCAGCCCTGGCCTTTGTGGCTTCCCTATCCAACATCCCAACAATATCATCCAAAGATGCCCTCTCCCCCTCACTAACGCCCTTGGCCCCTACTACACCTTCGGCCGATCCTCCAGCCTCCAAGCCCGCGGCCTCGACTGCCACCGATTGGTCGCCATGCCTCCTCTTACGTGAATACCTTATAAGCCCCGTTCCTTCTCTCGGGACAGCCCCCGAGGATGCACCCGCGCCCACCATTGGCGTCTCCACCATTTGGGTCATTTCCTCCACGATCCCCCTTTTTGACCCATCGCTCTCCGACGAGCCCGACCCCGAGACAGCCCCCCTCTGCTCACGGGAAGACCGAAGTTGCTTCACCATCGAGGATGTCTTCTTCCCCTTTGTCATCTCTCCTGATTTCACAAGAAAAAGGAGAACCCAAAAGGTTTTAGGGTTTTGAAATCAAGAAGAAGGAGATGATCTAGGGCAAATCAAAGCCAAGGAAACCAAGTTTTTTTGGTTTAAAATGGTGAAGAAAAAGAAGAGAGGGAAGAGCAACCGTTTTAAAAACGTGCGAGAGAGAGAGGGTCTCTTTTCGGTTATAAGGGACCTAGTTGGGCGGCAGCTACTCACCACTAGCTGCCCCCCGTCTGCCGGCTAAACACAAGTAGCCACCCCACCCTGCCGGCTAAAATCAACTAGCTGCCCTCTGTCAGCTTCTCAAACAGCCATGTATTGGTTTATTTCCAAACCCTACTTGATCAAACACAACCCTCTCGAAGTTTTATCACATTTCCAATGCCGTTCAATTCGAATTTCTTCAGTTCTGGTTCTTTTCTAGAATTTTTATCCTTTGGATGATCCAATTCACCAACTCAATATCTTTACTTGCTTTCTGTCTGCGATATCCCCTTGTTCGCTGAGTTGCTATGCACGGCACGGTAAGCACAAGGAAACTAACGCCGGGCTGCCCTACACACAATAGCTAAGAACCCTGTTTGAGGGTTGGATCACTCGCTACTTTACTTTTTCCCATCTTTCACTTGGATCATTCCTTTCGGTTGAAAATTCTAGTGAAGACCTAGCCTCTGATAGCCTAAATCAACTCCCTGAATAGTATTGGTCATGTTACCTAGACTTCTTGAAGATTGGGCCAACCCAAATAGGGGTCTCTTTCCTTATCATCGGTCAAAATCTTTCTATTTCACACAAAAGACTCCGTTCGATGAGGGACAATTATGGATACCCCAATTTTGACCATCAAAAGAGACGAAAATACTTCAAGTAATATTTAGAAATGACCACATTTGGAAGATCATAAAGAAAACTTCCTTAGAAACAAAACCAGAGAAGCCCTAGTCTGAAACCTTAGCAATCTCTAAGGCTGGACAGGGGCGGCTACTTGAGAGTAGCCGCCCCATATTGGGTGGCTAGTTTTAACTAGCCGCCCCCCTGACCAACCCTAAACCACTTCCCTTGGATGGGACGTAAAGCAGCATTTAATGTTGATGATTGCAGTGGTTTGTTCCATTTAGCCGCCCCATCTTGGCTAGTTCAACCCTAGTAGCCGACCCAAGCCATCGCTTGTCAAAGATGGGACATTTAGCAAGCCATCATTGGGGCGGCAACTTGAGAGTAGCCGTCCCTCACTGGGCGGCTAGTTTCAACTAGCCGCCCCCCTCCTGCAAAATGTCAGAAGAACAAAGATCTATTGTCCATTGGACATTCTCATGCCTCTCTTTTACTATAAATAGACATTTCTAACATATCCCCAATCCACAAGAATCATCACTCATTCAATCCACCATCTTAATCCAATACTACACACATTCCCACCCCACCTTAAGCCTTGAGAGAGAGAGAAAGAGAGTCCCACTTGTGAGTAGGAAACCCACTTCCTACATAAATCCACTCTCCCAAAACCCTCTCCAAAACCCAAGTTAAACCTAGCTTAAACCTCTGCCCAAACCCTAACCCATTTCTTGCCCAAGTTTTGCCCAAATTGAACCAAACACCAGGCGGCTAATCATCACTAGCCGTCCCCCACCAGGCATCTATTTTCCACTAGCCGGCCCCTCACCTGCACCCCCCCTGACTTCCAAACCCCCTTTGTCAAGTTCCCGAGGCAGAAAAGGATCCCTGTTCTTCACCTCTGTGTATGGAAAGCCCGTATCTCAGAGCGGAGACTCCACAAACTCCCCCATGAAAGCGATCAAATCCAACCCCAACTTTTCCTGCTTTTTGAAAAAGCAGGTGGCGATCACAACCACCCCTGAATCCTCCTGAGGAGATGTTGGGCCCCTCAGCAAGGAACCACATCCCCTTTCCCCCCTCTCCGAGAGACGATCCATCCAGGCCCGCCCAAGGCGCAATCGGATTCAGAAACCCAGAGAAACCACCTGTAACAACTGCATATTTTATATAATTATATATTATATATATTTATATATTGAGAGAAATAATAATTTATTATTTTGTGCAGTTGCTTAGGTCAAAAGGTTGGTATTTTATTTTCGATGGGCTTTAATAGAGGTTGTTAGTATGTTAATTGGATCTGGGGACTCAGTTGTAATTATTAGATTTTGGGTTAGCCAGGGAAGGACCTTTTTGCAAATTTCAATTCTGTCTGGACCTATCCAAAATCGTCCCTCCAATTTTCTCAATCTGAAATTTTAACAGCCCAGATTTTTAAGGGATTTTGATTGCAAAGTAACCCCTTTAAATACCCCTATTACCTTCCCCATTAACCCTAATTCAGGTTGAGATCTTGAGGCATTGTCATTGTCAATCTAGGTATGTTTCCTTCATCCCTTATCTCTTGAATCTTTTATTCATTTGGTTCTTGATCATGATCTTCTTAGTTTTTCCTTTTCATGGTGTTTATGTGATTTGGGTTTTAGAACTTAGATTAGATGGTGGTGATAGAGATTTATCATGAATGGAAGATGTTTGTTAAATATTAATTTTGGGTGATTGTGTTATGAAGAAGGATTTTGAGTGATTGTCTTTTGTATTTGGGTATATTTTGTATTTGGGTCTATGAGAGAGAGAGAGGGACATGTGAGTATTTGAAGGAGATGAGAAGAAGAGGCATAAAAAAGAAAAAAAGGGAGAGAGAGAGAGAGAGAGAGAGAGAGAGAGAGAGAGGGTTGAGTCGCCGGTGGGTCTCCGGCCGGCGGACCTCTGGATGGCGGGTCCGGTGGTGGGTTTGGAGGAGGAAGGGTGATGGTTGTGGTGATGGGTTTGAAGTTTTCTTGGTTGGGTAGAAGAGGTAGATGAAGGAGGAAGAAGAAGAAGATGGAGGAAGAAAGGAATATATGGGTTTGGGTTGGTCCAGAATTTCTAGACAGTGGGCCTGGGCCAAACCCGACTGGCCCGTGGGCCAGTGGGTCTTGGGCTTTGGGTGTTCTGTAATTTCTAGTTTTGTTGGGCAATGATTCTAGGCCCAATCAGATTGGCCCATAAACCAGTGGGTTCTAGAGGCCCATTGTCCAGTGTGGGCTATTGGAATAAATGGATTAGAATAAATGGGTGGTTTATTTAATATGGCTTTTCAATTTATTTTTTTATTTATTAGAATTATTATTCTATTTCAGGAGTTTCGTATACGGATTAGCCCGGTATTGTGTCACGCATATTGTCGTTGAATCGAAGGTGAGTGGACTTGAGTTTCATATGTAGTTTCAAAAGAATATATTATGTATTCATGCTAGGATCATCTATTTTGTGGAATATAATTGCTAGTTTTGAAATAAAAATGTGAGCATGCCTTTTATTGAGATATTTATCATGAATTGATTGGTGTGTTGAGATTTTTGCATGCTCTATTCTTTTGTGAATTTTGAAGATATGATAGGTTATCAATGCATCCATTCCGTCTAGGTGGCTCAGTCTTGGTGACCAACGTCTAGGTGAGCGTACGTCTACGTGGCCAGGTCCGAGAACGTAGGACCCAAGTCTTCGTGGCTATGTCTACGTGACCATGCCTGTGAAAGGCCCCGTGAGCTAGGTGCTGCGAAGACGGGCATGCGTATTCATGGTGTTGCATGCATCATGTTGGATAGGACTGTGTGTGTGTGTATATATATTATTGCATGTCTTGGTGGTCTTGTTGTATATTTATTACATGTCTGTGTAGACAAATTACGATATAGATATTTTGAATATAAATGTACTAACGGGATGATGATGGTCCATTCACTGAGCGTGTTGTAACTCACCCCTCCTTTTCCCCTTTCAGATTTGAGGATCGAGTAGTAGCGTTTGTGGATCTTGAAGGAGTTAGCGAGATCAAGTTTGGGTCGTCATCCTTGATCGTCTAATTTTGCTTTCATTGGGTGAATAAAGCCTTTCTTTGGCATGTAGTTGACTTTCCTTAGCTCTTGCTAACTTTCCTTAGCTCTATCAGCAAAACCGTAGAGATTGTTACGTTTAATAATTATTATGTGTGAAATCATCCAAACTTGGGATGAATTATTGATAGATCCTAGTGAATTATTGATAGTTTAATTGATTATTTATTTATGCTTGGATGAATAACGGTTAATTTTCTTATATTACTCTGAGATTCGAGGTTTATGTCACGTAGCGCACTGTCTCCCTCGCCTAATATGGGTGAAGGATTCGGGGGCGTTACACCACCACACACACCGAAGTAGAAAATCCACTTTCGGGAGGGTCGTCTTCCCCGAAAAACAATACCGACAACCCGCCCCCCTCCCCCGAAGCAAGGAAACCTAGTGGTCGAGAGGCCACCCAATTCATCCAAACCGACTATAATACAATAATAGTTCCAATCAAGACATGGAATAAAATCTAAAAATAGAAATATCATGTAATGACGTGCCCTCTCCACACCCTCACCCATGTAGCCCTTAGGGATGACAGGTGACTCTTAGAAGAAATTAATGCGCTAACACCTCACCATGCCCTCACCTTTACCCATAGGGATGACAAGGGACTTTTAGGAGAAATCAATACGTTAATGCCCTACATTATCTAATAGCCCTCTCCCACGTAGTCCTCTTCTTGGTGGCCTTCCAACAACACAGCGGGACCATCCAGGATAGCTCTGACACTGGGCAGCTTCAATGCACAATGATGTAGGGAATAAACACGTTTGCGAGACCATTTGGTAGCCCTCTCCCAAGTAGCCCTCTTCCTGGCGGCCTTCCAACAGCACGGCGGCACCATACAGGACAGCTCCGACACCTGGAAGCTTCAATGCAGATGCTATGTGAAGAATAAACACTCCACGGTCATAACATGATCCTTATGGATTCTCTACAATCGATAAGCCATTACTGATACATTATCAAATTCTCATGAATTCCTATAAAAGTTGCATCCTTCAAATTCGAGGAGATGAATTATATTCTCAAACTAGTATGATCCTAAAGGCGGGTCCTACACGCATCTATAACTGATATGTATGGTTTATTATTCAAGAATATAATTAATTACATGCATTAACCGTACCAAAAGGCTAAGCATGGAGCCTTACAAGCTAAATGATGAATAGCATATCGAATATTTAACTAATCATTGAGTAAATTCAATAAGTGAACCATCTATGGCATGTCATACTCTATAGTACAAGATACATAAGAAACAATATCATTTAACAAATAGTTATATAAAAATATGGTTATTGTGCATGTATTACTATGTACAGGCAAGTATTGGATGCAATGTAAGTTGTCTATGCGAAAATACGAATTATGTATATGCAGAATATAAGTTATCTAGCATGATAAATTACAATTCTAATAATATAACCATTTATGCGAATACTACATAAATACGGCGCTATAATAATACACGATGCTCGACTATGGTATTACGCGCTTTCCCAAGTGAGTGGATCGAACCACTCATCGAAGATCGGTTCGCCACACATCGAGCCCACAAGAACAAGAACAAGAACAAGAAGGGAGCAAAAGAGGGGGCACCACCACACCTAGGCACACACACACCCTCTCAAAACACCACCCAAGCCTCCCAACACCATCATCACCACTTCCTCAACTAAGCCTCCCAACACCATCATCACCTCTTCCTCAACCTAACTACTGCTTGCTTTCTTTTTCTTCTCTCCTTCTCCACCTTCACTTGCTCAACAAAACACACACAAAAGGGAAAAAGAAGTCCATGAGAGGGAGTGAAAAAGTGTGAGAGAGAGACAAAATGAGAAACTCACTTTTAGGGATTTGAGTGTATGAGATGGGATGGGAGTAAGTTTAAATTTAAATTCACCAAGTAATAGGATAATTGGGAAAAAAGATTGGGGAGGGGGTGAAGCTTGCTTATGGTCACCCACACACATACCACAAAGGAAAACTTGCATAGCAAGAATTAGAGAAATTCTCACTTACCAAAACCCAGTAACAAAATTGTTAAAACGATATCAGAACACGAAAATATTTATAGGTAGGCCAAAGAAGATACTAGGATCACCGATATGCGGTTATATTTTTGAACTGAGCATCCAAACACTTAAAATAAATAAAAAATATTGTATTTGACAGTTCAAAAGTGATACAAACATAACATGGAGTTCACTTTTTTTATTTGCTATCTTTTATAGTTTTTAATTCTTCTAATCCTCTCATCTCCAATTCAATCATTGTTATTATACTTACTTAATGACAATGCCTATCTTGCTAAAAAAAATTGGATGGAAATTTAATCCAGGAATGATAATTAGGTTTTTGTGAGTTTCAGATAATTTGCTCACAAATTTGCTTTACTAGCCAATTTACTAGAGGATTCAGACAACTAAGGATCTATGGGAACCGGCCAAACAAATGGTGAGGTGAGGAGACAATAGGTCAACAACACTAAGGCCAAGGTGGCGAGAGGGATAATATTGGTGGGATATAGGCAATTTGGATTGCTCGGAACTTAGTGGTATTCCCGGGACAGCACGCTTCTTATATGGAAAATTTATGGGAAGCGATGAAAGACTTGAGTTTGTTTATTTTGATGTAAAACTCATCGCATGCGCTATGATTTCGAAAAGTAAAGAAATGTTTGGATGTCTCTAAGAAATGCGATGATTAAAATCTTGATTTTGGGATCAACTTAAAAAGAAGATGTTATCTTCGTAATTATTCTCAAGGATTCACCAATATAATTTTTATGATATAAATATAAAAATATTAAAATTTATAAGATATATAAAAAATAAATAGTTTTAAATCAGAATGAATATCATAATATTTATAAATATGTAATATTTGTTTATTTGAATTACAATATACTTTCATTATTTGAAAAGATAGATAAAATATTTTTAAAATATAAAAAAATTATTTAAAGATGTTTGAAAAGATGATAAAATTTTAAAAATGGAAAGAGTTGTTTAATAATTATAAAAAAAATTATATTTCTTTAAGAAATTTGTTTTGCAAAAAAAGACTATATTTCAACAATATATGATAAATATTATCTGAAAATTGGTTTGACAATATCTTTTAAATTATTTTTAAAAACCACGTGTTTAAAAAAACATTTCACAATCTTTAACGAAATATTCATAAAAAGTATTTTTAAAATAGTGTTAATCATACAATCACATTGATAAGGATTGTTGTGTGAGCTTTGAATGGTTGTAGTTTTGTTTTAGAGGTAAAAAAAAGATAGTTAAATTATCTCAAATCACCAAACTCATTATCTTTTGGTTTTTAGATTATATCTTGAACTTGAAGTGTTAATATTTGTTACTATTTAAAAAGATTATCTCATGCTTTTGTAGATTTATTTAATTTTTATTTTTTTTAAATATTATCTTCTATAAAATTAACAAATTCATTATCTTTTTGTAAATTTGTTGAACCTTGAAAAAAATTGATAGATTTAGCTGTTTGTATTAATTAGATATTTAAATATATATTAGATTTGATAGATTTGGTTTTTAATATTCATTAAATATTTAAATGGATATATTGGATCAGAGAGTAATTTCAAAGTATATTTTTGGGAAACAAACAATGAAAATAATTTTTCCATAAAATTATTTCAATACTATCAATGTTGGATGTGGTTTTCATTTTTGGGAAAATGTTATCTGCATAAAATTAATCATCCTGAAATTCAGATTACATGGAACTCCTCGATGGGAAAAAAAATATGATTTACAACTATATGAATGCTATTGGGTTTAAGTTTGTAAAATATTCACTCTCTAAAGTGAGACATATATTTCAGGAAACAAATCCATATTTTTGAAATAGTTAAAAAATAAGCACGTTTTTTAAATATTCAAGTTTGTGAAATATTCACTCTCTAAAGTGGGACATATATTTTGGGAAACAAATCCATATTTTTGAAAATAGTTAAAAAATAAGCACGTTTATTAAATATTCAAGTTTGTGAAATGTTCATTCTCTAAAGTGAGACATATTTCGGGGAACAAATCCATATTTTTGAAATAGTTCAAAAATAAGCAAGTTTTTTAAATATTCAACCAAACATCAAAATAACATTTAGTACTTATTAAATAGACCAAAATACCCTTCTAATAACCACTACTGTTAAGTGATGAATCAAACACACTTATTTGAATAAGTTCTTATATTTTTCGTTGAACCAAACAATTTTTATCATCTGAACTGCATAAAACAATCAGTACTTATATAATCAGCACTGAATAATTCAACACTTAAATTCAGCATTCAGCCGAACCAAACGCAGCCTAATAGTGTGCGTTGAAACATCAAGTTCCAACGTGGTGGTTCCTTGAGAATCATAGCTTAACAATGGCATCTCAGCATGGTCATGGGGCTTAGAATCCTCTTCTACCCGGTGCTATTAGCTGTGGCATGTGAGGTTATGTTTTAATTCTTCAATGTTTGTTTTGCTTCTATTTATTTTTGCTTTCTTCATTTTTCTTTTATCAATTTCATATTTTTGTAAGTTCGGTTTTAATATAAATCAAGGTAGAAATTGTCTACTATTTAAAAAAATATTTTTTAGAAAAAAACATGATTGATATCTAAGATTGTGTGTTATAACTCTATTTATTAAAACAAGCTTCAAAATAACTAATTTACCTTACATTTTCTCTATTTGAAATCGAGGTGGCAATCGTCTACTTTTCCTGTAAAAAAAAAACTTTTTCCTCTATTTAAAATAGTTTGCATCTATGACATTGAAAGAGGTTGTTACAAGGCTCCATCAACCACGGTTAATACATTTGATAAAAAAAAAATGAAATTGAATCACGAACAATCTGATTTGAATTGGAAAGAGCAACTGCAAGACTGTCAAATCGGGGAGTCATCATGTTTCACAACATTGATTCAATATAGATATATGTTCCTTTTCTAATACTATGATTACGAATCAAATAATTGTGTCCAATTGAAAAGCTTTCTCTACCTACCAAGGATGTTATTTTTATCACCATGCTTATCAATTATTTTAAAAAACTAATCCGTATCTGTAGATTGCTGAAATATTTTCTATCAAAGGGATATTTATTATATTTATTTATTATAAATATCTTTATTTATACATATATAATATATAGATAATTGTAAATATTAAAGCATTATATAAATATGATATGCAAATTCAAATGTAGTAATTGAAATTTTGAATATATACGAATTGGACAAGGACACTCAATGACAAATTTGAATACGGAATCGGATTATAGTTTATACAGGATCGTGTGACAAGCTTGCCCATTTATTACTCAAAATCACATTCCCATATAAACTTCAAACCGAAGAAAAATGGATTTTTTTCATATGTAATGTTCATATCGCTCTCACTCTCTCTCCTAGTGATCTGGACCGTTGATCACCGGATTTTAAATCTTCAATAAAAAAAATCAGCGACGGTTACGTTGTTTAAAAAACTCGGAATACCCCCCCACCCATTGATTTCGGGAAAATAAACCCGATTTTCCATCACTCGTCCAAGGGTAAACACGTCATTTTACACCTAGTTCCACGTTTGCTTCGCTAAGAGAAACACTTTCCGAAAGAACTACCAGTCTCGAGTCCCTCCTCCGTCACCTCCCGATTCTCTCCTATTTTTTTTTCTTGCTCTTTTTAGGGTTTCAGATCTGAATTTCGATTGGATCGTTCGATCTGGATGCGATCGAGCGGGGATTAGAGAGAGTTAGTGATGAATACGGGGAGGCAGACGGTGATGGACTTGGTGGAGGAGGCGAAGAAACGGGCGGTTCTTCTTCTCGTCTGCGTCTTCGGTCTCTCCTATCTCATGTCGTGTGAGTTTTTTCTTCTTCTTCTTTTGTTGGTCGATGTGGTCTGTTTGCTATGGTTTTTTAATCATCGCAGTCGTATAAACATCGGTTCGTATGTTCATGTAATGATTATGTAGTGGTGTTAAAGATGGGGGCGGATTTGTCTTTTGTACAGAAATTAATCGTTGTTTTGTCTAATTTTGAATTCTAAATGCAAAGATGCATGTTTTTTTTAATGTGTGTTTAATCGGAAGGGAAAGTTGTTTTTATTGAAACCACCTAATTTGTGCAATTGAAGTGAGAAATTAAAGATTTAGGGAACTTGTGATTATACATATATCGTAATGAAGCGGTGCATTGATCTGATTAGTTTGCAACGATTTGGAGCTATGAAAATCCAATTTTTTTGGGAACATGTGAATTGGTTCAGCTGATTGACAATTTACGGGAAATGCGATGCAAGAAATAAATTTATAGTTGTTCAGACACCATTGGTTCATGTCTATGCCTATCAAATCAAAGAATGGGTATTAACTATTGAGTTGCATTGGTTGTGGCCCAAATTGATTTCATGTGCGCCTTTAAGAAGGTGCATTTTGTTGTGTGTTTCCTAGGTTTCTGCTTTAGTTAATCACATGTTCTCAATCATATTGGCAAAAACAGGACTGCATTTTAGTTTTTTGTTTCTCATTGCTTGCTTCTCAGTGACAAGTTCCTCGGTTTGGGTTAATCTGCCTGCTGCTGCCTCCTTGATTGTCTTTCTGCGCTACATCTCACTTGATATTGACATGAGAAGAAGAACTGTGGTTGGGGACAAGAAGTCTTCAGCAAGTGATCTCTCTCAGAAGAAATCTATTGTAGAAGTTGATTATTCACATGAGACATCCGACTGGAGAAGAAAAGTGAACTCCCCTGCTGTTGAGGCTGCAATGGATCAATTTACCAGGCATCTGATTTCTGAGTGGGTGGCGGATCTTTGGTATTCACGGATAACACCAGATAAGGCTGGCCCAGAAGTTCTTGTGGACACCATGAACAGTGTCCTAGGTGAAATTGCATTTCGTGCAAGAGATGTAAATCTCATTGATTTTCTCACCAGGTTCCTCAACTTCCAATGTGTTCATTTGGTTTGTGATATGCTTATGTCTGAATCAACTTACGGAAATGACACTTGATTATATTACAGGGATATAGTCAATCTGATCTGCAGCCACTTGGAACTGTATCGTTTCTTTCAGGCCAAGATTAAACAGCATGAACTAAGAAAGCTTCCAATTGATCTATGGGATAGGCAGTTGAAGCTTGTTTTGGCTGCTGAGAACAAGTTGCATCCTGCATTGTTTTCTGCTGATGCTGAACACAAGGTTAGCCACTCAAGTTCCTTAAAGGTGGTTCAGTAGTGATCCTGTGATCTTTCCAATATCAACCTTGTGGCATGCCTGTCATGTTTAAGTGAAGTTTCTAGTTATTTTTGTGCATTGTATTGAATTATTGGGCGGGGAGAGGAAATGCATATGTGGAAAGGAACCTAGAGCAGATTGTACAAATTATAATGCAATCAATGCATGAAACAATCAAGTCATGTGTGTGCTTGCATGCACTACTGTGTTTGGTTGGGGGTTGGGGGGGGGGGGGGGTGTTTTTATTTTTTACAAAGTGGATTGGTAAATTTTTTATTCTTTTCTCCAATGGGAATTATTTTTTAATTGTACCTTACCTTCCGCACATACTTTTTTGTATTGGGTTTGAACTCAGTACTCAGTTTTTCTTGGCTCGGGCATAATACCACCAACTTTTCATAGATAATAAAGCGTTGAACTACAATTTCTTATTTTGCGATTTATTGGACTGATTTACTACAAAGCAGGCACAAATGTTCATAACTCTGTTTTGCCTGATATATTATTCAAAGTGTGTGGTTCGCTCACTATCTCTTTTGTTTGTTAATTACTTCTACTGTGCTGTGTAATCTTATGTATATATTGTTTTTGGTAGTTCAATTTGAGTTCTATTATGCCTTTTAACTATATTTCCAAGGGAGTGGACATATGAACTTCTCGGTTGTTGCTTAGGTATATAATAACCAGTATCCATTTTCCTAGGTTTTGCAGCATCTAATGAGTGGGCTAATGTCACTCACTTTCAAGGAAGAAGATCTGCGCTGTTCCTTTTTTCGGCGTACAGTTAGAGAGCTTCTCGCTTGTGCAGTTATACGACCTGTCTTGAACTTAGCTAACCCCAGGTTTGGCCTTTTTTATTATAATATTTCCCTTCATTCTTTGGTTCTTTGTTTTTTTTCCGTCTAATTTAATCTTCCTGGTTTTAACTCACAAGTCAGGTTTATCAATGAAAGGATTGAATCTGTGGTTCTTTCTCGTACCCAAAAGGCCGATAGAGCAGTCACACCTCTAGCCCAAGAGACAACATCAGTCAAGCCAAATGGACCTACTGCAAGGATCACAGGGGATTACTTTTCAGGGATAATAGACCATACTGTGGGGGTTGAACTTGTCCCTTTGAAACACAACCATTCTGTTAATCCCTCTGCTGATCACGTGCAGAAGAGTACTTACTTACTTCCAAGGGACATAAGTTATAATTTTGCGAAGCATTCAGTTGGCATGAATAATACCAACTCGATGCCTTTGAATATTGCTTCCGGGACTGCTGGGTCATCCCCAAGTGGCAGTTTTCTGCCTTCAGGTACCCAAGCTGTTGATGGGAGAATCACTTCTGGTCAACGATCTGGCGAATGGGGACAGATGTTAGATATAATGTCTAAAAGAAAAACTCAGGCACTGGCTCCAGAACATTTTGAAAACATGTGGACAAAGGGGAGGAACTATAAAAGAAAGGAAGGAGCAGATCGATTGGAAAAACAACGTGTTGAGAATGCATCTGAAGGTATTTCTGATGCTTCAGCATGCATGAGTGTGTCATCTAATTATCAATTTCCAGATGCACAGGATGACAGATCTGAGAGAAAGGTTGATTCTCTCCAGCTCAAGGATCAGGTGGTCGGAAGTCTGCATAACTACACTGGTAAAAATGGACTGCATCATCTGAAAGCTGAATCATATGAAGGAACTTTAAACCAGGATCTCATTCAGGATGATTCTGAATTGGACAGTGAGAGCTCTTATTCAACTGATGATGATGAAAGCAACGTCGTCACAGGTCTTGATTCCCCAGGAACGAAAGTCTGGGATAGCAAAAACACCAGGAATGCCATTGTTTCCCGCATACGACACCCTCTTGAGAGCTCTGAAGTCCATCCGGGGAAGACGAACAGTAAGGATTTGGATTGCCATAGGACATCTAGAACACGATTAGCTAGAAAAAGGTCTAGAATCGGCAGTCAAAAGTTGTCCACATGGCAAGAGGTTGAAAGAACATCATTCTTGCTGGGAGATGGTCTGGATGTTTTAAATCCATCAAAAGGAGATGTGAGAGAAGATGAGTTTAGCGATGACACTGCGGTGGATGACTGGGGTAGAATATACAGTGGAGCATCTGCCTCTTCTTCTGCATCATACATATCAGCATCATGTCCTCACAACTCTTTGGAATCTCCTATAAATTCTGTGTTGTCAGATTCATTCCTAAAATTGAGATGTGAGGTAATTATGATGCATTTCTCTCCTTTTTACGTCCTTGTTCATCTTTAAAATATAACAAGGTTATGCTGGTTGCCTTGCGGTGTGATGATGCACTTTTTTTTTTGTTAAATTATAGGTGCTAGGGGCCAACATTGTGAAGAGTGGTTCCGGATTATTTGCTGTGTATTCTATCTCTGTGACAGATGTAAATAACAATAATTGGTCCATCAAAAGAAGGTGCCCAACAAAATTTATTAATTATTTTTGTGAATCTGTTACATTTATTTACTGATTTGAGAATTTATGGTCTGTTTTTGAGCCTTGACTCTCTATTTTTAGGTTCCGTCATTTTGAGGAACTGCATCGTCGTCTAAAGGAATTCCCTGAATACAATCTTAGTTTGCCACCCAAGCATTTTCTCTCATCAGGCCTAGATGCGCCTCTTATTCAAGAAAGATCTAAACTACTTGACAAATATTTGAAGGTAAGACATGTGCCTATGTATAATTTTCTTATTTGGAATGAGGACTGCCTAAGGACTAGTATCAACTGCTGCTCATTAAACATTCCGCTTGATAACATACATCACAATTTGGTTTGTTCTTTTTTTTTTTTTTTGGGTGGGGGGTTGTGTTTTTTTTATACACTGACCACATGAAGCAAGACATCAAGAAATGATGTCAATACCATTTTCAGTGGATTTACTTTTTGACATATTTCTGGTGCTAATCTGGAGTTTTTAATCTTCATATGTGGTGAGGACATCAGGTTGTAAGGGGGAGTGGCAGGGCTGCTTGAAGTTTTACAATTATACCATCACCACATGAATTAACATAATAAAAAATGAGTTTGGATGCTTCCAGGTAGTTTGACGACCACTAGGATCAGAACTATGAATTAAGGAGTTGGTCCTGTTGCCGTGGTGCTAGTTTCAATGGCATGTGTATTATCCTGCTTGTACCTTGAATTTCATATATGTGTTCATAAAGAGAGAACATTTAATGAGTTAATTTAATTTGAAGATTTTTTTCTACCAACCATTTTCATTCTCGCTCTTTATTATCCTTGAACTCTCTTGATCATGTCTCTCTTTTTCAGAAGCTTCTCCAGCTTCCAACTGTATCGGGATCCATTGAAGTTTGGGATTTCCTTAGTGTCGATTCTCAGGTACTACAGTTTCCTATTCGTTCTTCTTGCCTTTTTCCCATCCACCCATTCAATAACATTGGGAATAATTTCTGGTGCACTTCTATTAAATGAACAGACATATGTTTTCTTGGACTCTCTCTCTATTAGACAGACATTATCAGGTGAGTTTGGAACCTCATATGTCATACATTCCTCTTATTATTAGGACTTTCTTGGCTAACATATTTTCTTCACTTCTATGGAAGTTAAACTAGATGAGAAGCCATATGAGAAAAGCATGATGGTCCAGGGATCAGTGGATCCTGCAAAGGACCAATCAGACATCGTCAGAGAACAAATTGGATCGATATGTAAGGAGTCTTCTTCAAAGACAAAGCAAAATTCTGAATCAGGAAATTTTAAGTCAAAAACAAAAATTACAGAACCAATGACTGTTTCTGCAAAAAGTGATGGCTCTGGAAAGGATTTTGATGATAGGCCTCGAAAGAGTGGTTCTTCATTTAACAAATCTGAGAAGCCTGTTAAAGTTTTGGTCAGAGGTACAGAGAGTGAAGAGGTACCATCTCAGTTCCTTTCAGAAGCTGCTGCTGATCCCAGCATACCTACTGAGGTAAATTATATACTTATCTTGTTATTAAGTCAGCCAATTTTTTTAACTAAAATTGCATGTTCTGTACGGAATGATTATGTATAACTTTGATCCATACTCCTGAATTGAATATGCTGCTGCCTCTTCTGTTCGTGTGATTTGGAGTTCAACTGCATTTGTTTGTGTGTTTTGTTTGACAAAACTGGCTTATATGCAGTGGGTGCCCCCTAACTTGAGTGCTCCTATACTCGATTTAGTGGATGTCATTTTCCAGCTTCAAGATGGTGGGTGGATTAGGTAATCCAAGGAAGCAAATACCTTTTGTTTTCCACTTGTAGACTTGGAGCTTCTTTATCAGTTGATTTTCTTGTTATTCCATCTGTAATCTTTAACAACATGACTTTCTTCTCTGCTGAAGACGTCAAGCATTTTGGGTGGCGAAACAAATACTACAGTTGGGAATGGGAGATGCATTTGATGACTGGTTGATTGAAAAAATACAGCTTTTGAGAAAGGGATCAGTGATTGCTTCTGCAGTTGAACGAATTGAGAAGGTAATCCATAAAGCCTTTTGTTAAGTTCATATGTTTAGTTGTTGCCTTATTTCACCACCATCATAGCCACGAACTTTTTTGGTTAATCAGATAAATTATTCAAATGAGGTTTAAACCTGTTATCAACCCAGTTTTGTGTGTGTGCATCAATTTTTCCTGATATTTTATCAACTAGTTATTTCAGAGGACTCTTCTGGTTTATTACCCACATCACATTGTCTGTATAACATGTATGCAATTGACTTTATGAGAGATGACAGACTTATGATTGAAAAGGCTCACCAAGGAGGATCCATGGCATGGTATGAACATAAGGCCAAACTATAAAAGTATTGGAAAAATGCTTGGCTATTCTGAGGATTTTTTATTTTTTCATGACGTGGAATCTGACATTTTTTTCCTTAATGTTTGGAAATATGCTTGGGTATGCTTAGTTGTGTGTATGGTGCCTATTTTTAGCAGATAACTATGAAATTTCAAATGCTATTTTACCATGAAATTAGTTGAAAGTTCACATTCTCTTTTTGTTCATGTTGGATGTTCTAATAGATTCCCGTCATAATTTGTAAGCAGCAGGAATGCTATGTTTTTCCTTATCATAGATGTTGTAAATTTATGCTTTAAATTGTGCACTTGTATGTTGTAGATCCTTTGGCCCGATGGAATATTTATAACAAAACATCCAAAGCGTAGACGACCCGCACCGACCTCTTCACCTAAAGAAGGGGACCCTCAAAAGAATGACCAAATGGCAAACAGTTTATTGACCCCTGAGCAGCAGCTAGAAGCGGATCGTCGTGCAAAGTTTGTTTATGAGCTTATGATTGGTAAGATCAGTACTCATTTCCTTTCATGTATCCTATGATGGTAATTTTGATGTTCCATTTGGAGAAACACCATGTCCATGCTCATGCAAGAATGGTGTTCATCTACACAGATTTCTTTCCTACTTCATAAGAGTCTTCCAATGCATGGAAATTTGTGTAATGTTTCTTGATGAAATTATATGTTTGGGGGATAAACATTTCCATACCTCATTTTAAATGGAATTGTTGTCATTCCCTCGACAGAAATTTCTTATGTGTTAGTTCAATGGAAGACTATCGATATTTCCTCAAGCAATCAACATCTAGCTTTGACTCACCAAATGATCTTAATTGTTAAAAATAGAGGGGGAAACGGCTGGGAAAATATCGGTATCAATCATTTTAGAGGAAAGCAGATGCAAAAGTGGACAAGTATCTCATAATCAGACATAATATGTTTGTTTGCATGTAAAGCGTCATTAAAAAATGGAAGTTTATCTTTTTTTCCCCACCTCATAAAAAGAAACTCATTAATTTATTGTCTAGTTGTCGTTTTATGGACTGATTTACTTAATTGTTAACACACAAGTGATCTTCTCTTCGTGCAGATAATGCTCCTTCTGCCCTTGTAGGCCTTGTTGGTCGAAAGGAGTACGAACAGGGTGCACACGACCTTTACTTCTTTTTACAGGTAAATTTCAATATTGAAAACATGGTTGAATGCCATCTTTAATGTCACCATTTGAACAAGCTAAAGAAGAATTTTTTTTTTTTTTTAAATTCCAAATTGATATATGGATGTATCAAAAACTATATTCAACCTAGTATTAAATTGTTCATACTAATTGGAAAATGGAGTTGTCCCTTAGACGTGTGTGTTCACTTCTGACAAATTGCTACTGTTTTTTTTATTTTTTATGCAGTCACCTGTTTGTATGAAGCACCTGGCAATTGAACTCCTCGAATTGCTCCTACTATCAGGTTTCCCCGAACTTGATGATGTGGTCAGGCAATGCCATGAAGAGAAGGAAAAGTTTGGGGTCTTTGAAGGAACCTAAATCGTTCATGAATTAAAGTCAAGTGCCTTTTGGTCTGTGTATGCTTTGACAGGATTCATGCTCCATTCGAAAAATATGCCTTGACCTGTGACTGTTGCTGGCATCGAGAGTTTGGACTTTCTTACGCAATAATAGCTGATTGAGAAGGTCGGGACTGAGGGGTAACTGACTTCAGCATATGTGGTTTTGTAGCGGTGGTTGTTTGCGGTGATGAATGTGTTTGTTCTGCCCCGCATTCAGTTATTAGCTTTGATTTAAGAGGAGAAGTGCTTGTTTTTTTTGGTAGTTAGGTTTGCATAGTTAATTCTTTCAAATGGTGGTGATTCAGCATCAATTCTTTGTGTATTTGTATTCCTTTCACAAGCCAATTTTTTATTTTTTTTGTTTTTGGGTTAGGGTTTGTTTGGGGGGGGGGGGGGGGATGTGGGCCGGGGTGTGTGTTGCGTGTTATACAGCAGGGCTGATTCTAATAACTCCAAATAAGTGCTTCTACGTATGCCATGTATTTTTTTTATTTGTATATTGTATTTTTTTTAATTGTATATCGTATTTTTTTTTATTGTATACATAGGCTACAAGGAGCATGGAACCTTGATTGTTTGATTATCTTGAGATTTTACTATTCTGGGGCTGTTTGAGGACTTAAAAAGGCCATTTGGAAATCCGTCTTCACGTGATTTTGTTTTACTAGAAATCGGGAAGGCTAAACATTTTATTGGTAAAGCCTGCGTAATTATTTTTTTTCTTCAGTTTTTAGTATAGAAGTATATATTTTTTAAAGGGAAAAGTTCATATAAACCCCTTGTAATAAACTGTTTGAAATCCATATAATCCCTTGGTTTTTTCTGAAATTCATATAGCCCCCTGAAAACTTCTATATGTAAATTTAAATAGTTTCTTAAGTTAAATTTCTGTTGATGAAAAAAATAACCTTTGTTGAAAACATAGTATACAAAAAAACCTTCAATGTGATAAAAATGTAGAAAATTCTCAGTAATGATGAGTTTGTCCTTTCTCATAGGTTTTATAATCTATTTCAAGAAGTAAAATCATTATTTACATATTATTTTTTACATTTTAAATAAATTGAATAAGGTTTTTGGTATACTGTATTTTCAATAGGGATCAAATAGAATGTTTACAGAATATTCTTCATCTATCAACAGAAGTTTAACTTTGGGGGATATTTGGATTTACATAGATGCTTTCGGGAGGGGGGGGGGGGGGTTATATGAACTTTAGCAAAAATCAGGGAGCCATCGATCTCGACGGCCCGACCATGAGCCGTCGAGGGCTCCAAGTTCAGGTGTCCAGGAACATGCACTCAGACCCATGGTCACAAATTTGTTCATAACTTTACCGATACACATCTGATTCTTAATCTGAAAGATGCGTTGGAAAGCTAACAGAATAAGAATCCCAACCATATATTAATTTCTGAAAATGAGGGTTTATAGGTTCTCTGAAAGCTCACAAGAATATGATAAACACTTAAAAAAAAATAACTAGAACAAAAGCAATGCACCAAAACATAATTTGAAGACATGAAATGATTGAGAAAAACCATTAACGTTACATCCGTTTATTAAAAAAAGGTTGTATGGACTTCAGACAGTTTACATGGAGTTATTTGTATTTTTCCTTTTTTAAAAGCAAAGAACGTGAGTTTTCTAAGAATTAATTTTTATTAAACTATTTTACACGAAACCATACTTTTTAAACTGATTTTTTTAAAAAAAATTGAGTTTTCAGCTGGTATGGTTTAACTAGATTATAGATACCCCCCATTCAAGCAGCACAATTATGTGAACAGAGATGAATGACCACCCTTCTCATAGGCTACGATTTTGTTTTTAGGAAATTGTTAAGTCATCATTACAATCACTTTTGCAAATATATTTGTTAAATAAAATACATGTTTTAATAATAAATAAAATACATATTTTAATGAATTGAATGCCTACATTTTCTTTGTAATAGAAAATATATAATAAAGTATATATAGTGTTACATGATGTAGTGTCTACGAAAAAAACGACTGCAAAAGTGTTGTATTCATGACCCTGCTTCTGTTGTTTTAAGATGGATGCATCAGAGGAATTTTCTCAAAGAGCTCAGCTAATGTTAAGCAAGTTCAGACCCTAATGAAATTACTCGCTTGCCCAAACCTAATTTTGGTAACCGGTTTGCACCCGTCCAAGGATCAAACCCCTTGGGCACTAATTTTTTTATTTTTAAATCATCACACTTACATTTAATGATATATATAAATTAATTGCACAGTTGCACATATGTGAAAAATACATTTCGATCTGATTATTATTTGCCCATGCAGGGAATACCCATTGCATTAATCAATTTCGGATAAATTATAGCTAGTTCCTGGTACAGATGCATAGCTATATGGGTAAGATCGAAAACTCAGAAATGAGTGGCACTTAATTTTGATCCAATGCGGGCTCCGTTTGGGAGATCTTCTTGAGCCAGCGTGTCTACCAAGGGCAGGGGCATACTGCTAAAGCGGTTTTTTTTAGCGTTGGCGAAGAGACCAACAAATACACACTAATCATACAAAATAAAATCAAACACAGAAGCTGCGAATTTCATTTATTTGAGCGTATGCAAGTCTTGGTGTTTGCCGACGCAAATTCGAGGCAAACTCCATGCCAAACGGAGCCTCAGACTAATCATACAACGTACAACCACTACTTTCAATATAATTGCGTAATTCTCTCTTCCGCTATTGTGGTTTTTCTCATTTACGTATAGTAACTGCTTCTGGATGATTTGAGTTATCATGGATGGAAAGTTTATACTGCTAATAGTTCTTAGCATCCTGCATTGAACTCTCAGACAAAAAACCCAAACTATTACTCACAGAAACTTCAATCCCAGGAACATATATACAGTAAATGGAAAATGTTACACAGTCTAAAACGCAGACCACACATGTTTTCATTTTTCTAAAAATCATATACCTCATTTGATGACGTATATACTTTGATAAAAGATGATGCATAATCATTTATAAAATTATGAAAAAAATTTAACGAGGTATATATCTCGATACAGTGAGTGAAGAAGCTAAAGAGATATATAGGACTATATTTGTGACTCTAAAAAGACTGAGTAATAGAGCTCAGTAAATAAACTGGGACCTAGTGCATGGAAAAGGTCCCAATATAGGACCTCAAATTGTGTTGTGATGGGAAGGAAAGATAAAAGGCAAGGCATGAATTAATCCCAGATACCAGTGCTCTTGTTATCTATATCAAGCACAACAATGGCAGAGAAAAACAGTTTATAATAGTTATACAGGAACACAGACAATATGAATCGTCTCACTGTGCAAGTGACAGGAAAAAAGGTCCAATAATCTAGCATGCCTGTGAGACTGATGAGATTGGTATGAGCTGCATAAACAAAATCAAATCATAAAATTAAGAAAACAAGTCACAGAGTTACCATGCAGCTTGCACATGCAATATATAGGGCATGCTGGAAACTCTGAAAGATATCCATCCAGAAAAAAAGAAGAAAGTCCAAGCCAAAAATCTAATCATGTAACAAGGTGAAGATATAGAATCAAAATCAATTAATCCACATAAGATGATCAAGAATCAAAATCAATTAATCCACATAAGATGATCAAGCCCTCAACATTAATAAACAACATTTTAGGTTACGTCCACCTGCATCTTGATTTCATTTTACTTGAGGGTGATAAGAAATCCACTCATCTACACATACAACACACAAGGGATTGATATGGTTGAAATCCTTGTCTTAGCACATTTCTTGTCCAGTTGTACCCATGTAATAGTGGAGAAAAACATTTTTTCTGCTCATAATCTTTTGCAATGTTGCACTACGAAGTTCCAGCTCTTTTCATCCTTAAAATCCTCTACATAATGTTTTCATAACCTATTTAGATCATCAGATAAGTCACACGCTCGTCCACACCACTTTCTAAATGTCATCTAGTACAAAATTAAAACAGGTTAACCAATTGAGTGATGTACCAGTCCAGTTTGCTGTTGTAAAAACAGAACCTGGGGCTCTATAGAAGGGTGATATGGTACTAAACCAGCAGTGGGTGCAATATCCAATTTTCGAACCTAACAGGAATGGAGCACAAACAGAGGAATGCTTTTAATGACTCAGGTCATAGGTAAGCCTTAAGAACCGGCTGAATTTTCAATGTACATGCAAAATCTAAAACAATTACCTAAGTTCATCCACAGGCACATACATATGAACAGTGGATTGTTGAAGAAATGCAAAAACCATTTTACAAAATTGTCCCAATTCACAAGTTGCAAGACCCAAGACAGAAATCTGAGGTCATATACTAAAATCACAACACGAGGACCTCGACCAGAGAAGCAGAATTTGATAAAATAACATCAAATATCAAAAGCAAGACACTCAATGTGACTGGTCATGTTAGGTATTCAATATAAAGCTATCCCAACCATCAAAGATGTTCTCAAAAGATGATAATTTTAATACAAAGACCCACAATGAACAACCAAAATCCATATAAGAAAACATAAAACCAAGAGAACATCCATCTAAAACTCTCAAAGGGCCAACTAAATCAACCATAAGAAAGAAAGAAACAGAGAGAAGCACTACAAATAAGTCGACACAAAAAATTCACCAAAAGAACCTCAGAACTAAGCCGACTGTGCCGTCGGCTTCTTCCTTGGAGCAGCTTCCGTACCTAATTCATCACATACCGAATTATTTTTTTTTTCTCTTCAAACAACAAAATGAGAGAGTTAAAAGAGAGAGTAAAACAAACAACACCTTCTCGGAAGTTGGACTTGAAGCGGCGGGGGAGGTGGCGGAGGTACTTCATCCTGCCAGTGCCGGTGGTCTTTCTCCTTATCGCTTTCACACTCCAGTTGTCTTTCATACAAAACAGATCAAATCAGATCACGTGATTCAGATCTATCTAATAAAAACATTGACGGATGGGATTGATTAGGTTTTGCATTACATTTGCGGGTGCGGGCGGCCGGGTAACCGCAGGCGGCGCAACGGCTCTTCTGAAGGTGGAAGCTGCGGCGGCCGCACCTCACGCACAGCGTGTGCGTCTTGTTCCTCCTCTTCCCGAAGCTTCCAGTACCTTTTCCCTGAAATCAAAATCATCACTGTCAGATCGATCGATTGAAACATGAATCAGAACCGACGGAAGAGGAGACGGGCCTACCATTTTCGCGCGGTTGGAAACCCTAACCGACGAAGTCCTCGCAGGGTTTTATTGTCCCGTGTGCGTGTCTCTGTAGAGTGGATCTGACGGCGGTCTCTGAGATCGGACGGTTACCAGTGGTGGATGTTTCCGGTCTCAAATCAAGCACGAATTATCCATGTAACCGGGCCCCGGCCCGGTCCGTTTATATGATGGACTTGTCGTGTCGGATTGTAAATAAAAAGGATGGGTGAATGAATCGGGTTGAAGCTAAATCTTCTAGTCCAAAATTAACCCAATCAGTTCTCAAACTTAAAAAGTTCAATTTAAATCCAATCCGATGGACTAGTTTAACAAGATGTTATTTAGACAATTAGAACTTTATTAAAATTTATCACTCTCTATATGATCCGGTTTGTTTCTAGTTTTCTGAATCTTTAATTCAAATTAAGTTTGGATTAATCTTTAGATTGAATTTGAATGCTAAAATTCAAACTCAAAATCATGATCATATTAGAATGGGGTTGTGCTCAATCTGTCCAAATTGCACACCGGACTGTCTCCACCGGTCCGTAAATGAAATCGCCGGAACGGCCCAGCGCCAGATATCTCATGAAATCTACTTCTTCAGATTTCGGGAATAATACACGGGTTCAACGGATCTGATCAATTGAAGGACCATCACCATATAACACGAGCAACACGTGGGGGGTGAGGTTTCGGTGCCCACTCGTGGGTTGTTAAATAAACACTAATAACAGTGTTGTCTCTCTCTCTGTGTGATCATGAGCGTCCTCTAATGGAGGAGATCGACGAAGATACGGCTCCGCCGATGAAGGCGGAGGAGTTCAGGCCACAGTATCCGAACAGGGCAGATGAAGAAGGAATCCTCACGAGGTGCGGCCTCAAGAAGAAGCTCGTTCGGGCTGGGCATGGATGGGATTCCCCCGAGCCCGGCGACGAAGTCTCCGGTACGTCAAACACTCATTTAACCCATAATAGTGGCTATAATCGTCAATCATCATCGGTTTCTGGTTGCTCTTTCTTTTTTTTTTTTTTTTTTTTGGAGGAACATGTGGGCTTATCTATTTCAATTAAAATCAAAATAGACTATGACCGAGTGAGTTTACAAAGGAGGAATAGGACAAAATAACAAAAAATTGATGTTATATTTTTATTGTTCTTTGTTTCTTTCTTTCTATGTATTATCTTAATCTGTTGTGCTTAAAGTTTTGATGGGTATTGTTTGAAATGTTTTTTTGTTTTGTGCAGTTCATTATACGAGTCGAGTGTTGGGTGGGGAGCAGTTTTCCTCCAGTAGGAACAAGGGGGAGCCATTGGTGGTGGTGATTGGTGATGGTACGTGTTTTCCAACATTTGGGTTATCATGTTAAGATAGCTTTCTTTCAGTTAACATAAGTTCTCTTTATGTTCTGATGATCCAACAAACCGTGTTAAATAGGCATACCCCGTGCATTCTCAATATTGTCTACACATGAACAACGCAAATTCACCTTTGCAAATGTTTGAAAATTCATCCCTTGTAAAATTTATAAGGAAAAGAGTGGGTAGCTGATTTAGATAGGACATCAAGTGTACTATCTATTCTTGTCAGTTTAATGGAATTGATTTTCATGTGCAAGTAAAACTACTAGTTTGAAATGTCATCGACTTTGGAGGGCATTGAAATATAATTCTGTGCTATTTTTTGAGACGTGTTTTTATTTTTTTTGTGTTATTGATTAATTTATGGATTTCTGGGTGATCTATCATACAAGAAAACATTGCATGGATGAAAATTGATGTGTGATGAAATTTATGTAATTTGATTTAGTTATTTATATTATGCCCTCAGCTACACACATAAGAAGATATGTTTTCTTATGACAGACCATGTGCTTAAGGGATGCAATGATGGCCTTGTGACTATGAGGAAAGGAGAAATTGCTGTCTTTACTGTGCCTCCTAAGTCGACTCATGGATCCCATGATGTCTTCTTTGCCATCCCTATTGATGCGAATCTGCAGTTTGAAATCGAGATGATATCTTGGTTGAAAGTTGTCGATGTGTGTGGGGATGGAGGTATAATCAAGAAAATCTTAAGCAGAAGTGAGATGTTGGTGCGCCCAGAAAAGAAAGACGAAGTGACAGGTAAATACTAGTTTATCATGGAATCCAAATCCAATTATGAGATGTCTATATTTTGTATTCTTTCATCTTATTTTTCATGACACATTGCTGTAGTGAGATACGAAGCAAGACTGGAAGATGATAGCCTCGTGGCAATGTCCCCTGAAACAGGAGTGGAATTCCTCGTAAATGATGGTAGATTTACTTGATGTTGTATTATATCTTATTGAATATCTCAAATAAGCAGTGGACATTTATCTTAACAAATTTGAGTTTAATGTCTCAAAATAGGTCACCTATGTCATGCTGTTGAGAAAGCAGTGGTAACCATGAGGAAAGGAGAAAAGGCTCTGCTACGAGTGGATTCACGATGTATGTTATTCTTCTGCTTTGAATCCTCTACACGCCGTTTGTGTATTTAATATGTGTCTTACTTTCATTTAATGGAATTACTAGATGTCTCCGATTTTATGTCATTATTTTTCTCTGTACATTTTGAAATGATACAGACTGGATATTTAGTATTTTTCTTTTGTAAAATTGCATTTATGTTGCATGTTGAATCCTCAACATCTTTTTCTATTCTTTGTTGAGCCTTTTTTATGTCTGTACGTAGTTCTTACATTTAGTGGCTGTTTTGTTCTTCCACAACAAAAATGCATGCTAGTATTTCAGTCCCTGGAACTACAAATATGTGCACAGTAAGCCATGCAATTGCAAACTCAAGTGGGATAACTAATTGATCTCATGGCAGTAGAAGACCTCATTAGAACTGAAATCAGCAGAAGCGGTAAATAAGATTTTGATGCCCTTAATTATCTTACAAAGATGTAAGCATCTTCCTTTCTATCTCACTGCAAAAACATCCACTTATCTTATTTTCAATGCTAGTAAGCTATTTTAGTTTGCTCCATTATGATGTCCATGTTATTGTTTTAAGAAAATTTGGAATTTGCAGTGCCTTTCAAATCCGTGTTTAAATATGGGAGCTTCAGATGCACATTTCTTGACAGTTGACACAAACAAAAAATGAAATCAGTTTGTTGACTTCCTTGGAGTTCTGACTTGTCTCAAGCCCATTGTATTTCCCTCATATGCAGATGCATTTGGTTGTTATGGAAGGCCTGCACAAGATGGCCTTTCTGCTATACCACCTAATGCTGTCATCATCATCTCCTTGGAATTGGTTGCTTTTAAACTTATAGAATGTATCACAGAGGATATGAAGGTTGTCAAGAAGATAACAAAACCAGTGGAGAGCTTTGAGAAGCCGAATAGTGGAACCATTGTCCAAAGTAAGTTCTCTGGTATTGCATTGATGACAAGCATCATGTGCAATAAATATCACTATATGATGACATTTACGAGTGACCATAATGCAGTTAGGTATATTGCTAAACTTGAAGATGGTACTCTTTTCGACCAAAAGGGATTTGATGGGGAGGATCCATTTGAATTCAAAATCGATGAAGGTTTGTAGACTTGTAGTGAATATATGTCTTGCTTTCACTTCTCCTCGTAATATGATCTGAATCAAGTATATATATGGATCTACAGAGCAAGTCATTATTGGCCTTGATCTAGCAGTCGCTTCCATGAAACGTGGAGAGGGTGCTCTTATCATCATTGATCATCAATATGGATTTGGAAACACTCAGACCCAGATGAATCTAGTTGCAATCCCTTCATTCTCAACTTTGTATTATGAAGTTGAGATGGTAGAATTCACAAAGGTACAGAATTTAGCCCACTCATATCTAGTTTATTTCTTTTTTTTTTTCCAAGTCTGACTGTTGCTGAGCAGTTCCGCGATTCTACTATTGTACTTGAATAATTGTATCGTAAGATCTCATAATATTATAATAAGAGCAATATAATTTCTGTGTAGCTATCTCTTCCGTATTTTTTCTACTAAGATATTGATTGGTACATTGTGGTTCAGGTGAAAGAGCCATGGGACATGGAACCAGAGCAGAAGATTGAATATGCTGCTAAAAGGAAAGAGGAAGGTAATCTATATTTCAAGGCTGGAAAGTACCAACGAGCTTCACTGAGATATGACACGGTAAGATAATTCTTCAGAGCAACATATCTCTACACATAGCTTCATTAACCTGGCCCCCACTTAGCTAGACGAATTGATGTGGAAGGTCCTCAAGTTTACGGCATTTTCTGTAAGATTGAATTGACAGAGAGATCTTTAGTACGAAAATTATTGGTATGTTTTAATAGGAAATAATAAACATGTTAACAAGGAGAAGAAGAGAACTCATCAAGTAGCGTACTTGCTATTGCAGTTACTTGTACAAAATAAAATAATGGCTTTTCATTTTAGTCCATCTTGGAGCTACTTCATCCCATTTCATCATTATATTCGCATTTTGCATTTGATATTTTTAGCTGCTAATTATTTCTTCATTAAATAGGCGGTGAAATATGTGGAGTTTGATGCTGTTTTCAATGAGGAGCAAAAAAAAATGGGAAAGTTCTTCAAAGTTTCTTGTAATCTTAATAATGCAGCATGCAAGATTAGGTTGAAAGAATTCAGGGAAGCTGTTGCATTGTGCTCAAGGGTAAATACTCAACCTTCACTACTTTTGGGATTTCTTATGCTTTTATAGCTGAAGAGGAAATGCTTATTCTCCACATAAATAATATAATAAATAATAGTGATTCAAGAACTACATAACATGAATGTACAACATGACTGGTAATGTTTTATTGACCATGCAAACATGATTAAAGTATGGTTTTGTTGTAGAAGATCTATAAATTCTCTTTCAAATTGGAGTCAAATAATTTATGGGCTTCTATTCTTCCCATTGCAGGTATTGCAACTTGAGTCTTGCAATATCAAAGCACTTTTCAGGAGAGCTCAGGCATACATAGAGATGACTGATTTCGACCTGGCAGCGTTGGACTTGAAGAAGACACATGAGATAGACCCCCATAATCAGTGAGCTCTCTCTCTTGCTCTCTGCAATTTTGTTTTCATTTTTTGTATACATCGCAAGTGGTACAAATTAACATACCACACAAATACAAGTTAATGCATACATGGATACACAGACAGAAGTCACAGAATCACATTTGTCCATACATCATCTATTCTTTATTATCATAATATTTTCAAAAGACTTGACTTAAATTGAGTGGAAAAAGTATGTTTTTTTTGGCAAATAAGGATTAACCAAACATTATTGTCTTTCATATTTAATAATTTACGATATAAAGATGGGGCATATTTGCCTTTTATGATCATCCATAAAAAATACACAATGTATGCCCACACCCGAACATCAGACCATATACATTGTATGTCCTCTGAACAAAGCATTTGAAATCTGTTATATTTTCAACATGCACAGATATGCTTGTTATTCACATGGATTCGATGCATGTGTAGGGAAGTGATTTTGCAACTTGCACGAGTGAAGAAATTACAGTCATACTACGACAAAAAAGAATCCAAGCTCTTCACCAACATGTTTGGAAAGTCGAGAATATACAGCCCAAAGAAAAGTCCCACTCTATGGTAGTCCACAAAGTGCATATTCACAATTTGCAGGACATCTGGAAGCAAAGATCTGATGACTTTGCTTCTTGATGAAATGCTAGATTATTAAAACATTGCCAAATACTTCGATGAAATGTTTATAATTTTCTATTAGCATTATATCATTGTGTGTGTATTTAACCAAATCTCCATCTTAATAATAATATATCTTTTCTTCATTTTAATGGTTTAGTTTTAATCCCAAGGCCAGCACCTTAATATTTCAAAGTACCTGTGATTCCGTGCTCAACCATTATTGTATTTCTTATATTTGTCTACTAAAGCATCCTCGAACTTGCATGTGTGTTCTCCATATCTTCTCTTTCTATGTGTTTGCTAGAGAACTCTTTAATCCAAGATCAGATGTTAAATTCATCAATGACAATTTTTAAGAAGACAAGAAGGCAGAAAACATGGTCGTGGTGTTTTTTTTTTTGTATTTTTGATAGCAGAAAACGTGTTCAAGGAAATCAACAAATTGTTCATAGCAGAACCTTGAGGGGACTCCGTCACTCCACACTCCCTGAGCAGATTAAATCTCCAAAGTCCAAGCAAAATAAGCATCTTCACATATAATGCATCCATGTGAAACTTGGAAGAGTGAACTTTAAATGACCCAACTGAATCATCAAAGTGATGTGGAATATTTTTCATTAACTCGGAATCACCGTAATCACAACCGGAACATGATGGAGATTCCATAGATGACCATGAAATAAAATGTCGTTGTTTGATGCCTATTTTGATCCATGATGGAGCAGATTGTGGTGGTGGGCATTTCAAATGTGTTTCATGCTTTTTATGTACAAAATCAATCCGTATTTGAGAAACTCCTACAACAATGTTTCTCAAGTAGAAGGTTTCAACTACTTGCTTATCAGAACGCGGATATTCCCAAACAAACCCTAAGCCTCCTTTGGATAGAGAATTATGAAGTTTATGACTATTTTAGTATAAATAAGGATAAAATGATTTTTTACGTATAATTGTGTTTTGAATTATTTTTGTAAGTGACCGAATTAGTCAGTGCCGAATAAACACAAGGGCTGGACTAGGAGCAGCCCCTGTTGATAAAAATGGGCCGGAGGAAGGAGAACCCATGGGTCCGAAATTTCACCAACAGCTCATATGAATCCGCTTTCCTTTGAAAGTTGGGCAGATGATTAAGCTCGACCTAAAAAGGCAACCATACGCTGTTAAGTCGCAAGACAGGAATCACACGTTGCCCGACCTTAAGATTAAGCTGACTAGAGGGCAATACCCGAGTAGAAGGCAGGTCGGCCATATGGCCCTCCTTTGCAAAAGAACGGTTAGCAGAGGGAATATTCCCTAACACTGGAAAAGGACAGTTCGTCAGAAGAACGGTTATAGTATGATGATGATCCCTAGGAGCCACGTGTTCAAGGATCCTGAGGCCACGTGGAGATTCCATATCGTGATATGATCACCCCGCAAGGCCAAGCTCGGCACGCCCTTATGGAGTATAAAAGGGGAGACTTCCCCTCCTTCTAGAGGTATGCAAACACTGACCCTCTCTCCTATGAAAAACGGAATGACTCTAAATTTCTCTTCTTCCCGGAAAGGAGAGATTTACTGACTTGAGCGTCGGAGGGGTGTTAGCCGGCACCACACTAGTGTGAGTTTCAGGTAAGGAAGGAAGGAAGAGAAGGACGATCAAGGAGGCTGCAGGCGGTGATGAATTGACGCGAAAGGGAGAGCCAGCCCACGCCATCTCGGGTCTACAATCCAAACCCGAATCATCGAAGATCCGGCGCGAGAGGGGAGAACCGGATTCCATCCCCCACAAATTGGCGCCGTTTGTGGGACCGAGCAAGAAGCCGTCCTAAACTACGACTAAAGAAGATGGTGTTGACAAGGACTCAATCGACAGTTCATGAGCAAGGTGGAGAAGGAGAGCGCGTGACGCCCAACGACCCACCCCCGCCGAAGGGCAAGGAGACAATCGACGGATCCACCTCACGAAACCCAACCCCGGAGGCGGGCCGCGACTTCGTCAAGGAGCTCGAAGTGATGAATCAACGATACCACCATTTGGAGAGCCTCATGGAAGAATTCTTGAAGCGGAAGGAGGTCAAACCACCACCTCCCCCTGCAGCACGAAACCAGCAAAACCCGATGAGGGCGGGAGTCGAATCACGAGATCGTGACCGCCAAAGCCGGCAAGCCAACGGAAGGAGCCATGAATCGGTGTACTCCTCTGGCGGGGGTCACAAGCAACAGGAAGACGAACCAGAACCCCAGACTTTCCCACCGCCGAGAATCGGGCCAGACACAGCGAGACAAGCATACCACTTCCCATCACCAGGCACGGCGAGGTTGGCTCTGAAGCCCAAGTAAATACTCGACATCAGACGACGATTACGAGGAGGACCGTCCTGAACGGACAAAGCGAACCTATAGGAGTGAAGTGACGAACACCCGAGATCGAGAGTTCGTTTCTAGAGCGCTGAGGGGATTTGAGTCCCCTTTCGTGCAGCATGTCTTGCACAGCACCCCACCTAAGAAGTTTGTCCAACCCAAGTTTCGATTATACAATGGGACCACTGACCCATTTGATCATGTGTTGGGTTTTCGACATGCAATGGCCTTGTACGAACAATATGACGAGCTCATGTGCAGGATGTTTCCTTCAAGCCTGGAAGGAGCAGCACTCAGTTGGTTCCATCAGCTTCCTAGAGGATCAATCCGGTGTTTTGAAGAACTCGGCACCCTTTTCGCCAAGCACTTCATATGCAGTAGAAAGCAGAGGAAGGATCTCGATGGCCTCATGAAGGTTCACATGCAACCTGGAGAACCTATTCGGTGTTATGTGGACCGCTTCTGCCTCCTCATGTTCGAAGTTGACCGATGCGATCCGAACGTGGCCATCATGGCATTCAGGAACGGTTTACCCCCAAAGCACGAACTGCGAAACTCTCTGGTGAAGAAGGTCCTGGAGTCGCTAAGCGAGTTGATGTGCCGCGCAGAGAAATACGTGAAGGTCGAAGACGAGGCCGCCCCTTCCCGACCACAGGCAGTCGCGGTAGTCTCCAAGAACCCCCCGACAAAGGAAGACAAGGAACGGAGAACGCAAACCGACATCAAGAGCAATCCGACGACCAACGAAGTCAGAGAGCGCTCATACACCAAGTTCACCTTGCCTCTTGTTCAAATCCTGGAAAGCATAAAAAGCGCCCCATTCTTCCAATGGGCACCCCCGATGAAGAGCGATTCTGCCACTCGGGATAAGGATCTCAAGTGTGACTATCACAGAGACTATGGGCATCAGACAGAAAGTTGTCAAACTCTCAAAGGATTCATGGAAACGCTGATCCGAAAAGGGAAGCTTAGAGAATTTATAGACGCCCAGGAGGAAAGGAAGCCCGAAAAGCACGTGGTCGCCGTTGCCCCTTCGCACGCAGCCGGAGTTATAGACATGATGTACAGAAGACTGCCTGTCTTGAGAGATCCAAAGTCGATCCAACGAGCTGAGAAAAGGAGTGCGGATCATATGGAGGTATTGCGGATCAACCAGGAAGCCCGGCTCATCCCCAAAAGGCCAAAAGTGGAGGACCCCGGGGTCATATCTTTGTCCGACGATGATTTATCTGACGTGTCCACACCTCACAGTGACGCTCTAGTCATCACCCTATGAATTGCGAGCTACGATGTTAAACGGATACTGGTCGACACAGGAAGCTCGACTGACATCCTGTTCATGCAGCCTTATCTCAAGATGGGCCTGAAGCCCTCTAACCTTGAGCCAATGCGGGACCCACTGATCGCGTTCAATGGGAGCCAGGTAGTTCCGGCGGGACGTATAAGTGCGGGGGCAAAGAAACTGTCCTAACCGAATTCACCGTCATGGACCTCCTATCCCCCTACAATGCCATCATGGGCCGCACCTGGCTGAAGGCAATGAAAGCCATACCGTCAACATACCATCAGAAGTTGCGCTTCCCGACCCCACGTGGAATCATGGAGATACGAGGCGATCAGTCCATAGCGAGGAGGTGCTATGCCATTGCTACCTCTGGTAAGGCTAAGGCCGAAGAGCCGCCCGGGAGCATAGACGACATACATTCCAAAAGATAGCAATTACTGAAGGACCGGGTGAAAGCCGATGAGGCCAGACCCGGTCCAGCCCAGCGGGTGGTGGAAGACCTAGAGAAGATTCTCCTTGACACGCTCGAACCAGAAAAGTACTTTCTTATCGGCACCGCGCTGAACCAGAACGAAAGAGCAAATTTGATCAAGTTGCTCTATGAATACGTGGATGTGTTTGCGTGAAAGCCGTCAGAAATGCCCGGCATCAATCCAAGTATAATTTGCCACCGACTGTGTATCTCTCCCATGGTGTGACCCGTCAAGCAGCGCCAGAGGCGAGTAGCTCCAACTCACGCCGAAGCCATCAAAGAAGAGGTAGAGAAGCTCCTCGCCGCTGGGTTCATTAGGGAAGTCCGGTATCCCGACTGGTTAGCCAACACGGTGGTAGTACCCAAAAAGAACGACAAGTGGCGAGTGTGCGTCGACTTCACTGATCTGAACAGCTCTTGTCCGAAGGACAGCTTCCCCTACCAAAAATAGACCAGTTAGTAGATGCCTCCTTGGGAAATGAGTTGATGAGCTTCATCGACGCATATTCGGGATATCATCAAATTTCGATGTACGAGCATGATGTCGAAAAAATGGCGTTCATTACCCCGATGGGCACCTACTGTTCCAATGTCATGCCCTTCGGGCTAAAAAATGCGGAGGCTCATCACCAAGATGTTTGAGCGATAGATTGGCAAGACTGTTGAAGTTTATATAGATGACATGTTGGTAAGAAGAGACAAACGGGGCGACCATCTCGAGCATCTCAAGGCAGCTTTCAGAATTCTCCGGAACTACCGCATGAAACTTAACGCGGCTAAGTGCTCCTTCGGGGTAGAATCAGGAAAGTTCCTCGGGTTCTTGACCACGCATCGGGGTATAGAAGCCAACGCCGATCAGGTCAAAGCTGTGCTCGAGATGAACCCACCAAGAAACAGAAAGGAAGTTCAAAGGCTGACTGGGAGGTTTGCGGCCCTAAATTGGTTTATCTCTAAGGCAACTGAGAGAAATCTCCCTACCAGGACCCATAATATGCAGTTAGATTTTCAATTAGAGTACTCCAACTCCCGCAGGTGGCTAAAAGCCAAAATTTTAGCGACTCCGATCGAAAAAGAAAAAGGCTCTGAATGACCCAGATGTGACCAAGGCTTAAACCAAAATGGCTCCAAATGACACAGGCATAACACGCCCTTATGGAGTATAAAAAGGAAGACTTCCCCTCCTTTTAGAGGTATGCAAACACTGACCCTCTCTCCTAAGAAAAATGGAATAACTCTAAATTCCTCTTCTTCCCGGAAGGGAGAGATTTACTGACTCGAGCGTCAGAGGGGCGTTAGCCGGCACCACACTGATGTGAGTTTCAGGTACCCAAAGCCCCAGAGGAAGGAAGGAGGAGCCAGACGATCAAGGAGGCTGTAGGCGGGACTAATTTATAAAAACTGAAAAATGATGATAGTTGATTTATAAGAGGTGACAACAATTGAATTCACAGCGAACCCACGTATTTTTTTAGATTGAATAACTTGGAATAACTTAATTTCAAGGGTTGACTAGAATCCATATACTACTTTATATTAGTTAATTATGACATACAAATTCTCATTTATTCAAGCTATCCAAACACCCATTTTAAAATTATTACGATTTATTTCCACTTATTTTGAGCTTATTCTGGAACAAAACGGGGGCTATGCCCCCATTTGGAACAGGAATAACTCCTTGGATAACCTGGTATAAAGGGGAATAATTGTTTTTGGGTGTTTGGAAACACAGATTAACTAGGGATGAAGTATGCTAAAATAAACTGGTATAAAATGATAAATGGATTCCAACCAACCCCTGGAATTAAAGTTATCCTAAGTTATTTCACCCAAAGAATATGTGGACCCACTGTCAAATCAACTGTTATCACCTCTTATAAATCACCTGTCAAATCAACTATTATTATTTTTTCACTTTTTATAAATCCTTATCCATACTTTATTTACATTTTATTCAAACAACAAAACATTTATTTTTATGTTTACCAACGAGAATAATTTAAAATACAACTAAACACAAAATCAATTTATCTTTATTTATGTCAGAATAAATGTATATTTAAGAATAGATTCTATTCTCGTTATAAAGAGGGGCTTAGAGCTTAGGCGGTGAAACATGAATTTTGTGCCAGGCTACCGTACTAGGTGCCAGACTGGAACGGCGCGGCCCGTGAAACGGGAGGATGACAGGCCGGGCTGTGCAATGCCGGCCCGTCGCAAGTGAACCAACACCAAAATGGCGGGAAAATGAATTCCAACTTTTATAATAAATCAAGGAAAAAAGAGCGGTAGAGAGAGAGAGAGAGAGGAGTCGTGATGGGGGATAATCAACCACCACAGAGTCGGAGATTCCCTTCGTTTCCGTATGAACCGTACCCGATACAGCTCGATTTCATGTCGGCCCTTTACGATTCGCTCGACAGCGGTGGCATCGCCATGCTCGAGAGCCCCACAGGGACAGGCAAAACCCTAAGCATCATATGCAGCGCTCTCCAATGGATCATGGACCAGAAGCAGCGGCAGCCACCCAAAGAACCGAGCACCACCCACGCTGGTCGAGAAGACGAGCCCGACTGGATGAGGGATTTTGTCATCCCCATCGACCCAAAGAAGCCGTCGCCACCACCATTGAAGGAATTGAATAAGAAGAAGAAGAAAGGATTGGTGGGTTTTGGTCTGGAGAACCACCCCAAGAAGGAGAATAAGTCCTCTGTTGAGAAACCCATCAAGGGGAGATCGTCTGTTGTTGAATTGGATGAAGAGGAGGAGTTTCTGGTGGAGGATTATGAGAGCGAGGAGGAAGGGTTGATGGGGAAGTCGAAGAGGAAAGGGGGGATTCATGTTGATTCAAGTAGTGGTGATGATGGGGAGACGGAAGAGGAGGAGGTGTCGCCAAAGGTGTTCTTTAGTAGTAGGACTCATTCACAGCTCATGCAATTCATGGAGGAGCTCAGGAAGACGGCCTTCGCGTCCCAGCTTAAGACTGTTTGTTTGGGATC